>CM076580.1:1073662557-1073893758 GCA_034641835.2 Pinus albicaulis
CAATAACCAATGCTTACCATCCTTCAAAAATATATTAAGGCTTATATGAATGATGATCATTAAAGGATTTATTTTCTTATAGAATCAACATTATAAATTTTTAATATGCCTTGTTCCACCTGCACACCCTGATTAGCCAAGGCATGGATTTCCTTATTAAGGTTTCTCTTAATGTGGAAGAATTTGATCTGGTCACATTTGTCCACAGCTAGCTTGATTTGATGCATGATAGAGGAGAGGAAATGTTCATTATTTCCTTGGAGTTTAATAACCTAATGGATCACTGTCGTAAAGTCTCCAAAAACTAATAATTGACGAGGACCTCTAGAGAAATCCATTTCCAAACACTACCATAGCAAAAGAAATTCAACCTGATTATTTTTTGAGATTCCAAACTGCAAGCAAATTGAACTCTCTTTCTTCATCAGACTGAAAGACAACCCTGCCCACTCCAGCCTCCCTAATAACCCCTTGTGTTTATTAAACCCTTGAGTTTATAATATTAATACAGAGGGTTTATTAATCCCTTGGGTTTATCATATTATTGATAATATCAATAATATTATAATATAATATTAATTTTTATTATTATTATTATCATAATTATAATATAATAATAATTTATATTATTATTATTATTATTATTAAATCCATACATTATTATTATTATTATTATTATTATTATTATTATTATTATTAAATCTATACAACCACATTTACTAATATGGTTGTGCATGTGATTGATAAACAATTATCTATGTATATCAACCACATTTATTAATGTGGTCGTGCTAGTAAATATTAATATATTAATTATGTATTAAGTAGTATTATAGTGATAAATTAATGTTTTAATTAAAATACTTATATATTACTATAATGCTTATGTTACTATAATTAAACTTATCAACAATAGTCAACCATAATTAACATGTGTTACTTTATAAATTAATTTATAATTAAAACTTTATAAATATATAGATTCATGTGTCATTAATGAACTACACATAATAATTAATAATAATATATTATAACAATTAAATGTTAATATTAAATATTAATAATAATATATTAATTATCTATTAAGTAAATAGAATTATATTGATAAATTAATGTTTTAATTAAAATACTTACATAAAACATTAATATATTAATGTGTGAATTAATATTTCAGTTAAAATTAAAAGAAGTTATTAAATTTTAAGATTTATTAAATTAAATTATAATATATAATATTTATTTAAAATTATTAAATTAAAATTTAAAACCTTCATAAATAAATAACCACTCAAAAATAAATAATGAAGGATAAATCCATAAATTCTCAAACCATTGACCACTAATTAACATGATCCAACTTCTCTTTGAGATAACGTGATCCAACTTTTTTCGGTCAGGGAAAAGCAATGGTGAAACAAATACCATATGGAAAATCAGTTCTGATTTGTGAAGTAGTTATATCCAAAACCTACATAATTGAACAGAAAGAGAGATAAATAGCCAAAGTTGTGTTTTCAATATTTTCAAAAAAAAAATACTAAATTAAACAAATTAAATCTAATGATATTATGTTTTCAATATTTTCCATAAAAAAATACTAAATAAAACAAATTAAATTTAATGATATTATGTAATCAAACCCTAAAAGTTTATCTGTCAATCCTTCCAAACAACCCTAACTCTATTAGCATATCTCAAAAATTTTGTCCACCCATTAAAATTATGACAACCTGGTTATTATTAGAAATAAAAGGTTAGACCTGATACATAGTGCACACAAATTAAAAAAATAAAAAGCCATGGAAGGAAGAAAGAAATTTAAATTCTGAGCACATGCTCAGTTGTGATCTCAGTGGCAAATCCATCCACAATACCAAAGATAAAAACCTTTATAAATCTCAGCCTACAATGCTCTTTATAGTAATATGATCCAAATTTTGTGGATTAAAGGAAAAACTCTAGACTCTGATGAAGGTTTCTGAACAATGGCTGACCTTCCAGCCTTCTCGTATGAAGTAACCTATACAACAACTAGCATATGGCCATCAGTTCTCAGTTGTAACTGTTTCCAAAACCAACATAATAGAAGAATGAACCAAGTCCCGAGCAGTTTGAAACCCTATTGTTTTCCTTTATGCTTATTAAAAGAAAGATATATATTTTCCTAGAACATACATATCTCATTAATTATAAGGATTTTTTAACCCAAGTGATTATCTTTAAGATAAAGTTATTGCTAAGATAAGAAAACATACCAACTTTTAAATTTTTTTAATATTTTATTTTTGGAAGGCAATTTGTTTCCTTCTGTTGATCATGATCCATTCCCCATAAAATTTCACAGGCAATCTGGTTCAGAGCTCTCAAATTCCCCCCTTTCAGCCTTGGAAAATCATTCTTACGCCTATCGTTACCATTTCCCACTTTCAAATCACATCATAAAAGGCTGGAAATTCATATTTGAAAATATTCGAGGTGTAGCTCCTTCGGCCCTAGCCCCTCCGTCCCGTTCTCCACGTAACCTGCGCACCAGACCGAGGACTAAAACCGGAGGCGCTTATCACGTATGTATATCGAGCACGCCCTCGGCCGTTGATCTATACAGATCGAACGGCATTCGTGATCCTCCATTCATCGCCCAAAACCGCATCTCAGCCGTCCGATCTAACTGTGAAAATCAACGGTTCGCGATGCGCCTGTCTTGGTGGTCCCCACGCCCAAAACACTGTTCAAAACCGGGTGGTTTATATCGCACCACTTTTCAGCGGTAGGCGGTATTCTTCAAAACGGAGCGATTCCACTCATTCCCCACCGTGTGTCTCCTCGTATGGCCCCGAAACTGCTCTCCATCGCGCGTTATTGTTCAGACAAAGACGCGCAGCGATATTCATTACAGCCGTCCGATCTGAGGGCCTTCATCCAATGGTTATTGCGCTCCGAAGCTTCACGAGATTTAATCCAAGCCCATTACGCCCCTAGCCCACCATATCATTGCCTTCCAATGTGTTTTTAACCGTCGATCCCGCCTGGAGATCGAACGGTCCAGATCATCTGCATACTCCGCCATTGATTCCGTTCCTCCACGTCACCATCCCATGTGTTCATCGCACTTTTTCTTCGTCACTTAGGTATTCAATTCGTAAGTTATATTTCAATGTTTTTCATTTTAGCTCTGTCCAACTCGTCCGCCATTCCTCCGCTGCATTTTTCCACCACCCTACGTTATTTCACCATATCACAGTTTACACGACCTTTTCCATTAACCTTGCCATTATCCCCACTGTGTTCACCTTCCTGTGCATGGTTTTCTTTAACGAGTTTGCGGATTTTGCAGGTGTGCAGCGACGGAGAACTATTATGACTCACAGTCTTAAATGCTGTGATAGAACACACATCAAAAGACCAATTTCAGAGCAGAATTATGAAGAAAGTCCTCGGAAGCCAAATTGACAAGACTTCAATTAAAGGAGACAGGGTTCAAATTTGTCAAACCCTGCAAGGACATTCAAGGCGCCGATTTCACAGATGGAGATATCAATGGGGCAGATAAAGAATATCAGTGATCAACAGAGAATTAAAGGTACGTAGCTGAAGATTTTAGGGGCCTTGTCCTAGCCTTCAGAAGCAGAGTTCCAAATTGAAGATCCTGCATATCATTCGAAAGATCTACACACAGAAAACAATGCCCTCAAGACTATATTTCAACAGAGTTTTCTTTCCAGGAAAGGAAGGATATTTGTGTGATTTTACTGCTTTACCGTGTTCCTGAAGGTATTTTTACCCAGTGCATTTACTTCAGAAATCAGGCCATAAAGTACAAACAGCACAACATAGTCATTCAGCAGCATGGGCGCAAGTGTTTCCGCCATTTTGTTTTAATTATGAAAATTAAATGTTCATCACCTACCTTTTTACTAGGTTTTGGTTTCTCCTATAAAAACCATGAAGAAACGCATTGTAAGGGTTCCAGATTTTATCAGAAAAATTATGCAGTGAAATGTTTTTTGCATACATTTTGTAAAATTATTGTATGAAGGCTCAGAGCCCATAGGGTCTTAGTGAGGAGGAGTTCTATCTGTCAAAGAGGATTCTGGTCTTTGGTATTTCACAGTCTATAACTCTCTTTGTTGTGTTATATTAATAGAACATTTCATTTCATCCATCTTTCTTGTATCATGTTTTGGAATGCGAGTGGCTCACTGATTTCTGGTATGGATTCATCCTAGTTGATGCCCATGCTCGGATCAGTCAAGCGCTTTAAATATGGCTCATGCATGATATTCTGTTCCATTACTCATCTAAACCGTATTTCTGCTATATTAGTTGCTTTGGGAGGGTGCTTTTAAAATGCTATTATCATGTATGGATTCTTAGATTGGTAAGCCCATGCATGGTGGTATTGTATATCTGGGTATCAGCTCAATGTTAACTAATATCTTCTCAATATTTCTTTCACTACATACACCTTCTGATACTTTATGTCTGTGAAGTATTTCTGAATCGGCCCGCTTTGCAGTAAACTGTCTCTGAATTGTCTGTTGTCTTTGTATTAGAGTTCTACATCTTGCCTCTGCAGTACCTCTTTTCTGTGTAAGTTTCTAAGATTTTGGTCCCATTCTATTTTATTTCCCTGTTTACAGGAGATAGCATGTGAGCTGAAGCTGACAACTTCATACATTATATTATATGCTCCTTGCTATGCTAATATGTCCTAGGCACTGGTCTATCACAACTCTAGGCTGTCTCTAGGAGCTACAACATCTTTCTAGCACTGTTGTCGGGGAAAAATTTAAGAAAATCAGAATCCCTGGGCCTCAAAAAAATCATATTCACTCTCTAAGTAGGTGAGCACAGAGAGTTTAGAGTTGTAGATCCCTCACCTTGGCGACTCCACATTTGTTATTTAATAGATCTATTTGCAGTCCTGGCTCCTCGTAAGCCACACCTGAGGTCAAATACGTCCAAGCCAAAGATACATTCAGTGTCTGACCCTGACCAGATTATACATAGAAGAAATTGGAGGGAAATGAAATCAACACGTTCCCAAATTCCTGAAGTGCCTATAGAAGATTTTCCTTCCTCCTCCTCTCAAGATTCTCAGTTGCAAATTCCCGACTCCACTCTGGGAGATACTGATTATTATTATTCGGATAGTCCACCCTGAGAGGGTATCAGAAATAAAAATAGTCTTCATCCTACTCCTAAGGTTGAAGAGTTCAAGGAAGTAACCGAAGTATCTGCTGTTAATAGACCTTTGTTCCCCTCAACCCCTCAAGCTGCAGTTGAGTATATTCCTATTATTATTCATACTCCACTTCCACCTCCTCCTCCTCCTCTTACTCATCAAACTATTGCACTACCTCCACCTCCTCCAATGGCTAATGTTCCAGCCTTCTTGATGAATAAATATGCTCCCCTGGCATTACCCCAAGTGTTGAATGATATGCCCCAGGATTATCTGAAAATCCTGCCCAGATTCAATGGAGAAAATGAGATTGATGCTCAGAAACATCTTGAGACTTTCTGCTCCTTTGCAGAGAACTTTAATGTCGAACATTTAGATGTGGTCTTAAGACTGTTTGTGCAATCTCTAGATGGTGAAGCTCGAAAATGGTTTAAGACATTGGCTGGCCGTTCTATTACCACTTGGGATAACATGGAAGACACTTTTCTCAGGAAATGGGGAGAGAAGAAAGATCATGGAAATTGTCTCATTGAGTTCAATACATTAAAGAAAAGACACAATGAAGGAGTGTCAGAATTTATCAAGAGATTTAATAAATTGTATCTGAGTCTCCCTGCTGATATGAAACCCCATCAAACTGCTGCTAAAGTTGTTTTTGTAGCAGCCTTTGATTCAGAATTTGGTTTCTCTCTCAGAGAAAGAAAGCCTGCCACTCTAGATGATGCTCAGGCAGATGCACTAGAGTTGGAAGCAAACTTTTCCTCCACTGGAAAATCAAAAGGAAGATCTGAACAAGATACCAGAAGAAGGGGCAAAGAAGAGGCATCTACCTCTAACCAAGACAGAGACTCCAGTACTAGCATAATCGAAGAAATGAAAAAAATATATTAGCAGCCTTACTAATAAGCTGGGTAAGCTTGAATTGGAGACCAAGAATTCAGCTTTTAGGAATTTCCAAAATGCTCCAAACAGAGGTTACAATCCCCAGTATAGGAAACCACCCTTGCAAATATTGCCAAGGGAAGCAAAGGAGCAACATGATCAAGTGCCACACCCATTGTACCTGGAAGGTCCAGTAGATGATTCTACTGAAGACACTACCTATGGACTGGAGGATGCAAATCTTGCCTTTTCAAATAGTGATGGAGAGGAATGCCCTTTGCAAGGGAATGATGGAGCTGGGTGCTTATTGCAAGAAGAAGAAAAGACCAGAGACACAGAAGAAGCAGAATTTGATCATTATTGTAAACAATTTGATGATTTCATGCAAGCACATTTCAATAGAAGATATGATCTCAGATCTTCTAGGAAGAGGACTCGTACCCAAGAGCAAGAAGAAGAGCTACCCCAGAAGGAAGCACCTGCTCAAAAGGAGGCTACAATGCAGAAAGTCGCAGACAAAGGTAAGGGACCTCTAAACAAACCTTTGCAATCTAGTGATCAAACTTCTTCCTCTTCAAAAGCAGTCATTCCCCCTAATGTCAAGTCCGTGTCTAAAGAAGTCAAGCCCCCAGCTGAAAATAAAGAGTCAAAAGAGGTTGTGATAGAAAAGTCCCCTCCTGCTTTCAGTCTGCAAAAGGAACTTGAAAAGGTCAAAATCCCAGTCCCCTTGACTGAACTGTTGAAACAGCCAGCATATCAATCTCAAGTCACCTCTTTCATGCTCCCCCCAGAAGCACCAATCATCCCAGATAGTCTCAACCTTCAAGAAGAGAGACCCATGGTAGTTTTTGGCCCACATGTTGAGGAGATAGATCCCTCTACTCCTCCCTTCTATGTGTCTCTAGTAATCCATGACCTACTATTACATAATTGCATGTTAGATTCTGGAGCTTCCCATAATCTTATGCCTCTGTCAGTCATGGAACAACTAGGTTTACAAATCACACGTCCATATAAAGACCTCTACTCATTTGATTCCAAAAGAGTTAAATGCTTGGGGATGATCAAGGATTTGGTGGTCAATTTGGCCCAAATCCCAGCAAAAAGTGTGGTAATGGACATAGCGGTGGTCGACATTCCAGCTCGCTTTGGTATGTTTCTGTCAAGGTCCTGGGGAACAAAAAGCAGTGGATCACTCAAGATGGATTAAACATATGCCACCATCCTGGTTTTTGGTGGCCAAGAAAGGAGGTTATACAGGGAAACTAGATTTGTCAAGATGGTGACTAAGGCTGATAACTCTGTAAATTCACCAGTCTACAGTAAGGAAGGAGATTTTTCATGCTTGATGCTGGAAGAAGATCGATATTATGCTCATGAACCATCCTTCTGTCAGATCAAGACCGAGCAGTCTTCAGAGAATCATGAAGTAGGAATATGGACACTCCATTTTGATGGAGCAAATTCAAGAGAAGGAAATGGGGCTGGAGTGCTATTGATTTCTCCTACAGGAAAATGGATACCATTGTCCTTCAAACTAGAATATGAAGCCACCAATAATGTGGCTGAATATGAAGAACTTTTTTTGGGATTATAGACAGCCAAAAGCATGGGTATATGAAGTTTAAAGGTTCTGGGAGACTCAGAACTAGTATTCAGACAAATCAGGAATCAGTGTCAGACCAAGCATCCTAGGCTAAGGGCTTATAGGAATGAAGTGTGGGACATGGTAGAAAACTTCTTTTTGGCATTCAATATCCAGTTCATGCCCCGAGAACTGAATAGGATGGCTGATTCCCTTACTGTAGCTACAAGTACATTCCGACCACCTCAGAACCCTCTTTTAAGATATGAAGTAGAGGTGTGTTATCGGCCTTCAATCCCAGATAACATCAAACACTGGTAGGTATTTGAGGATGAAGAACAAATGAAGAGATTCCTAGAAACAGTGGGAGAATTCTCCAATATGGAGATTGATGATGAAGAAGAGGTAGAATCTGAAGATATTTCAAAAAGAGATTGGGAGGAAAAAGTGGCACGTAACAAAGTGTTGTAGTTAAAGGGAAACATAATAACTAGAGGACAGGTGCCTCTAGAAATATTATTTGACAAGAATGATGTCTCATTGTAGCCGAGTAAAGTGGTAGAAGAGAATCAGGTAGAAGACCTGAATTTGGGTACTGAGGCTGACCCCAAAATTGTAAAACTGTCCAAGAAGATCCCTGGAGAATATAAAGAGCTATATCAGAAATTATTTCAGGTTTACAAAGATGTGTTTGCATGGTCCTATCAGGACTTGAAGACTTTTGATATCAATATTATGCAGCACAAAATTCCACTGAAAACATATGCAAAGCCCCATAAGCAGAAGCTCAGACAAATAAACCCCCTGCTGCTGCCTTCTATTGAGAAAGAAATTAAAAAGCTGTTGAAGGCCAAAATAATTGTGCCATTGAGGTACTCTGAATGGGTGGCAAACCTTGTCCCTGTACACAAGAATAATGGAGAAATACAGCTGTGTGTGGATTTCAGAAATTTAAACAGAGCATCCTTAAAGGATAATTATCCACTTCCCAAAATGGATTACATCCTGCAGAAAGTAGTTGGAGCTTCTAGGATGTCAATGATCGATGGATTCTCTGGTTATAACCAGGTGGCTGTACTTCCAGAGGATCAAAAGAAGACTGCTTTCACCACACCATGGGGTACATTCATGTATGCCAGAATGCATTTTGGATTGATTAATGCAGGGGCCACTTTTCAGAGGGCAATGGATATTTCTTTTGTTGGGGAGCAGGATAAATTCCTGGTGGTCTACCTTGATGATATCACGGTATTTTCAAAAAATGATGCTAAGCACATTGAAAATCTGCGGAGAAATTTTGAGAAATGCATAAGGTATGGTCTCTCTCTGAATCCTCAAAAGTCTTTATTTTCATTAGAAGAGGGAAAGCTTTTGGGCCATATTATGACTAAAGATGGGGTGAAGATAGATCCTAAGAGGGTAGAGGTTATAAACGGTATTGCTTTTCCCAGGAATAAGAAAGAAGTACAAGTATTCCTAGGGCGCATTAATTTCTTGAGAAGGTTTATCCCTAACTATGCTGAGATAGTTAGGCATATAACAGATATGCTAAAGAAGGATAAGGAGGTAAAGTGGTCACAAGAATCACAGGAGGCATTTACCAGGATAAAGAATGCTTTTGCAGAAGCCCCTGTGCTGGCTGGACCAGATTATGATAAACCTTTCATGATTTTTTCTTTTGCATCACCTCATACAATAGCAGGAGTTTTACTGTAGAAAAATGAGGAGGGGTATGAGTAGCCTATTGCCTTTTTCAGTCAGGTGCTTCGTGATGTAGAGTTAAAATACAACATATTGGAAAAGCAAGCATACGCCCTAGTGAAATCCCTCAAAGCTTTCCGTGTATATATCTTACAGTCTCACATCACTGCATTTTTGCCTGCAACTGTTGTAAAAGATATCCTTATTCAGGGGGATAGTGAAGGAAAAAGGGGCAAGTGGATTGCTAAAATACAGGAATATGACCTTGAAATCCGCCCTACTAAGCTAATTAAAGGACAGGGGCTCGCCAAGATGTTATCAGAATCAAACTATTAAGCCCTGGGCATAAATTTTTCCATTATAGCAGGTGAGGAATCTGAGGAGAAAGAAGAACGACATGGAATCGGAGTAGCTACTCCAGAAACACATCTAAAGTACCTCACCAGTCCGTGCTACAAAGAGATAGTAGAATATCTCCTTAAACTTAGCTGCCCTCCAAGTTGTGACAAAACTAAATACAAAGCGCTGAGATTTAAATCACAGAAGTATATAGTCGCCAATGGCCGGCTATACTGGCGAGATCCCTCAAGCATCTTACTCCTGTGTCTCACAGAGAATGAAGTCGAGAGTATTATAGCAGAATTCCATGAAGGGATCTGTGGAGGTCATTACAGCTGGAGGGCCACAGCTCATAAAGTTCTGAAAGCTAGCTTCTATTGGCCAAAGCTTTTTGGAGATGTTTTTGCCAGGGTAAGAGCATGTGATAAATGTCAGAAATTTGCTGAAAGAAAGAAATCGACACCTTTTCCCCTAATTCTAGTGCATGTGGATGAACCATTAAAACAATGGGGTATTGATTTTATAGGTGAAATACATCCCCCATCAAGTGGACAACATAAATGGATATTAACAGCCACAGATTATTTCACCAAATGGGTGGAAGCCATACCTGCAAGGAATGCTACAGATACTGTGATCATAAAGTTCATGGAGGAAAACATCATATCCAGGTTTGGCTGTCCTGCTAGGATAATGACTGATAATGCACAGGCCTTCAAGTCTGCAAAATTTATGAATTTCTGCCAGCAATACAATATCATACTGAGTCACTCTACAACTTACTATCCACAAGGAAATGGCTTGGCAGAGTCTTCAAATAAAACTCTGGTGAGGGCCTTGAAGAAGACTATCAATGAAAATCAGAAGAATTGGGATTCCTAATTGAAATTTTCTTTATGAGCTAATAGAATCACCAGCAAGAGAGCAACTGGAAAATCTCCCTATGAATTCGTATATGGACGAGCAACAGTTTTTCCTGTACAACTGGATTTACCAGTGGCCCGCTTCATGCAAGAAAGCCAGGAGGAACCTGACGATATGATTAGGAGAATCAATCAATTGGTGGAATTAGAAGAAACACGGGACCAGGTGAATCAGAGGTTAATAGAATATCAAGAGAAAATGAAACACATTTTTGATCAGCGTGCAAAAGACAGGAAGCTGCAGATTTGTGATTTGGTGCTCAGATGGGATATCCGAAGAGATGAAAAAGGAAAACATGGTAAATTCGACCCCCTCTGGTTTGGTCCTTTCAAAATTGTGGAACAGGGGGGCAATAATACTTTCAGGTTGGAGAATTTACAGGGCGACTTGATGGACACCCCTGTAAATGGTCAATTTCTTAAACCCTATTTCCAGTTCTAATCCAGGCAGGGGCAGCCTGATGTATTATATTGTATGATAGTTTCCTTTCTTGTTTTTGTAAGAATAATGTTGGTGTTGTGATGAATGATAAAGTGAAAAATGGAGGTGTTGGAGAGCAGAGTCTGCATACATGATGATCAGAGGGTCTGCGAGTTCTCGACATGTCCAAGGATGAACATGCCATCCCCAGGTGGAGCCGATGTTGATCATAATCTGTTTCACATAAAATTTCACAGCCAATCTGGCTCATATCTCTCAAATTCCCCCTTTGCAGCCTTGGAAAACCATCCTCAAGCCCATCGTTACCGTTTCATGCCTCCAAAATACATTATCAAAGGCTTGAAATTCATATTTGAAAATATTCGAGGCATAGCTCCTTCAGCCCTAGCCCCTCTGTCTTTTCCTCCATGTACCACGGACGCTAGACCAGGCGTTATTCCGGCGGGTGCTTATCCAATAAATATCGGGCGCATCATGAGTCGTTGATCTGTGCAGATCGAACGGCATTTGCTCATCCCTACCACGCTCGTAGCCCACCTTTTCACCGTCCGATCAAATCATAAATCTACGGTTCGCGATGTGCCTGTCCTGGTGGTCCCCGCGCCCAAAACACTATTCAAAACCGGGTGGTATGTATCGCACCGCCTTTCGGTGGTAGGCGGTATTTCTCCTTGGGCCAGCGATTCCATACAGTGCTCACCACGTGTCCCCGCGTACGGCTCGAATACCGCCCTCCATCGCGCATTATTGTTCGGTCAAAGTCGTGCAGCGATATTCACCACAACCGTCCGATCTGAGAGCCTTCATCCGACGATCATCGCGCCCCTAAGCTGCATGGGATTTAATGCAAGCCAATCATGCCCCTGGCCCACTGCACATCGCCTCTGACGCTCTTTCCACCGTCGATCTCCTCCTGAGATCGGACGACTGAGATTTCATCATCCCCTCCGTTGACCCGGTCTCTCTCCACGTCATCATCCCACGTGTTATCTCATTTCTTCCTCCGCCATCTACCTATTTCATTCATACGTTATATTTTAATGTTTCTCATTATAAACTCTAGTCAGCCCTTCCGCCATCATTTCCACTGCATTTTCTTCGTCACCACCCTGCATGTCTCTGCCGCTTCATCTCATGCTCTGTTACGTAGTCGCTTCCATCACATTGCCGTCCCCCATGCATTTATTTCCTTCACAGCTTCGTGTGTTTTGTAGGTGTACAGCGACGGGGAATTATCATGATTTGCTACATCCATTACGAGAGCCGAGCACACGTCAAAGGACCATGTTCCTGAGTAGAATTATGAAGAAACTCCCTGGAAGCCGAATCGACAAGACTCCAATTTAAGAGGCAGGGTTCAAATTTGTCAAACCCTGCAAGGACATTCAAGGCGCCGATTTCACAGATGGAGATATTAATGGGGCAGATGAAGAATACCAGTGTTTGGCAGAGAATTAAAGGCAGGTAGCTATATATTTTGAGGGCCTTGTCCTAGCTTTTTGAAGCAGAGTACCAAATTGAAGATCTTTCACATCATTCGGAAGATTTATACATAGAAAACAATGTCCTCAAGGTTTTATTTCAACAGAGTTTTCTTCCCAGGCAAGGACAGATATTTGTGGGATTTTACTGTCTTACCGTGTCTCGGGAGAGATTTCTGCCTAGTGCATTTATTTCAGTTAGCAGGCCACATAGTACAAACAGCACAGCACAGTCATTCAGTAGTATGGGCGCAAGTGTTTCCGCCATTTTGATTTAATTATGTGAATTAAATGTTCATCACCTACCTCTTTTACCATGTTTCTGGTTTCACCTATAAAAACCGTGAAGAAACACATTGTAAAGGTTCTAGATTTTTATAAGAAAATTATGCAGTGAAAGGCTTTTTGTATACAATTTCTAAAACTCTAGTATAAAGGCTCAGAGCCCATAGGGTCTCAGTGAGGAGGAGTTCTGTCTGTCAAAGAGGATTTCGGTCTTTGGTATTTCACAGTCTGTAACTATCTTTTATATGTTATTTAATATATCATTTCATCTCATCCATCTTTCTTGTATCATGTTTTGGAATGCGAGTGGCTCACTGATTTCTGGTAAGGATTCATCCTAGTTGATGCCCATACTCGGATCAGTCAAGCGCTTTAAATATGGCTCATGCATGATATTCTATTTCATTACTCATCTAAACCATGTTTCTGCTATACTAGTTGCTTTGGGAGGGTGCTTTTAAAATGCTATTATCATGTATGGATTCTTAGATTGGTAAGCACATGCATGGTGGTATTGTGTATTTGGGTATCAGTTCAATGTTAACTAGTATCTTCCCAATATTTCTTTCACTACATACACCTGCTGATAATTTATGTCTATGAAGTATTTCCGAATCGGCCCACTTTACAGTAAACTATCTCTGAATTGTCTGTTGCTTTTGTATTAGAAGTTTTGCATCTTGCCTCTGCAGTATCTCTTTTTCTATGTTATTTTCTGAGAGTTTGGTCCTGTTCTATTTCGTTTACCTGTTTACAGAAGATAGCATGTGAGCTGAAGCTGACAACTTCATCCATTATATTATATGCTCCTTGCTATGCTAAGAGGTCCTAGGCACTGGTCTATCACAACTCTAGGTTGTCTCTAGGAGCGACAAAAGAAGGTTCATCCCAAGTGCCTTTTCTATCAAATTTTATGCTTGTTTATTAAAGTAGAATTAGACCTTTCCATGAAAGTAACATTTTCAAAATGACCTCCAACAGAAAATTTCCTTTTCTCTCGCAATTATTATTTGTCTAGCTTAGATTATGTTTGATATATTCCTAATATCAACCATCAACATAATCAAAGGAATAACAAGATATGTTGTTGAGCAACTAGTCCCTACCTTTTTGGCAGGAAATCAAAGAAGGCTACAAGTGATTTATGGTCTGTTGAATCAGAGTGACATCCCTTTCGTGCGTGACAGGGCTGGTCATGGCAGACACCACTTCCACCCCGTGCGTAGGGTCATCACGCGCAAAGATGTTAGATGTCCTGCTCAAGGAGGATAGACTGGAAATCTCAATTTACAAATGTTTGATGTCCTGCTCAAGGAGGACAAACTAGAAATCTCAATTATCCTTCATTGTCTATTTTTTAATCAGGTGCAGTCTTCTCACCTATCGACAAGCTTCATCAGAATGGTCACCATTGTCACTGTGACTGCTCCAGCAGGGTAGAGCGGATTTCATACCTGAGATACCTAGTCACTGGCTGTTTGGGTTCCTGCATTTGTTCAGTAATGGAGTTGGCCATCAAATACCAACATACTTTCATTCCTGGATATGATAAAATAGAAGAGATGAGGTTTATGCATTACTCCAATCTCTAGGGTATTTTATTAGTTGGGGAAGGATATTTTTTGTTTTCTTCTATTCTGGAAAAAGCATTTGGGTTTGAATTCTACATGGTTACCACTTCCTTGGATGGCAGAGAAAAACTGTTGACATCTTATCAAACTGCTTGGAAAAACCTGTACGATTTGGAGGGGCATGGAGCTGCTATATTGCATGGTGTTGATTCAACTGCTATGGATAAACTAGATGTGTTCAGGGATAGGATGTTTGATAAAATTTCCCCATGCAGGGTTTTGGGGATGCAAGGTTGACAAACCCGTTATCAAGAAGCACCATCGCTTGGTGAAAATATTTTTTAAGAGTGAGAGCACTATGCTGAGCAGGAGAGGAGAAATTCATGTGATTCATAAAGAGAAAGAGCCTTATAATAAGTGGAAGTTGAAGAAACAGGCTAATAAATGTTGCTTGTTCTTGAAAGAAGCGGTTGATTTTCATACAGAAGATTATCCTGGGTATATTAATAGAAGAGGACAAGGGGCTAATTTTAGTGGTACTTTCTATTTGGGACCTTGCAAGACATATAAATTCGTTTCAAGTGGTTTTTTCTATGATTCTTTGTATTTATGTCAAGTTAAACCCAAATTTCCTAAGAAGATTGCTTCCTCACGCAAGTCTCGCAAGCAAAAACACTCATCAAATGAAGAAGAATCTATGATGTACAAATTGATGGGAATACAAATGCCCATACATTTTGAGCATGGATATGAAGTAATTGAATGTTGTAGGCCTGTCAAGAGGGGCACACATGAACCTTTTGAGGAAGGATATTTACCCATACATTTGGAGCATGGATATGAATTACATAATTAACCAATTGAAAATAATAGACTTGTCAAGAGAGGCAGACATAAAGCTTTTGAGGAAGGATATTTACCCATACATTTGGAAGATGGATATGAATTGCATAATGAACCAATTGAATATAATAGGCCTATCAAGATAAGCAAACATGAACCTTTTTAATCTAAGCTAGACAAATAATAATTGCGAGAGAAAAGGAAATTTTCTGTTGGAGGTCATTTTGAAAATGTTACTTTCATGGAAAGGTCTAAGTCTACTTTAAGAAACAAGCATAAAATTTGAAAATCCTGGAAAAGGCACTTAGGATGAACCTTCAAAAACTATATTTTCATAAGTAAAACATATATCAATGGATATAGAAGCTAATTTATGTGTTTCCAATATGTCACTATACAAATAACATCATATACGCATAGAACCATCATATGAAGAATGAATATGCACAGAGATATAATATGTCATCACAGGGGGAGATAGAAAAAAATGACAAGTGAACTAGATGAATGGATAGAAGAAAAGCGTATAAACCGAAATATGTCAGTGACCAGTCATGTAAAAGCAAAGCTCAATGACAGGTAATAGAAAGAATCATAGCTACTGAGCATTTTCAGTATTGATAGAAGCACACGAAATGCTAGAAAACAATATTTGTTGTAGTTACATGGACGAAGGTCAACTAATAAATATTCCCTTTTAAGCCTAATTGCTGCTTTCTCCTAATTGCTGTAAATGAACTTTTCAGAGAGACTTGCAATCCTAACTAGTTGGTTCAATAACATTTTTTATTTTATAAGGCACAATAGGCATCTAGTTCACTGCCTCCCTCCCTGGAACTCCCTCAATGCCCCTGCCTGCCTCCTCCCACAAAGGAGAAAATTAAATTCTACATTCAGGAGAGGTATTTGCAAGAAATTCATCTAAGATGTCCAGAATGCATCACCTCAACCTATAAGCACCAAGATGGCCTTTATTTCAAGCATATCTTCCAGATCTCCAGAATTTATATTATCCAGTAGCCAGCTAAGCTATCTTTAGTTCCATCTATTTTAGGGACTTCATCTTCCTCGAGCCAACTTTAGATGTGCTCACACGGTACACCACTTGAGAGTACAAACCAAGCACAAACTCCCCATGGAGAAATAGATCAATAGGATTTTCCCATTACATGAGGTTGAGATTAAGGAGTACTTTATCTTTAGGTGCCCAATCCACAACTAGATTAGAGGGAGGTTTCATTGATTCTACAGGAGATCAAGAAAATCTTTTCCAACCTTTTCTAATGTAATAATACCTTAACCAATGCTGCCTTGTGTTGTTCATTTTAGAGATTTAATCTTAGGCAGAATTTACATTGGACTTAGAACTCTTGCGCAACAACAATGCATTTTACTTCCTTTTTTCTCCCAATCAAGGGCACTAGGGGAGAAAGCACCTCACAACCACTTAGATGGATAGCAATAGCTCTGTCTAGCCTTGTTTCATTGTTTACACTACCCAAGTTCCAAATAGTTTCATGTCAAGGGCTGAAAAAATGATCGGATCTACTCAAGAGCATCAACACTATCGAACACATAGTCAGAGACACATTATTGGCTTCTTCCCTGATGCTAGGAGTTCCTCAACATTGGTTGTTGATTGAAGAGGAACTCGTAGCATCAGGGAATGAAAATATCATTCAAGTCTTCTCCCCAAAAAGTAGGTTTCACACAATTCTAAGGATTTCATGGGCAAAAGTCTTCCTCTTGTTTTCAGAACTAATTAATATAATTTACTCTTATCCCCAAAAGAAGTGTTTCTTTGTCTCAAGGATATTAATTTCTTAGTGATCCATGAATCTAGTGGATTCCATTAGCACAAAACGTTAGTGGATTCCCTTTTAAGCCTAATTGCTGCTTTCTCCCATACATACACACATTTATCATATATACAAGTGCATTTCTAGTGCATTAGTGCTACAATTTTAATTTATTTATGAGAAGTTAACAAGCTTGAAAAAGCAAAGAAAGTTTCGAATGTGAAATATGTGAAATAGTAAATTTTGTCACTCATTTTCCCTATAAAATCTTCTTATAGTTCACATGATATTGAAATAAGAAATTTCTCATAAATGTTTAAATTTTATCTCACTGTGGTTATATGCTTTTCCATGTTAAAAAAGCATTATATTTGACATGTCAAGTGTGAAATCAGAATATACATCATACTGTCCATACAGGCTCATAAAATAACAGTACTGTGGCTATCTTGTAGAAAGTTTTTCTAACCTATCACTACATTAGTACATAGTACATTCATCCTAGGCACTTGAAATATGGTTTTTGAAAAGAGACTATGGAAATGTGCTGCCTGCCTGAAGACTCTGTGCAAAACATATTAGATCAAATCTAAAAAACTGAACAATAAAAAACTTGCATTGGAACAGGTGTCTGACAGAAGTAGTGACCAGAGAACATCATCTGAGTTCTAGCTGTGATGATTTTACTAATAGGGAGGACTAAAATTTCTCTACTGTAGCACATGGTATCACGTTTTTAATATGTCCCAATTGCCGTTCTTTGAACTCATTGCCAGAGGAGTAGTAGTGTTTGTAAATTCAGCAGAGGTTGGATGTTCTAGATGTGATAGCTCTCTAAGGGTCCTTTTCAAAACGGATTTGTGGAATCTATTATCAGGAGAGGTGGCAATGGAAACGTATTTGCTAGTAGGACTGTAAGCCCGTACATTATTTAGACAGAAAGTTGAGAACAAGACTTGCATATTTGATTGAGATGGCAGTATTTTTTGAAGATGCAATATGGTCTAAAAGAGAACGTATCAGTAATGCCATTGTAGCTGGCTATCAAAGTGAATTTTTAATTGTTCTTTATTCATTAACCTCATGTTTCACAAATTTTATCTTTGTATATAGGACTGTTGGTGGTGTTATGCATATATTGACCTGGGAAACTTCAAGGACAAAAATGAATTGGATAAGGCTGTCACAACCTTGTCAATAGATTCCCCATCAACAAAAAACCAACAACGGAATGTAAACCAGTAGGACAAAGTATCTGCAATGACATTTAGTTCTTGGAAGACTGGCAAGAAAGTAACCAATTTGAACTGCTGAGATATAAATTTGAGTTGAATAACAAGTGTCTCAAGACAGATATTTTGAATAGAATGTTGGTTGTTCATCCATTTGATTAGCAAAAGAGAATCTCCAAATACCTGTAGCAGATGAGTCCCTTTGTTATTGGCCACCAATAAAAGAGCTCGCAAAGCCATGAACTCACCGAAGTTGTTTGTACGCTAGCCCAAACATGCTCTGAACTTAATGAAATGATTATCAGAAGGATAAGCTATGCCTCCCAAACTACATATTTGATCACGCCCCTGGCAAGCCCCATAAAAATAAACCCGGGATAAGTTTTGTCAATAAGGAGCTCCCCAGTCTGCCCGGGAAAATTGTCCTTCTGAGCCACCTTGCAAAATTGGAAAATAGCACAACTGGGGAAAAAACGTGAAAGGTGGGCATAGATCTACCATCAAATACGAGTGCATTCCGCACTAACCAGATTCTTCACAAAACCAGATAAGGAACAGCCTGAAAAGCTTTCAGCCTTCTGAAACCATACTTTGAGACAGTTGTCCACAGTGGAGTCATCCCAAGGGTTCCTTTGACCAATACAATTTCCAACATCTTTCCAGAGCTGTTGCGCAAAGGGACAGACCAAAAAAACGAGAAGCAAATTTTTCTCCTTTCTTGCAAAGTATGGATTAGCTGGGACCCTATTTTTTGCGTTTTTTAAGAAGTTCCCAAGTAAGGACTCTGTTTTTCAACACCAACCACATAAACACAATGGTTTTCCTGGGGACTTTTACCCTCCATAATTTAGACCACCACAAAAGAACCTCATAGTTTTCAATAGAATCTAACATTCTGTACCGGTTTAATTTTTAGCCCAAACCATTAAACTCCTCTGTAAGTCTTATATGAGTTCTATGTAATTCTTCCATGAAACCAATCCAGAACATTTCATGGACACCAGTCAACCGTACGCTCTGAGCGGAACTCCAGCCCCACTGCCAGATATTAGTAGTGAGTGGTCACCTGCATGATTAAGTCTAAATCTTCCTATCTCTTGTAATCTTAAGTACTACATCAGAAGTATTAGAGCTCATACTGTTCTCATACTTAAGTAGCTCTCCGATCTACATAACATAGTCTACAACAGATTGTGAAATAAACATTCCAGCTTTTCCTACATGTAGTCTGTTTAACCAAAACTCCTAGTATTATGAATTTCTGATGACTTTGAAAAACATTTCATTCAGTGAAAAATATGAAGACTGTTTACCTCATCCTGACAGATATCTGAGTGAGGAGATTGCTGCTACTCGATATCCGTTGATTCCTTGAGCTGATGCACAGTCTCGTCTTCCTTAACTTCAGCTTGGGCAGAATTAATTGAAGCTTTTTTGTTTGAGGCTGTAGAGAGGGATTCCTTATGGAGATTAAGCGCCAAGTGTCTTAGTGTGTTTCATTCTGCATCCAGAATGTCCATCCTTTGTTTTTGTTGAACCAGCAAATTTATTATAGATGCGAGTGTTGAGACAGATGTTTGTTTTCATGTAACTTGCTAGTAACTGAAAACAAGGGGGTCTTATTGGATTGGATGTATTCTTTGTGCCTTCTCAGAGCCTTCTTGAGTTCCAAGATTTCCCTTTGCTCCATGGTTTCACACACAACCACAAACCAGACAACCAACTAGAACACTCTAAGAAGGCTGAGACCAAACCAGAATAGAGTCCTTGTGTTGAGAAACAAATGTTCATTTTCATGTACCTTGGTAGTAATTGAAAACAATGGGGTCTTGTTGAACTGGATGTATTATTTGTGCCTTCTCAAAGGCTAGAGCCTTCTTGACTTCCAAGATTTCCCTGTGCTCCATGGATGCACATACAACAACAAACCAGACAACCAAAAATTAATTGTTTAGGTTTTTATTGCCAGTCTTCCAAGAACTAAATGTCATTGCAGATACTTTGTCCTGCTGGTTTACATTCCGTTGCTGGTTTATTGTTGATGGGGAATCTATTGACAAGGTTGTGACTGCCCAAACTCCTCCTCGCCTGTGGGTTTAGCTCCATGGCACCGGGGAAATGGGCTATAGGTCAAAAATGAAATCGAACTATGGGAGGGCCCTAACGGACCAGAGAGGATCGGTCGAGTCCCTCGCTCAGCCAGCAAGAAGATCGGTGTGCACAAAGCCCAGCCACCTCTCCTAAATTACGGCGAACCAGTGAAAAATTGGGCAAATCACTGTAACCCCTCTCTCCGACCCTGTAAATCCAGGCGAATGCCATGGAAATCCACTCCAACCAAAGAAAATTGGGGGCGAATTTCATTTTTTCAGTTTTATGCGCTTTTTTTTGGGTCGGCTAATATTTAATAATTAATTATTTTTAAAATAATTATTGGGCTAACTTTATTAAACTATATAAAATGGGTTTTATATAAAAAATTCGCCCTATTAAAATTTAAAATCCCTTAAAATTCGCCTTTGGGCTAAAATTCTCCCCTAAAATTTTCCATGGCTGGTACCCTTCAATCCTATCTCCATGGTTTAGCTCCCATTAAAAAGATAGCGTGGATGAGTTTCGTTGGGATCCTTCAGGATCAACTTTTACTATCAAAGCTGCTTATCAATATCTCTGCCAAAATGACTATCATGTGCCTATATGGTCAAACTGGAAGGCTATATGGAAAACTAAGGCCCTTCCCAAGATCAAGTTTTTTATATGGACTTTGCTGAAAGGAAATATTTTAACCTCTAATAACCTTAAAAAAGGAGGTGTGATTGGCCCCTCAAGATGCCTAATTTGTCAAAGTGCAGAGGAAACTATCCAAAATCTTTTCATCGAGTGTCCCTTTGCTTCTCGATGCTGGAAGGAACTCATCCCTAACTTCCAACCTATACGAGACCCTCATAGCTCCATTTATGAAGCCTTACACTCTTGGAAAAGCAGTTACCCCTGGAAGAGAAAGAAGAATAGCATAGTGAAGAGAGTTTGGGACACCCTTCCCTATGTGGCTCTTTGGAATATATGGCTCGCTCAGAATAGGAGGATCTTCAAGGATAAAGAGCCCTCCTTTAGAAAACTCTGCAGCGAATATTGGAGCCTCATGCTTGAATAAATTTCATCCAAGAGCCCCAAAAAAATTGATTATAAAGATCTCTTCGTGGAAGAAAGAAACTTTGTTGGCTATCTTCTTGATAAGAGCAATAGCATCAACAACAAAATAAATATAGCTAATCGACAGTACAACTCAGGTAAAAGCTGGAAAATTTGAATGCAAGAAGAGGAGTTTTCCAATTGGATAAAGAGCTGTGGCATACCCTCCTTATTCTTTGATGGGGCTTCTAAATCCAACCTGGGCATGGCAGGGGCTGGAGGCATCATTCGTAATGAATTTGGTTACATTATTGCATCCTTTGAATGGGGTCTAGGTTCCCTCTCAAAAAACAGAGGGGAGGTTTTTGCCCTGTTTCAAGGATTAATTCAGTTACAAAAGCTTGTTATAAAGAATGCCATGATCTTCGGAGACTCTGATATAGCCATTAGTTTGATGATTCATAGTCACCCAGCCTCAAATGTGGCTCTCTTCCAAACCATCAGCATATGGCACTCTCTCTTGAATAATATGAAGGATACAACCTTTTTCCACATCCTCCGCAATATCAACAAGGATGCTGACCTCCGTGCCAATAGGGAAAGTACGCGTTCCTTGGGACATCTAATTTGTAATGATGTCTCATATCTAACTCATCTGCCATGATCCTGTTCAAATCTGAAATGATATCTTGTGCAGAGGATTTCATCCTTCTTGAAATAACTTGCACCTGATCCCTCATCCTTCCCGTGACTTTGCCTCAGTCCTTGCCTCGACCTGACCTTTTCTGCCCACCCCTTCCTATTTATCAGGCCTCCCTTCTCCCTAAACGATCATCCTCCATTCTTTTTTTTCTCTGGCCATCTGCAATGCCTTGGATTCACCCTCTCCCTACATGCCCCTCTGTCCCTTGTTTCCTTCCCCTTCGCTTCTCTTGGTTCTTAGTTTTTGAATTCTGTCTCGGCTACAACACTTCCCTATCAGCGCTGACTTCACTGCTTCGTTTCACCGACTCTGTCAGCGCATTATCTTGCTTTATTTTCGCTTATTGGCTCCTGAATTTTCTTATAGATCCTCTTTTCCCCTTTGAGAAAAATTTGGGTTTATTAGATCTGTACTTATTCTCCAGCATGGCACATAGTGAGGATTTCTTGCATTGTGCAGATATTCAGGTAGAGCTCGAGCAGATTAGAGCTCATTAGAAGATACTTGATACCAAGTTACAAACTCGGGCAAAGATTACAGATGAAAAGCATGAAGTTGATCTCAACGTCTTCCTCCATAGGGTCTCCTCGCTTCTCGCTTCAGAGTCAGTTTAACGCTCTTTCAAATTGTTGCAGTCATGCAGAGAAATCAGTAAAAATTCCTAAATATATGTTGGAAAAGAACACTGCTCCAAGTTCCAGCTCTACAAATTTGAGGAACATGGGCAATGAAGCTAATCCTGAAGACTCTACAGCTCGTCAGATCAACCATATTAATACAGATTAAGCATGTCTTTTAAATTTTCCTTCCTTCTGTTCCAGTTTGTCCGTATTTATGGAATCTTTGTAGTTCAGTTATTTATGAAAACTAGAAGCAAAGGGAATGTAGCGTTTTGCTGTAGCTACTCTCTTCACTGCTCCTCATGCATCTCATCATGTAACTTTGGAGTCTTCTCTCCATATTTTTTGAATACAAAATAGCAGCCGATTATGTCAATATCTATATATATATATATATATATATATATATGAATGAGAATTTTTGGAGAAACTGTAACTTCAAAATATTGGTTATCACCATTAAACCAAGTAAAACTATTTCATAGATGTCACAAATGGGCTAATTACAAGATGTCCATTTGAAATTAGTTAGTTGGGAAACAAATTAATCATGAAACCACTCGAGCTAGGATCCTTCGAATTAATTATAAGAAGGACATGGGGCCAAATTTGATTCACTTATATGTGCATGGTTCATGAAACCATTGGATATACTCTCTCTATGTGAAACCACATGTTTTACCACTACCTCACGGTGCTCCCATGACTCTAGGGAAGCCCTCATACCAATTGAACCTTACTCAATGGTGAAAAAATCCTTGCTTTCCACCATTGGATCCAACCCCTTAAGGAGAGAAAAATTCCAATGTTACAAAATTGAATGTATGACATTTGACAAGTGGTTGTATATACCACATACTATTTTAAAAACAAGGAAAAATTATTATATTTAAAAACTTAGGAGTTAGTTAACTAAAACTTAGTCTAATGTATTTTTAGGTAAATTATATTTCATGTATGTATTATATTTCTTTAATATTTCCATTGACATTATGAACTAGTTTACTGATCTTTAATCTGTTTTTGTCAATAATTTCCTTAATGTCTTCAACATATGTAGATACACCCTTTTTTTTATCAAAAATTATATATGAGTCTCTATGAAGACCCACTCCCATTTTTTATCGGCATCATGAATCTTTGTCACTATATGCATCAAAAGGCTTTTAGATTCTTTTGTTTTCAAGGATTTTTTGGATGATAAAACTATTCTAGTGCATATGAAGCTCTACTTTTAGTTGGAAACCAATTTTTGTTACTTGAAATGGTTTCAATTTATCCAAGATATGACAATTTACACTAGATTTATAGGTATAATGCTTCAATTTGGTTTTAAAAATATTTGTCATATTTTCTAATATTTTGTTTTTTCTTTTGATATTTTTATGTCCATTTTTCTCCATTTTCTATATACACATTCTCTTTGTCCCATCCTTATATCCATATGTTCTATATCAAAATTTTAGAAACACCTATTTTTTCTATGATCTTGGCTAATTTCAAACAGAGGGAAAAGTTTATTTTTTAAGGTAGAATCAGATCAAACTATGATCTTATAAAGTTTCAGACTTGATTTTTAAAGATATGTTTTTTTTTTTGTATGTTCATGTCAATTTTTATTGTAAGAAAAACAAGGGTATTGAGGACATGAATCTAATTTAAGGAAAATAGTGAAAAACGGCTTCCTTACTAATTTCTAACTTTATAAAAAGGGAAATTCCATGGGATGTAAAATAGATTGTGACAGGGTGTTATGTTAAGTAAATCCATGCTATAAATGTCACCGGATTGAAACTCCATGGTATAAAATCTAGATATGCTAAGGGTTGGTGTGGCCGAGTCTACGTGAGCGCCATGGGTGATTTTGACAGCTCAGAAGTCTCTGGGTTGTAGCTACTCAAGCCAAAAGTTAGGAGCTCCAGTCATCTCAAGACTCACATAACCTAGCATACAAAAAAAACTTTGTAGAAGGGGATCAATGTTGAAGGGGAAAGTCCCCAAAAATATTTTATGGTTGAAATATTAAATATAGTGAAAATCATATATAACACACTCATATAATGATAACATGTTTTATTTACCTTCACAACTACCTAAGGTGATTATAAGAGAAGAATCTCGAAATTGAAGGCTCATGTAGACTTTAGTTGAAGATATTTATTTCAAATATTTTCTCCAAATTTCCAATTGTTATCCTTTAGCACAAAGCGTAAGCATGCAAGTGAGATATATCATAGTAAAACAATAACTACCTATATTAATCTGGATTGAAATATTAATTCTTCTACCAGTTGCAGTAATGAAATAAATTAAAATATTAGATTGGAGAAATGAAGAGTGATTTACATATATTAAATATTAAAATAAGCATATAAATAGAAGGAGTTCACTACTCCTTGTTAACAACATTAGTCGAAAAAAACTATCCATAGTACTATTTCTCACTCACCAAAGGATTATTATTGGTTATAATATTTCGAAAATTGAATTACAAAAAGAGAATTAGTCTCTCTCCTTAAATTTATATTAAATGGGATGATGACAGAGGCAATAAGTGTTTCCTAAAACGTTTTCCCACTGAAAACTTAGCTATCAAATCTCATTTATAGATCTTAACATAAAACTATCAACATAAGGGTTCTTTCTCCAACTTCCTCCTTAGGATTTCTTAAATACACCTAAAATTTGGTTGGGGTGATTGCGAACTGACTACAAGATGTGAATAGTTGGGACAAGTTAAGAAATATTAGGGTCCTACCCTAACCCCCTCTCTTAGATACATTAGTAATGTATGGGCCCATTAAATATTTAGTTAATTATCAATTATTGTAAAAACAATCATTTTTGTTAATAAACAAAAATTAGTTAGTAGGCTACCATTAGAAGTGAGCCCATAGGTAATTAATATTCTCCATGAATAGATATATATTAAGTAGAAGGTTATGTAATATTTTTTCAAGAAATGATATTGTATTTAGAGAATTTCTCTTAGTGGTTTCACACTTGAAGAGATAAGGGAATATATCAATCTATTTTCTATTATGAAAGAGATATTTCTCGGGTTTGTCATTTTTTCCATTGTGTTATTAGGATTTGTTACATAGTATATTTCAGGTGAATTGTAGTATAAGTGGTACTATGCCTCTTTATTTTGGACGAAGTAGGAGATTTTTCTTTTTAACGCGAAAAAGAGGATGACATATTTGAACTCAATTTGTGAAAATTTTGTGAATAATTGGAAGATTTTTTCTATTATATTTCAGGTTGATTTATGCGATTTTTTTCACATAATTTTAATAATATAATGCAAGGAATTAATTCGTCTAAAAAAAAATTCTAAATAAAAATAAATAAAAATCCAAAGTGAAGTATGGGAAGCGATGTTATTGAAAATTTAATACTGACATGTTTTTAGGGTTCCTTCTAGTGATGGCAACAAATTTTGTATATTTCATTTCTTTTGATTGAGAGAATATAATTCAGCCAAGCCAATTCTAGAAGTTCTAAAAAAGTGGTTTCATTTCATAATTGGAGTCGTAATACTTAATTTGGGAAATACATGCTTTTATTTCCTCAAATAACTGAGGTATTATCCTAATAGTTTTTCCTAATAAGCCCACCCATGAAGGATATTACCTATAAATATCCCCTTATTTCCTAGAAAAAATTAAAACCCACTCTACTACATCTAATTTGGAACCAATGGAAGGTTAGTTTAAGAAATTTCAGGAAAACATAAATGGGTTGGAAGAGATATTCGATGAGGGCTTCAACAAGTTTGGAAAGAGAATGGTGGACATGCCAACAAGTATGCTAGTTCAAATAGTACCTAAAAAAAAGCACATGAATCCAAAAAAAATTGAACCACACCAAGTGATCAATTCTAACTCAAAAAATGTTACCCACCCACAATACACAACTTGCCTACAAAACAATATATCAATAGATAACAACATATGGCATAATTATTCTAAGGTCGACTTAAAAAAGTTTCATGGTTTTCATACATCAAGGTGGGTCAATCGAATGTAAAATTAATTCACCCTCTAAGGTATTATTGGTGACATGATGAAACTCATGGTGTGGGTCTTATATCTAGATAAAGAACAATGTAAATTGGTAATGACATAAAAATACATATTCGAGATACATTGCCTGGAGTCAATTTGTTAAAGGTTTTAATAGGTATAATCATTATTTAGGTTGAATTACCAAGTTACACCAAAATGGATTAATCATTGACTTTAGATAAACATTTATCAGGTATCCATCCATACAAAGAACTAAATAGATTTCTTTTATAAGGAATTTTTCATAGTTGCCTTAAGAAGGAGATTGAAGCACAAGTTAAATGAAACGTCCTACTACATGGCTAGAAGTAACTAATAGGGACCTAGAAGCTGAAATGGTGATTGATTTGTAAATAAAAAATCTGACATTTATTCCTCACACTCACCCACCCCATCATGATTCACTAAGCACAACTCCTAGTTATCACTTAAAGGTAGAATGGTTGTCTCCAACAAAAAATATTATGCTAGGAAATTTCGTGAAACAAGAAGATATTTCCCTACATTTTTAGCCCTTTGATCCACTATATGGTGTGTTTAATCCAATAACTAGATGAAATTTAAGGCTAAAAGTAGCCTCCTAAGGAAAAATAATAAAATTATAATAAAATTATAAAATAAGAGTTATGAATTTTGGTGGTAAAAGAAGAAAACCTTTTTTTTGTATTGCATTTTTAGCTTAGCTCCCTATAGGTTTACTCAAATTTTAAGTGTAGACACCCGTTGGATGAAAAATTAAATTTTTCATCTAATGTGAACACATTATCCATACCTTTGAGAACACCCACATTGATAAAAAAATGAAGATACCTTAACAAAGCGTGTTCAACACATTTTTTTAATGTATATTGAATTTTGATCAATGTATGTGTTCTCAAAAGTAAATATAATGGGTACTGAAATTTAATTATGCATCTAGTGAGTGTCTACAGTTGAAATTTGAGTAAACTTATAAGGAGATAAGCCAAAAATACAATTAAAAAAATTATTTTTCTTTATTTTGCCTCCAAAATATTTACATGTACATATTTTTGAATTTAAAGGATTTTGAATGGTTTACATATTATGTACATGAAAATTTCATGGGCACTTTTAGGCTAAAATTTCCTCTAATGTGAATTCCTAAGGCTAAATACCAACACATGCTAAAAATTTTATATTCTAAGGGAATGGGAATGAACCTTATCACTCGTTGGCAGATGGAGTAGATGTGAAAATAGTATTGAATTTCCCACTCAAATTTAAGATCCTACTCCTTTCACTCCATAGATCCAAACACATGTTCACATTCACCACCAAAAAAGTTGAAGGTTCCTCCTTCATAGAGAAGGAATTAGCATGTACAATAAAAAGCATAAGATATATGCAGATGATAATCAAACAAAGAAAATAGGAAAGGAAATCACATGTACTTCCATTAACCTAGAACTCCAATATCTCATATACCTTAGGCTCATTGTTACTCCTCCTTGATCATTAGTCTAGTCACTTCTTAGATCCAGCAAGATAGGGCTAATCTCACATAAGATAGAAGTCTAATGGAAAAATACGAGTGTGTCTAATATATTTGTCTTATTCCAACTCCATTCTCCTCTTGATAGGGTCAAATTATATAAGCTCTTTCTATATTTTGGAAGGATGTATATGGAAACCTAAGGGCTCGAGAAGTTAGGAAGCTTCTATAATAATCAAACCCTAGCCAACTCATACACAACTAGGTCAAGTTGATATTGTCAAGAATGACAAACTCTATAATCTTTGACCATCACTCCTTCTACAAAGGCAACTAGGGTACTATGTCTCTATATTATTCAACGCTTGATAGGAATACTACATATCGTGTAAATATCATTGAAGTGAACATATTTCTAAAATTGGAAAATAACATAGGGTGAATTTTATATCAAGGTCAACAATTTTGATAATGGACAGGCATCTCTCACTAACTCGAGGACGGAAAAATAGGCTATAAAAGAAATGGAAGACCACTAAAGATATGGAATTTGCTAGAATTTTGATGAGAAATATACACCATGTCCTAGGTGTAATGAAAAAAAAATCAAATTGATATGACTACTTAGGCCTTGGCAGCAGACATAGACACCAAAGGGAATTAGCCCTTGTTTCGGGGAAAATCACCCTAGAGGTTCGTTGGGTTACAACCTCCACAGAGCAGGGGCATGCTACTTAAGAAGGACTCACACAACCATGCATGTTCATGAAAAACTAAATAGAGTAGATCGAGGAAGTTACCCGTAGGTCCTACGGTTGAAGCAGATCCCGCGGGGTCCAAACCCCCAGCAACCGTCCTTCCTTCTTAACCTGAAAGACAAGAAGAAACAAGCACGAAGAACTGGTTGTACAACATATATCTACTCTAAATGTTAGTGAAATCCATATGAAACATTAGATAAACCATAACAAATGCTTAAATAACAATATTCTCATGTATGCAAGCAGACACTAACACGTATATTTCGGGAACAAGATGGTTCTTCTGTATTATAAATAGCATGTACAGAAATAACGAGTGGAGAGATCACCTGAATCCTTCCACGATCTTCGAGCAGACCGTCATCCGGATCCATCCCACCCTTGCCTCGCTAAGATTCCTTCCAAACTGGTGCATACGAGATGACATATAAAGAGATGAGCATCTCCAGGAAACAAGGGTTTCCTGTAATGAACTGGGAAGTGCAGGAGGCACGGGAATTCAGACTTGGATAGAGGATTCCAACAGAGTATAATATCAATAATTTCTCTCTCTCCCTTAGGCCATAAACATGAGGGGCTTTTATACTCCCTCAAAGTAGTTTCAACAGTTGGAAACAGTTGGCCACGTGCTGGGGTGGTTGAACTACCAGAGTAACCATCAACCCAACTCGAAAAATAGGGATTTTTATATATTTTTTCATGATTTTAATGGCATACGCGGGAAAGTACATGTGGACTCACGTATACACGCGGAAAAGTCTGGGCATAACCGCGTATGGGGATTTTAACACTGTTTTTTAGTGAATTTTGTCCAAGTCTGTAGGAATGGGTGCCCAAAGCCATAAAAGCAATCATGAATCATATGAAGGTGAGAAATGATGCTATAACGACCCTATAAGTTGAAGATACCAAAACTCAAAATCGGAAAAATATTGAACCATCATTTCCTCTAAAGGAACATTTAATATATTTGCATATATTATTAGGAATTTCAACTCTGCAAACATCTAAAATCACAAGCTACATCATGCATTGATAAGTTACAGTCTTAGTCGACAATGGAGGTATGCACACTTTCATTCAAAGAGAGATGCAAAAGAAATACATTGTTTTGTACATCCAATGCACAACTTCAAATTTATGATCACTAGTGGAGGTATGATGAAATGTGGGGGTATATGTGAAAGTTCAAAACTCCATATGGGATACTAGAAACTAAAAACCCATCTAATTCATATTTGCATGGGTGGTTGTGATATAGTATTGGGGGTAGAATGATACACACATCAAGACTAGTTACAATGGATTTCAAAGAACCCTCTATGAGTTTAACTAAAGAGGGACATGCACTCACCCTTCAAGGGATGTAGGAGGGTTCCCTTAAATTTTTTAGCTCTGATCATATGGATTATTTGTGAAATATAGTCTACTCTATCATTATTTACCAATTTAATGCAATATAGGTCATGGATAATATTACACAAGAAATCTAACTAGATTTGTAGCTAATCCTTAAAAGAATCATCAAGTCTTTGAGAAACCAAATGGTTTCCCCCTTCTCAATGATACACGTGGATACTGGTCGCCACTTACGTATTCCACTTATACCCCTAATAATATTTCCTTCTAGTTTCCTTAATTCTTGCACAACTTTCTATTTGTATCAATTTTTTGGGTCTTAAAATTCTGAAGCCGTTTTGAGGTCTTAAAATATGTTTTCTCGTAAAACAGAGAGACCATAAAAGCACTTAAATACACTTCATAGATTATTTTTTCCCTCCTCATGCAAATATTTTAAATAAGGTATTATGATAGTCAGATGCATATCAGATGCAAAGTTACAACCTCGGGAAGTTTCCAGTCCAATTTACCCCAACAAGGCACAAAACTATTGTCGTTTCATCTCCTAGGGTTATGGTTTCACACTTATTCTTTATGATAAAAGGTTTGAGCCTAATTTTAACACAATTTAGAAAACATGTAGTTGTCACATATGTTCTCAGAGATGAGCTACCATCACCTGAGGTGGTTTATATCATTTTGTATGTAAACAATTTTTAGTACTTGTTATTAATTAATTAAAGTTATATTCTTTCATTTTATATCTATGCTATATTAAATATATATTTCATTTCATTCCTTCACAAATATAGATCACTCAAGTAGAGAATGTCCATGTTATTCCCATAATTCTAGGTAGTCAACTACTAAATGTTTGTCCTTATCAACACATTTTTGCACAAATAAATGAAATATAAAATATTTGTAAAATCACACACAACATATATACAAAAAAGTATATCAAAAAAATATAAAATATCATTCATGAACTACTAGAGGAAAGGATCATACATCCCAATGTAAGCCCTTATTCATCCTCGATAGTCATGGTATTAAATAATAAAGGAACTTCACATACATGTCCTTATTTTAAGGACCTTAATATATAAAAATTAATAAAAAATTCCCCATCTCAGTTATTGATGATATTGAATGAAATTCATGGAGAATTTTTTTTAACTAAGATTTATCTATATGTAGGATACCACCAAATCAAGATGAAATACTTTTATGTCCCAAAGACATATTTTAGAATGCATAAAGGTAAATATGAGTTTCTAGAGATTATTTTTAGTATTTTAATTCTTCATCCACTTTCCAAAGCCTCATGAATTTTTTTTTGAAATTGTTCCTATTCAAGTTTGCATTGGTATTATTGGATGATATATTTTTCTATAGTAAAGCATGTGAGTAAGACATAAAGCATGTTGATAATTTATTGTAACTTTCGAGAGAAAAACATTTTTTTGTGAAATGCTCCAAATTTTCTTTCAGAGCCTTTGAAGTTGAATATTTTGGTCACGTTATACGTCAAGAAGGAGTATGATATTATCCCAAGAAAATGGAGGCTATGAAAGACTAGCCATGACCTAAAAATTTGAGGAGATTGAGTGGATTTTTAGGAATTACATGCTACTGTAGGATATTTGTGAAAAATTATGGAAAATTTGTAGCTCTCCTAACTTCACTTCTTAAAAATAATTCATTTGTATGGAGTGAGAAATCCATAAGAACACTCTATTCTTTAAATGAATCCATGTGAAGTACACTAGTATTATTAGAACTCTACTTTAATCAGAACTTTGTATTGGAATGTTATTCATCAGGAAGAGGTCTAGGGTTAGTATTGATACAGGAAGGATAACCCTTTACATTCACCAATGAGAATTTGTGTGAAGAGGTGAAAATATGAAGTTGGGTTACACTTTTTGCCCTTTTTGAGAAAAAAAATTCATTTTTTTCGATTCTTCAACTTTCTACAAACTATAACAATTTTTCTGTTTAGAATTTCATTTTGCGATATAAATAAAAGTTGTCAGAAATCTTGTTAGCTTTCTATCACTTATTTTTTGGAATTTTTTATGCACATTTCATATGTCAACTTAGCGTTTCTTTGAGTGTGTGTTTTTTAACAATCAAAGGATTCATAAGAAGTCATGTTAATACGCAATGTTGTATTCTTTGAAAATTTGTGTTTTTGAGAAAACAAAATGTGTTACAACAATCTAGACAGAGTCTACTTCGGTTTCGTCATATTTACAAAGCCAATGGATGCATATCATAATTACTAGAATTTTTTGAACAGGTCCAATATGAAAAAACTACATATTTTGAGTATGTTTCGTGACGCAAGAAATTTCTTAACATATAAGTTATAAACTAAAAATCTAAAAGCTACCCATTAGAGACGACGGACCAATGTAATGCCCCATAATTTTTTCAATTTTTTTTACAATGTATTTTGGGAGATACATAATTTTGATTTCAATGAATCACAATGACCCTCAGAAATTTTTTGCACCCGTTTTATTACAAAATTAATTAAAATTATTAAATATTTATGAAATTCCATAAAATTTGTATTTCCTGAAAGTAGATTCAATTTTGAAAATGCTTGTCTTGGTTCTGATAGTTAGTTCAGAATGTTTCATGGAGTTTAATCAGTCCAAAGTTGCAGAAACATATTCAGAGCTTGGATCTGCGTAATTGGTGATGCGTTAGTTCAGCCGAACTTTTCTACGAAGTTCAGTCGAACTAGTTTTTGCGCAAACGGGCCGTTAAGTCTCACGCCTTAATAGTTTGGCCGATTTTTTTTTAAATTTTGGCTGAAATTTTTTTCAAAGTTCGACCGAATTTCTGCCTACTTTTCCGTCGACCAGAAAATTTCGCGGAACGAAGACAATGCAGGAAAATCAACATATACGAAGGAAATGATGGCCATCCTTCATGAAGTGCATATTTGGAAAACCTATCTCATAACGAGATGGTTTTAGATCAAGTCGATCATGATAGTCTAAAGTACTCCTTGGACCAAAGATTCTGTTCATTAGAGAAACATAAATACGTAATCTGTAACCAATGGATGGCCCTTAGTATTGCAACAACAATGCTACAATGCCAAGGGACTTAGCTCGATTTTTAAGCCTAGGGTTCACACAAAATTCAGAGGGGTTAACACCATATGTTCAGTAAGAACTATGTATTTTTTTGGTTGACTCCTATATGAGGGGAAGTGATGAGATAAAATATGGTTAAATAAATACCACTCTAATTTTTTTATGGTACTTGCACAACTTGAAATTTTATGGAAATAAAGACACCAAGAAAACCTATGCTAGTTATAACACTACAAGGAAAATACCCTCAAGAGGAGGTTATAACGGTGGTTTTTAGTGTTATAAAATTGGCCAAAATTGTCAAAAAAACATTCTCTACAACATCCATTTTCGGTAACGGAAGTTTTGGTGGTGCTTCTAACGGAAATTCAACACAACTAAAAATAATTGGGTGGCCGGAGATTGTTACGAATGTTTTTCTCATCAGTGTGCTAACGAGGTGTCAATGCACTAGTGCGTTTTATAATGAATGCTCTGGTATTGTAAACCTACCAAGCTCCAGGAAGGAAAACAAATTTAGGATGCCTTGAGGTGTTTAGCAATGTCTCGGTGTGTATCACCAAGACAATGGCATCAGGGCCATCGAAGGTGGATGCACCAGGCACACTATAGGTGATACAATGCACCAAGGCGTTCTAATTGGTATTTGTATTTTTGAGGTGCCCATAGGTCGTATCAACGCACCGATGTGTAGTATTATACAAACGCATCAAGGCACAGTATCACACAAACACACCAAGCGTTCTAATTGGTATTGGTATTTGTGCGGTGCCCATAGGCCCTATCAATCCACTGATGAGCAGTCTCACATAAATGCACCAGTGCACAGTATCACACAAACGCACCGAGCGTCATAATTAATATTGGTATTTTTGTGGCGCCCATTGGTTGAAATGCACCGGTCTATAGTATCATACAAACGCACCATTGCACAATAAATAGCACGTATCAGTGTTCATTTAGTATTTTTTAGAAACATCGACCTATGACAGTGCAATTATTGTGATTTTTTAAAATAAATTATTCATCAAAATTCGACATATATCTTATAACAGTATTTATATCAATTACATTTTTATTAGTTCATTTGAATGTGATGTTTGGATTAATTTGTTATATCATATCATAATTATTGTTATTTTTTAAAGTTAATTATTCATCAAAAGTCGACACATATATCTTATAACAATATTTATATCAATTACATTTTTATTAGTGCATTTGAATGTGATGTTTTGATTAATTTTTTATATCCTATCATCAGATTTCGCATCTCTTCATTATAATATTTAATCATCCATATATTTATGAGTGGTGTTACATTTCAAAGCGACAATGGAGAACACAATAAAATAAATTAAAATATATTTTATTATATATATATATATATGAATAAGACACTCTTTGTCATATAAAATGGCACAATTATTGGTACCCCCCTGTCTTTCAATTTGGACAATATGTCCATTACATTAAACAAAATGTTTGATTTCACTTATAAATATTTCAAAAAATAAAATGTCTTTCTTTGATATCCAAACATATTGATCATCATTCTTCGCTCGAACTGTTGTCACTACTCGAGCTACTTCCATGACTTGGGTTATTTTGAGGAATATTTTGTTCACGGTGTTGATTTTTTTCTTCTTCTTCTTCACCTTCCATCTACAAACATAAAAATAAATTGTAATGAGTGTATACACATTGTGAGAATAATGAAAATTTCAATATTAAATAATATACATCAATGTAAATTGAAAATAAATTATGTACAATAGAAAAAATTTACTCATGAACTATACACATTGTTTCAAAACTAAATTTCATTCCATCTTTCAACATTTCATTTGTTGGCGCAGTTCCATACTTCGTTTCCCGCAAGTTTTATACCCAATAAAAAATCATATATTTAATGTAAAATATTTTTTTTGTTCTATAATTATAGACAGAGCTAAGTAAAACAGAATCGATCAATGCTTACAAATTCCACAATTAATTTATGATATGCCAACATATAATGACAACCCATATTTAAGCCAACGTTAATCAATTTGTCTGATGGTTTTTCTTTGTTTTTTAGCACCTATTTAAAGAAATTCAATGATGATTGTTGTAAAACAACTTAAAATATACAAAAATGATATCTAGTTAAGTTGTTATAAGGAAGTAACAATTACTCACAAACTTAGATATAAAACCTTTTCTTCCTTGTTGTCTTGTTTTATGTGTTGAATGGGTTCCATTTTCTTTTCTTTTCTACAAGAAAATACTTAAAAATTAATATTTAATGCTAAATTGTTTATTTATTGTACCTAATCGAAAAAATCAATGATTAAATATAACATTTGAAGCACGCTGTTGTTGATATGGCTCCTCATCCGATGCAATTATTTCCATTTCTTTGGCCATATCCTTGTACACTTTTTTCGACAACTCTACTGGTATATTTATGATATCAGCCTGTTCATCCTTTGATATTTTCATAATCTTCCTGAAAAAGATTTTCATAATCTTCCTGAAAATGCAACATGACAATAAACTATTTAATTTTTATGTTGATATATGAAAAGTAAATATAACAAAAGTGATATTTATAAATGATTGCTTTCTAGTAATATATACATATAATTCTAGAAATTTTTTTAAAGGAATATTGCCTTTTCATTCCTTATTTTTTGTTGTTACATGTTTTTTCTATTAAAAGTCTGACATGTCTCGTTGACCAATTCTATGGAAACTGATCCTGTAGTTTACATAAAATTTGGTTCTTGGAATCATTGGATTGGTTTTTGTATTATAAGTGGAAAGAATTTCTATACATTCATTCCACTTGATCCCTCAAAATTTTGTAAAAAAATTTCACCCTTTTTTTAACCTCCAACACCACTCTAGATGAGCTAAGGAGCAATTCATTTTCATTTTCATATTCTATTTTTTTTCTTTTCTTAGAACCACACTCATTTCTTGAGTTGATGGTCCTTGTAGAATATTAAATATATGTGAATTAATAGATTGTTTGAAACATGTTATCTAATATTTTTAAGTATATTATTAATGAAAATCAAAAAAATAAACTCATATTGGATCGATAGTATTTTTTCATTCACCTGATTCATCCTTCTACAATTTTTCCATCAAGCTTTTACGCTCTTCTGATCCTATATTAGAAATAATATTATCAAGCTTCGTCATTTTGTGGCTCTACATGATACAGAGTAAACAATACATATTAGTTAAACTTATATATAGTTCAAAAATAATATTTTTTGTAAATAATTTACAAAGAACTTCCCTTTTTTTTCTTTTCTCGATGTGCTATCAATATTTTTGTTGCTTGTTCTCTTATCAGGCATTTCTGTATCAATATAAAACTTGTACCATACCATTCATTAATATATTTTTTAAATAAATCACAAAAATTTTAGGTAAAAAAAAATCAAGAAAATGGTGCGCCTTTCAAGCAGTATGCACCGATGTTGGTTAGGCATGTTGTTATAAACGCACCACCAAAATAGTAGAAATATTGTACGGTGCTCTCTGTCAAAAAGGAGAACCATTACATTATGTGTTAACCAACGCACTGATTAACGTAGACAAATTAATAAAAATCCTCTAATGTTAGTTTTTGTAGCATATGGTGTCGTGGAAGGGGCGTTGCGACATCTTATTACAAATGCACCGACAAAGCATGGGACCATTGTACGACACTCTTTGCCAACAAGGAGACCCAATGCATTATATGTTAACCAATCATCGATTAACACATGCATAAAATAAAAAATTATTTTTGTTAAGGAGTACATGTGTTGTGTGCTATAATGAAATAGCGCACTGGTGTGCTATTTTACATATGGCGCAATGATTAAAAAAAAATGTTTTTAATTTTTTTTATCAAATGGTACGTGAGTGGTGTGCTATGATAAAATAGCACAAGAATGAACTATTTTACACAAGGCACATCGATTAAAAAAATTCCCTTTTTTTTAAATTCACGAAAGGGCGGACATGGATTGGGATCCGACTCTGCAAGTCATCATGTGGGTTAGATGTCATAGGCCTATATATAGCAATAAAAACCCTATAAATATAAAATTAAAAGTCCTAATTTTGAAGTCACATAAATAGGGAGAAGCAAGGGCAAAAACAAAAAGAATCAAGGGTTTAGCATAAGAATCAATTCTTTTTCTTTCTTTTTTTTTATTCTAAAAATGAACAGTAAAATCTAAATTTTTTACTTACCATGTATTAAATCAAACAGAAAATGTAAAAAAAATTGATTATTACAGTAAAATTTAATCACCAGATTATTTGAAATTCTATGCTACAGGGTTTGAATCACTAGAGGTTTTGGAATTCTGATTGTCTGAATAGTTATGTTTGAAATAATTTCATTTCTCCATAGTGATATCGTGCTCTTTTTTTCTAGATATGGCTCTTGTGAAAATCCCTTCGTGAAAGATTTTGAAAAAATAATGAAATAATGAAATTTTTTTATTGTTTAAAGAATTCTTTTATGAAATTAGATTTTTTTAAAATAATTTTCCGCCCATTTTTCAATTTACCACTTTTTTTTTCACTTAAAAAAAAATAAATTTGTGCTTTTTTATTTGCATCTATTCATCACTGGTGCATCGATTAATAACATAATACCAGTGAGTCTTAACAAAAACGCATTGGTGCAGCTAACTGTACATTAGCACCAATAACAACAAGTTCATTTTTAAGGCATCAAAATTACTTTTAGGTGTGTACACCAAAATTTGTTGTTGATATTTGCTCAAATACAGGGAGAAAATATCACAATTATATCAAATGGAAAATGCTTCAAAATCCAACTCGTTCCATAATATTTCTCAAAGTCCATCGCGGAATTCTCCCTACCCATCTCAAGACGTAATATTTACTTCGGATTTTATTTATTTTTTCATTATCTAATTTAATTTATGTTTTTTATCCATGTTAATCAGATTAAAAAAATTAATGTATAAAAATTTGTAGGTCCATAATCAAGTTCAGATGCAAAAAATATTCAAACAACTCCAAAATGTCAGAAGCTCTTATCAAAAGCAGAATACCGGAAGGCACATTAGGTAGATTAAAATAGACAACGACTTGACCTGGCCAATTGTAACATTGTATCTTCTAGCCAAAATCCTGGGACAATAATGGTAATAATAATTGTTTGGTATATTAATGTAATTATTTCAACGTCAAACCAATTAATCATGCATTTTTGACATGCTTACTAATTGATATCATAGATTTTGTACTAATCCTTTTAGAATATATTTTTTGAAATTATTAGGATTCTAATGATGATGACTGGCCTACCTACCATCTTTTGTTTCACCTCACAATGTAAAATCAAGAGAAGGCTGAATTAAGAGAAAAAATAGGAGAGGAACGATATGAATATTGTTTGAATCAACCACCGATTCAATTCCCACTACGCCTAGATTCACAAATTAGTAATGAATACAGCAATAGTAGTTCTTCACAAGCTGGCAATGGAGACAATAAAATAAAGGTTGGTGTGGATGATTACTTAAGGGATATGGCTTCCATGGAGACAATGTTGTTAGATGCATTCCAGAACAATGATAATCTAGGTGATGATGCTCATATCGCTGATGCCTTTTTTGAAAGCCTTTAATTTTCTTCCACCACCGCTGTCTTTGGATCTGGCAGTCAGTCAAAGTCTACCCAGTTGGGGACAACGATCTTACTGTACATGTTGAAAGGAAAGTTTGGCTTTTCGAATGCATGTTTCTCAGAAATTTTGAGGTAAGTGAACATAAAGTCCTCCCTTATATTTTGAGAAATATAATCACACAATGAACATTACAAATTGTCAATTTTATGAATGTTACTAATTATATCGGAATTAATGTACATTTAATATTTTCCATGATCACCAACTATAGGTTATTCAAGGATAAGTTTCTTACGAGTGATAATGTCTTGCTCGGTAGCTGCAAAGAGGAAAATAAATTGTTGAAAATGTTGGGTGTTGAGTACATATCATATCATGCATGTCCAAATTATTGTATTCTATATAGAGGAGAATATGAAGACAAAGGTACGTGTCTAAAATGTGGGCATGAAGGGTATGATAAATCAAAAAATAAGGGTAAATCACATGGTCCTCCTTTTAAGATATTGAGGCACATGCCTATAATCCCAAGGATTGAAAGGCTCTTTCATTGCAAAGAATTAGCTATGTTGCAGAGATGGCATGCCTCACACAGAAGTAAATTTTTAGTTATGTGAATCCCAACAGATTCAGTAGAAATGAAGCATATAGAGGATACATGGCCTGAAAAAATTCAAGGATGAAGTACGAAGTCTACGACTCATCGTTGGCATGGATGGCGTCAACCCCTATTCCCTCCAAAACACCAAATATTCCATTTTTCCTGTAGTAGTGATTAATAAAAATATCCTCCCATGGTTGTCCGTGAAGAATGAACATCTTATCTTGGCTCTCATAGTCCCTGGTAGGAGAAAGTGAAAAATATGGATGTCTACTTAGAACTTTTGGTATATTAATTGAAGGAATTATGGGATGGGATAAATGTATACGATTTATCAAGACCCAACACAGCAAAGAGGTTTTTTACGTTGTATGGCATATGTGCTTACACGACACATCATTATCTAGGCTTAGGAGTTTTCTATTGTAAATTACATGCTTATTGATTTGTTTGTATACGTAACAATGTTATTTCTCATATTAGTTATTTAATTCATTGTAATTGTTCTGATATTTATGATACTCTTTAACGTGCCATGCATATATATTGTATACAATAATCTCATAGGTCTTGTAGCAAAAGAGTATTTTGGATGTAAATTTTGTGAACCTTCTCTCAAATATAGATGGTCCAATGACCTATGAAATCTAGTGTATGTCTGTTCTAGGGTATTCCTCCCAGAATAACACCCTTACAAAAGAGAAACATCTGCTTTCAATGGTAAACGAGAGAGAACCCATAGGCCTCCAACAATGACACCATCTGAATGGCTTAGAGCATATGAGAGAGAGAAGGAGAAGGAGTTCATAGAAATGTACGATTCAAATGGGGAGCCTATGTTCAATGATCCAAAATTCTTCGACACCTATGTTGAGAAATTTCCCATTGGGATGAATAGGAAATCTATCTTTTATAACCTCCCATATTGGGAGCATATTAAGATTACCCACTTATTAGATCCCATGCATATATTTAAAAATGTTTCATATTCTTTATGGAGGCACATATCATTGAAACAAAGTGGCACATTGGTTGTTAGGAAATATCTTATTACTTCAAAAAATAAAAATAAAAATTGGCCAAGACGATTAGAAAGTATCGGATCAGAGGCAGACAATGTTCCCTCTAATTCATGATATTTCAAATAAGGTGATGTCCCATGGATTTTAAGAAAATATGATATTTATTTGGCAAAGTAATTTATAATGGGTGTGAGGGTGCCATCTTCATATAGGTATTCACTATAACGTTGATTCACCGTGGCTGACCATTTGGTGGGGTTGAAATCGCATGACCATTTGAATCTTCTAAGAGTACGTATAATGTCAAAAGCATGATTTTATTATTTTTTATATTAATAAATTTTATTCCATGAAAGGATCATAAAACATAACTAATTTTTTATATTATTGTGTGTGTTTATAAAATTGTAGTGTCATTATCCTTTGTCCATGCATGGGAGTGTGAAACATGAATTCCCCCAAGACCTAGGACGTTCCATATCCAAATTATATTCATTTGTATGTTGGATCGTGTCAAAGAAGATTCATGTGGATAGCATTCCATGATGGCGTCAAGAGATAGTTGATATTTTTGTATGATTGAGAAGGAAATAACAACGAGTTTCATGGACTTACAGGTTCATCTTCTAATCCACCTAATAGATGAGGTCAAATTAGTGGGGGTGGTTTCTTGTCGTTGGATGTTCTTCTTAGAGAGGTACATGAAGAAATTGAAAGGTTTTGTTCCACAAAGGGCAAAATCTGAGTGGTTTATGGTAGAAGGGTACATATCATATGAGTATTTCTATTATTCTAGTCAGTACATCAAGGATGTTGACAATAGACCAGGTGTGGTGATTTGGGATGATGAAAGGGATGAAGTCAAAAGAGAAGGGGAGCTGCTCCAAATGAATGGAATAAGGTGCTTAATAAAGAGTAAGCGACTTATAATTCTTAAAATTTACAAAAAGTAAATAGTCATCTTGAAATTCGATAACGTATATTTTGATCTCATATGTACTATATGTGAGTTTTATTTCATCAGTGAATGCATAAATTGAAGAAATCAAAAAATTTGTTCTTTACAACTCCAAAGCGACACAACTGTGGGTTGCATTGTACGAACAAAAGAGGATGAAATGGGATAGTGATAGGAAAGAATTCAAATAGTTGAATGGTAGAAGTGTGCCTTATCTCGATCATTTAAAATAAAAGATGCCAAAAATATGCTCCAAGAATTAGGTTGTTGACCACTTCACAGAGAAATATGGTGCAACCGGTTGTTACCTACGTGTTGAAGAGGATGCGCTAAATGTAGGGATTGGGTGCACCCACTTGGTAATAATATATCTATGTACATTTTAAACTTAATAATGCACCTTTGAAATGTAATTACATCTGTATTTCATATTTTAACTGTTGGGTTATTATAAGACACATGACACTATGATTTTTTAACTTTTTTATAGGTGTATTTATTCCCATCTATGTGGTCATATGGACACCATTTTCACACATAAAATGTCGATGATGGACACATGACACAAGACAATGGAGTGGAGGTCGAGTTTGATCAATCTAGTCGATCTAGCCACCATCATCAAAACCTAGTACGAGGGACTTTAGGTTATGTCAGAAAGATACAGGAGATCATTGAAGTGGATTTTTCTACTTTCCAATGTGTTATTTTTAGGTGCAAGTAGTGGGATGCCTTTGGTCAGAATAATGTAAAGGAAGATCATGATAGTAGGATGATATGTATCAACTCTAGAAGGATTTGGGATGAAGCTAAGGAGCCCTATGTTTTCCCCAAACACTACAACCATGTGTATTTTTACCCAGATGTGTTGGATAGGGATTAGTGGTTTGTATTGATACATGACCCTAGATCAAAACATATTTTTGAGAACAATAGCATTATCATGGCAAGCGAGCTGGAAGATAATGAGGGTGATCATAAGAACTAAGAGTGATATAGTACTTGTGTTATTTCATCATTTATACTTTTTATGATGGGTTTTTATAAAGAACGAGACTTTATTACCTTATAACTAAGACTCTCTTTTTTGAAACATTATAATATGTATTTTGAATTAATTGGTATTTTTCATTGTGTTAACATTAAAATCATTTCACTTGATAATTTGTAATTATGTTGATATCGAAAACAATGGCGTACTGTATAAAGTTCTTTTTTATTGGTGTGTAAGATCATAATAAAGTAATGATAATTCTAAAGTACATGAATTTATTTGCATTATTTTCTAAGCTTTATTATGTAACAAAATTTTGTATTATTTTAGATTTATTATTTTACAATTATTTATATTCATACAAACTTACAATTTCACAATTATGGTAATTTAACAATATTTGCGAGATACATTTTACTTACGGTAGTTATGCTTCAAAATTGACAATTAATTTTTAATTTGACAATTTTTAAATTTTTTAAAAATTAATAAAATTGAATGATGACAATACATACAATTACAATTTCACAATACAATTACAATTAAAATCATTTCACATGAATACAATTTAAATTTTATAAATATTTTAAATACAATTATAATTATAATTATAATTACCATTTTACAATTTCACATACAATTACATTTACAATTTCACAATTTCACATACAATTACAATTACAATTACAATTTTACAATTTTACATATATACAATTACAATTATAATCATTTGACAATAAATTAAATATTACAATTGCAATTTTACAAATATTTTACATACAATTACAATTAAAATTACAATAAGAAATACAATTACAATTTTACATACAATTAAAATTATAATTTCAATTACAAACACCACATAATATTTAATAAATATCATGATTTAATATTAAAAATAAACATCACGATCATGATAATCATTGTAAAAACATCATATTCGACTAAAAAACACATTCAAATTCACTAACGTCATCTAATCATCGTGGTCATGACCATCTAACAAAACACAAGCATTGTATAGCATCATCACAACACAAACATAAAATATACATCTCATGTCAAATAAGTGCTATCACATACACATCTATCTTCAAGCTACACATTAAATGAACAAATCTAACATGACCTAACAATATACACATCATGATGAACACCAACATGAAAATTAAGTACATCTACAACATGAACATAAAATAGACCAATTTTCAGCATTACGAACAGAATAGGACAGATATGACCTAACAATATACACATCATGATGAACACCAACATGTAAATTAAGTACACTTAAGCAAATATGAATATAAAATAGCATGTATCACATATATATATATATACAACACAAACATCAAATATACATCTCATGTCAAATAACTACTATCACATACACATCTATCTACAAGCTGCACATTAAATGAACATATCTAACATGACCTAACAATATATACATCATGATGATCACCAACTTGTAAATTAAGTACAACTGCAACATGAACATAAAATACATGGACCATATATATATATATATACCTCGTGAGTGTGTGTGTGTGTGTGTGTGTGTGTTTGTGTGTGTGTGTATATATATAATGTCAGAAATATACAACTCTAATATAACTGCATATAAATGTCAAACATCAGCTGGTGGTACACCAATAGTACTAATCGAGGCCTGCTTAGTCGATGGTGCAACCTCGACATGCACAGATAGATGATGCTCATCACGTGTTTGTTAATCCGAGGGTGCTCATACCGATCAAGATCAAATGTCCGTCATGATGACCGTGATAGTCCAACTTGCTGATCTATGGATGGTGTCGCATCATGTCCGGGGCCGATGGAGCCGCCTCGTATGGACGTGTGCCCTCATCGGATTAGGTGCATGCTCATGATCATAACTCGCTTAGATGTTGTAGGTCGCTCATTTTTGGCACGAGGTGGAGGTAGGGTGGAGTACTAGCTTAACGATGATCACCCTCAGATCACACTATCAAATGATGCAGCTGCTTTTGACTATCAAGGTACTACATCTCCACCACACCTACGTCGATCGACCCTCTCGCCCACGCCAAGATCTAGTAGGCCCCAATGAGAGCGCATCGTGTCAACATATCACAAAGCCACGAAATCTCCATATTGTTGTCACCTCATCATTAAATGTATCTCTCTCGATAGCCTCCTCACCCGAATCCCTCCTCCATTAGCATAGCTGTACCAACCTAATACATTTGATTTCAGTCTGAAAATAGATGATTAACCAAGACAAACATTCATATAAAAACATAGAAAGGTAAGAGACTTATCCAACTTTCAGGGATTTTATCATCTAGAGTAGAAAACATTTAAGATATACAAGTAACTATAACCATAGAAGGAGATAAAACTTTAAAATCCAAAGTTACAGCTATAAAGTTTCCTTGAAACAATTTCAGCTAAGTAAAGGCAAAGAGCATGATTTTACACAGAATTCTTTGACAAACCTAGACAAAGCTGCTTTAAAGAGATTATTTCAAGAATTGAATATTTCAATGGCAACAATATGCAGGGCTAACCATAAATCATAATTGATGCTAAATTATCTAAATTATTCAAGAAATGGATGAGCTAAGAACTTGTTAGAGAGCAATAAATTATTTCTCTAATGTATCTAAATAGAAGAAAACATTAAGGAAGTGAAGGAAAAATAGATTTAAGGTGCCATTAGAAACATTTCTTAATCTAAATTATTTTTCCTACTAGAACATAACAAGATGGAAAACATAATGGAAAACTTAGAAAAAAATAAACAGAGGAACACTTCACCATCAACCAAGCATATGGATCCTACAAACAAGCAAATAAGAACAAGCATGAATTCCAAGACATCAATTTCTCTTCAAGAGCTTCAAAGGACTATGTATTATTCCAGCATCAGTCATCAAAATCCAACATTTACAATGAGTTCCAGTGAAATATTTATATTGCAAATGAGGAGGTGGAACTATGTTTTAGGGTTCAAATGTCATTTATGACAGAGTAAATATGTTCCTGACCTGGATAACCATGCAAAGCATAAGGTAGGAACATCTGTAGATACCTCTACTTTTTAATAACTCTTTCTTTACTCTCTAAGATAAAGATAAGTGGAAAATATTGAATTTAAGGGTTTATCTTATATTTTACAATAACTATCCTAATAGTTTAAAATATCTTCTGACTGTGTAATAACTGTCAACTTGCCCCTTAGGACATAAAGTAGGTCATCGGTGGCAGTTAGGTTTATCAAGTGAATAAATGCTCTGTGTTGGTTTATCTCGAGGCTAATTTAGCCTAAGTTTCCTTAATTTCATCATAAAACTGTGCTTTAAGGCTTAATTTTTCTTTTGGCCTTAATCTTTTGTTCTTCGGTCTTCTTCACTGATCTTATGCTTCTGTTTGTCTGCAGGTGTCTTCTTGGTGCATTGGAGGGCTCCGTATTGGATCAAATGCTTATGAGGCACTGATCTATCATCAATATTAAACCTAGGATCCATTTATTTTCACTTTTGAGCCTTTTGGATCGTAATACAAGGCCAGTCATTGTAGAGTGGATAGTGGAATGGCCCTTTTACTCAAGGCCACCATTAAACCGACACAATAAAACACATAAATTAATAAAACCTGTGTTTTCATGGCGAAACTGCTTTGGAGGCTCAGAGGAGGGCGAAGAAGCTATGAGGAGGGGAAAAATGTGTTAAGGGAGGGTTTCATGGAGAAAATCCAAAGAACCAGGGTTTCAAATTTGAATTAGGGTGGGAAGTGGTGAAAAAGTGGTTTTAGGAATACCACCAATGGTATTCGCGCGAGGGATAAGTGGTAAGCGATATTGCCTCATATGGATGTGATATGGTCCATTGAATGATACATGGCTCCTAAAATTTTCCCATTTCGCATGCAAGATGCATGGTGGGAAGTTTTGGAGGGATCGAGCACGAAAAGGATTTGGGGTCGTTAGATCTGGGTAGTCCAGATCAATGGTGGTCGATGAGCATGAAGGGAGACAAGATAGGTGGAGGAAATATGGTGGGGCCGGGGTGACCTGGAGGCAATTTGTCGTGTAGCAGGGGGGCTTAGTTAGGTAAACAATGGTTTATAGTGTAAAAGGTTTAAAATCCATGTAGGGGGAAAATACACAGAAAAAGGTGAAAATGGGAGGAAGCGGAGGCGCTGAGAGGTGGGACCGGGAGGTGATGTCACCGCGGAGGAACTGGGAGTACGGAGAAAAGATCTTGAGGGTGTGCCCCCGCAATGAACCTCATCCATTAGATCTGAGATCTACATAGTCAAAGGGTCAACTACGGGGGCAACAGGGAGTACAGGCGAAAAGCTTGGGGGGTGTCCCCGCAGTTAATCTGAGTGGTTGATTAGGAGGAAATGGATGGTTGGGATGAGATTGAAGATAGAAAACAGGCAGAGAAATAAAGATAAGAAAAGGGCTGGAGGGAAGGCGAGGAAAGGTAAGAAGGTAGGGAATGTGGTTATGTGGAGGAAAAGGAACTGGGAGTGGAGAAATAAGGGGCTAGGAATAAGGGCTTAGCCAAAGGGGGATCGCATCGACGGGGAAAAGGGAGTGATGCGATGAAAAGTGATAGCGCCGATGCGATAGAAAATCGCCAATGCAATGGAGAATGCTGGTGCGATGGAGAATGATGATGCAATGAGCACATCGGTATATTGCAAATTGGCGGAAAAAATAGGAAAAGGCATGAAGAATTTGAAAATGCCGATATGCGATTGCGATGGGAGCTTAAGTCTTTAGTGCATGGTTTCGGGCCTTGGTTTTATGGTGGAAAAAAGGAAGGGGGCTTAAAGCCCAATGTTTGTTTATGAGTGGAAAAGGCCTAAATGAGGCTTTTTTGTGGGTTTTAAAGGCTTCCAATAGGTAAAATAGGGATTTTTTAAACCAGAGAAAGGATATTTCATGGTTTAAAAAGGGTTTTAGAAGGTTTATTAAGGAAACGAGAGGAAAAAAGGGGAGTTTTAGAGGGAAATGGAGGATAAATAAAAAGGAAAAATGAGTGACATGGGCGGATTTTTGGAGGAATTTATGAAGGTGAAAAGATGGAGAAAATGGTGAAAACAGTCTCCTTTATACAACGGGTCTTCTTAAGGGTTTTTTGAATGGAGATTATCAAAGGAAAGGATCTCTTTGAGGATAAAGAACACATAGAGGCTTGAAGAAGTCACAATTTTGCTTCAAACTTGTTTCTTAAAGACTAAAGACCTGTTTTAGCCATCATCAGTTATGACAAAATTTTATTGATGGCTAAAAAAAACTAATTAAAGGACAAGGACTTGCGTAGCTTATGGCTGTGTCCAATTTTCAAGCTCTAGACATAAAATTGGTGGCAACTTTGGATGATCAAGAGGAGCAGGTGACTCCACAAATCAATGAAGAATTTGTAAATTCTCCCAGGTATGCAGACCTACTTTATGTATTGTTCAATTTAAATGCTCCTCCTGGTATTACAAAAACTAAAGCTAGATTTATGAAATTAAAGGCAGTAAAATTTTGCATCATTTATAATTTCATTTATTGGAAAGATTCTAGTGGCCTATTACTCAAATTTTTGTTGAAGAATGATGTAGACAAGATTATGCATGATTTTCATGAAGGAGACTGTGGTGGCCACCTGTATTGGAGGACTACTACTAATAAAATTCTCAGGGAAGATTTTTACTGACCCACCTTTTTTTATGATATCCACAAGAAAGTCACAGCATGCCACAAGTGTCAAATTTTTGAAGGTAAAAAGAAGCTTCTACCCTTTCCACTAAAACCCATTTCTGCTGAAAGCCCATTCCAACAATGGGGTTTGGATTTCATAGGTGAAATCCATCCTCCTTCCTCTGCCCAACACATGTGGATTTTAATAGCTACAGATTACTTCACTAAGTGGATAGAGGCCATCCCTTCTAGAAATTCCACTGATACTATTATTACAAAATTCCTTGGGACTAATATCTAGTCCATATTTGGTTGCCCAAGGAAAACCATCACTCACAGTGCATCAGCCTTTAGGTCCAAAAATATGACTAAATTTTGTGATAAATATTATATTTATTTAAGAAATTCAACAGCCTATTACCCACAAGGTAATGGACTAGTTGAATCATCCAATAAGAGTCTGGTAAACATCATCAAGAAGTTATTAGAACATAATAAACAAGTATTGGCATAATAAGTTAATGAGTGTACTTTGTGCTGATAGGCTTACTACCAAGAAGTCCATTGCCATGTCACCATACAAACTTGTCTATGGGATGGATGTGGTTTTTCCATCTTCTCTAGAATTGCTAGTGATGAAGATCATGCAAGAGTTACAAGTGGAATCAAATGATGCACTCAGAAGGATCCATCAAACCATTCAGTTGCAAAAAACAAGAGAAGAGGTGTATAACAGAACACATATCATCTAGGAAAATATCAAGAAAATATTTGACAGAAGGACCAAGGAAACTAATTTTTCTATTGGTGACAAAGTTTTAAAATGGGATGCAAGGAGAGAAGACAAAGGTAGGCATAACAAGGTTGATAATATATGGATGGGACCATATATTATAAATGATTTTAGAGGTGACCATGCATTTTTTCTCATAGATATAGATGGAACAGAGTTACTTGGTGGTCCTGTAAAAGGCAGGATGTTGAAGAATTATTTCTCCTAGTCTAAAGATTATTTTACATCATTGTAAATATCATATTCAATATAGATTGGATTGGATGTTTTGCTAATTAAGGTTGAAGCCTACAAAGAAGGCCCTAAGCCATTGTCAACAGAGCATCATAATATTTTTTAAAGCAGAAAAGGAATCAGATTACATATTGCTTAGATGTGCAGATGGATAAGGCTACTGATCATAGGTTCTTGACACTTCAAGGCATGGAAGTGCCATCCCCACTTGGATCCATTGTTAGGGTCATATATTTCATAGGATCTCAAGGTGACTGAATTTATTCTATCTATCAAATTTATTTTGTAAAATGATTTCCAATTTGCAAATATATTTCAAAAAAAAAGAGATAACATAAAAAATCAAAAGAGTGTGTATGATAAATAAAAAAAATATAATATGAACCACATCAAAAAGAAAAAAGATTAAATTCTGAAAGTGTTGCACCCCCAAATGCCACTACTCTTAGTTTAGATTATTTCTGAAAATAAATTTTGTGCAACTTGTTTAAAATGCCACAATAGCTCAATAAAATTCAATCATATAGTTTAAGCATGATTGAATTAGGTTTAAATTTATTTTTTATTGGTAGTGAACAATGATTTGTCAAACTATTTAATCTTGACAGATCAATAGTGTTGGCTCGAGGGGTCCTGACCCAGGTTTGGTGTGCAAGGTTTGCCAACAAAACCCTATACTACTGGCCCTTTCGGTAGTGACTTGCTTGCGTAGGTCAAAGTCTCACCCAAATTACTATGGGTGGGTGATGGAAACAAGTTTCCACACCCTGAGAAAGGATGGGTAAAGCGAGCACAAATGCAATAGGTCCTGTAATTCCTGATTACCTTGTTCTGCGTAGGGTTACTTAAGTCTCCATTTGCATCCATGTGCACTAGATCTATAGCTATATGCTTGTTATAATATCAACACAACAATACATAAATAGAACTTAATAGATCTAGATCCAAGAACACAATATAAAGATCTTTTGCAACTTAAAGACAGAAAACACACAATATAGCAATTATTATTAATTCACATAACAGTACTCACAGATTCAGTTCTCTAACAATCCTTCACATTCATTCATTCATCAATTCTTCCTTACAATTCCCTTCCCAACCTGCGCACACAGTAGCAGGGTCCACACACAGCTGGACTTGGATCTCCGCGTACACAGCCAGCGGGAGTTCATTCCCCAAAACCTAAACAGATAGCTTAAATCACAATTCGCATCAATATTTCATAATTTCTTATCCTTTACAATACAAAATGCCTCGACTTTCCTATGGTCTGCAACCCATGGTTTTCGGACCCCTAGTTTACCCTTTGACCCATTACAATGCGTTCAGGGCTTTGACCCACCCAAAAACCCCTCCACTAGGCTAAATATAATAAAAAATATTCAAAATGGACCAGTTTCGTAGCTTGTTAGGAGACCCTGTTCCAACAAATAGTTAGGTAGAAAATAAAAATTGCTTTAATAATTTAATCTGAACCAAGGGAGGTGTTGTAACCTATATTTTTTTAATAAGTTAGCATTAGTAGTTAAATAATTGTCAAAATGATAAGGTAGGATATTTTTCAAAAGAATGAAAAATTAAAAAATGTTAGGAAAATTAATATTTGTTTATGCATCCATGTCAAGAAAGTGTTAGGTGTTAGATGCTCTAAATAAAGAAGGAAAAATAAAATGTGAGGGAAGAAATAAAGAAAAAGAAAGCTTCATTCTATTTTAAAAGATTTGATTGGCTTCTTGTCTAAATGCACCTATGGGAAAAATTATTTATATGGTTTAAATCCTGATTATAAATTCATATCGTAAAGTTTTAAACCGTAGCAATATATCCCCGCCATACTTTCATTTCATTCCATTTCCCCTAAATCATTAAACCATGCCATTTATCCCTTGTCATTTTCATTTCCCTAAGTCATTTCATTTTTATTTCATTACCACAAATTCAAATTTCTTTTCGCATCGGCCAAATCGCAAAATCCTTTAATTACCATCTACCCTCTTCCTACCCTTGATCTTTCCTAATTCCAAACTCCAACATTCTAAATCCCATTTAAACCCACAAGACCCACATACATAACCTTTCAGGACTTCATTAGCAACTCTTCCCCCCCATCAAACAGTGGTGGCATATAGCATTACACCATAAACCTTATCTCCTCCTTAGCTTTTCACATTCACACTCTTTATCATTTCGCAGCCAGTTTTACCACCTTTCAACTTTGTCGATGCGATATAGTGGGACCCTTCCAATCACGCCATGTTATTCCCCACATCACATCGCAAATAACTTATTGCATTGCCATCCGTCGTTAAATCCTGTGATCGCTGATGTGTGATAAAATTTAAATGTTGTGGTATGCGATAAAATGTAAACTTTGTGATGTGCGATACTAGTGGGACCCAATCGCATGTCGCACTTTGCAAGTTTAAAGCATTAGCACTAAGGAATATGGTAAATTCTGTGATCTACGGGCGGGCCCACCTCTCTTTTCCACATCACCTCCATTCTCACTACACGTTGCACTTCGCGAGGTTTAACACTTGCCTCCGCCACCCATAAAAAAGCCTTCCAACTTTGGATTGCGATGCATGTCGGGTGCCACCTTCCCTATCACGTCACCTCCCCCTCCCCGCACTTTGCACTTTGCAAGATTTAGATTTTACCTCTGCCACTCATAAAAAATACTTTTGACTTGCAATTGCGATGCGGGTTGGGTCCCACCTTCCCTGCCACGTCACCTCTGCACTTCACATCACATTGTCGATTCCATTTCTCATATCATAAAATGTGCGATATTTCTATGGATGCGATAAAGTTCAGGATTAAAGCCTATAGGATTTGAAGTCCATGTATATGTTTTTCTTTATGGTGTTTTGTTTAAAAAAGGGTTAAAACACGACAGAAAGGACTCAGGTAGAAAATAGACACCACGGGTCAAGACATGCAAAGGACGTTCATATAACATATTTCACGAGCACAACACTTAGTTTTCCATCACAGTACTAAAAGGGTGGTGACTCAGAAATAATATTCCAACAGAATAGGGCGAGAAACACAAATGCACTCGTTTTACACTGATTTCTTTCCTTTCAGTTTATTTTGATAAATTATAGATTGCCTTGTCACATAGGCATTGATTCTATTTTTTTTTTTTTTAATATAAATAATTCAATTTTGGAACCATCAAGGATCGATTGATTGAGATCATAACTATTTTTTTCTACTGAAGTATTGTAAGCTTTTTCAAAGCACTAGAGCATCAACAATAATCAGACCATTCATAGGATTCTTGTGGCTTAAATACTAGTGATGTTTTTCTTTTTTTATTATGTTTCATTGTAATCATCTGAATTCCAATTGTAAAGCAGAAAGTGTGATGAATAGGATTTACTGTTGAGTACGTTATTCTAGCTGCATTTACAATCATAATTTTTTCCACTAAAAGGCCAAACTAAAGAATTCTTAATTTATCTTTAGTTATGGTAAATGATTTTCATTTTTATGTCATAATCCATTTATAAATTCAAAAGATCCAGTAAATACTTCTAGCTTTCCCTGTGTTTACTCTGTGAAAAATTTATGCAACTATCTAGTTATATTTTGACTCCATTTCCAAATAGACATTAATCAATTGAATACAATAAATTTTCCAAAACCCAAAACAAAAATCTAAACCCAATTACAATCATAACTAGCCTAAAACTTATCCAAAAGAAGTTAAATCTTACAGAGAGAGACCTCTCTGAAACTAGAAGGGATAGATCCCAGTTTCCAAAGCTGGTTTGATTTTGGCCTATGCGATTAGTTCTCACAATCTCTAGAAAATTACAGAACGCTAACACCCTCATTGACATGCTTGATTCCAAATCCACATGCCAGAATACTATTATCCCACTTTTGCTGCCTCCCTTGCAACTGCTTCTGCTCAAGTAAAGGGTGAAGTTTATGGCAGCTGGTCTTCACTTGGAATTTATTGACCATCCAAATATTTTTGAGTTTGTCCAATGTATGTATGAATGCCAACAACCCCTTTCCATATATGGAAGAATCCTTCCTATGTGGAAGTATCTTTTGACTCTCAAAGGATAGGGAGTAGCCCCTTTGTGCCATGATTTTGCCATCATCCACTCTTGAAACATCTCTTCTCGGCACAAGAGGCTTGTTGAGAGTTGGTAAAACCGATACTGGGAAAATATCCATCTCCTCCTTGAGCTTATAAAATATTCTTTGCATTGTGCTAGACTCACCCAAGGCTCCCTTCTTAGCCAGATCTATGAATGGTGAAACTTGTTGTGAGAACTATTTAACCAACTCTCGGTTTGGGGGCCTCCCTAATGGAATGCCTCAAAATAATATAACATCATGGTTCAGAGTCAACTATATATCTAAGTGGACTGATGTGTCTTTGGTCGAACTGCACAAATCAGGCTCCATATTATGTGTAGAGGCTTCCTAAGGTGGATAAGTGTGCATGCCCCTGATCATCTGATGCTTACCACTCTTCTTATCTACCCATTCCATCTGCAAAGTCTCCCAATCTGTGGTGACCTTCCCCAATGTAATCCACCACTATGCACCCAATATCACATTGCTGTCAGGAATTTCGACCACAAAGAAGTGATCAGTCAAGGTATATTTCCCCAAGGTTACAAACAATGCTGGGACATAATTCATACACTGCATGGTTCAGGCTCCTAGAACCAACACTGATAACCCCTCAAAATCATCAGTGGCTATTTCTTTACTCTGCACTAACTACTCATCAATAAAATTGTGGGTAGCCCCACTATCAATCAAAATTGATACCCACTGCTCCTGAATGGTACCTCAGACTCTCAAAGTCAGATACTTGGGTACTCCCTAGCTGAAATATTCCCACTAGCTGAAATATAATTAGGAATATTATAGAAATAATGCTCACAACTCATGTAAATTATATCTCCAAAGTGAGGGAAAAACCCCTCACAGGATTCCAAGCTAAAATAATTTGAACTTCCTTCCTCCCTTAGATATTCTTGGTTAGACTGTGCAATTCCTGAAGGAACTGCTACTGCATGGAGGTGTAATATGATGACATGATGCCGGATATCACAATGCTGCTCCTGGAAGACTAGAATGGAAGCTCAAGGTGAACGGATGAATCATCGACCAATTTCCTAGCTGAAATTTTAGAAGCTACCTTCCTCCTCTCATACCCTAGGACATGATTGCGTAATTATTGAAGTTGTATATGCAGAAGAGAGGGGTTGAATGTAGAACCAATGCCAGATGATGAATGGCTATTGAAAATAACCTCCCCATAGTAGGCACTCGAAGTCCCCCATGGGTAAGGGTGGGATTCCCGCTTGGGAACACCGATGTGATAAATAACACAATAGACTTAGCTAAACAGCTAAAGCATGCAAAGAATTTCAAACGACAATGCAATATCAAATTACAAACTGATTTGATTTGCTTCCCTCATATTTCTTATATGGTTGTGAGCCTTCCCTAGCCTTGGCCACCTCAAAATTGTGCTGCACATGTGGCCACTAGTCTCCATGAAGACTGCAATGTCTCTCCATGATCTCCATGATCTCTGCAATTAATCTCCACTCCTTCCATCATGTGTGAATTTAATGCACCACTTCCTCCATCACTGCATCATTAATGCTCTATGATATTGTAGGTTTTAACCGAATAGAAATTATCTACACACGAATCTTATATCAAAATAAACAATAGCAAGAGCATAAAACATAAAATAGATAAACACAGAGATTTTCCCCTGGATCCCAAATCGAGATGACTAGCTTGATTTTTCATTATACTCCTTTTAGTGTTACAACACATATATATACATGCCGGAGCATACATAAACCCCAATCCATTAACCCTGGATTAGAACATAACCGTAGTTCCCTTGACCGGATCTACAAAAATACTAGGGGCCGAAAACCATCGAACCCCAAAACCATGTGCAAAACCATGCACAAAACCATGGGCGGATCCGCCTATGAGTGGGTCCGCACAAAAACCAATTTTGGCCGGGGCGCTGCCTCGGACCCCAACGGTGGGGACTGCTTCGCCCCTCGTGACCCCCCAGCTACGCCCGACGCAACATACAGCGTGTGGGGCTAATCGTGGAAAGAATATAACACATACCCAACATTCTCCCACTTGTTGTTTTCTTTCCACGGGGGGCCATAAGAGAGCTTAGTCATTTGCCCAATTCTTCAACACCCATTGTTTCTCTACACCAAGAGAACTTCTGAGTGCTCACAGACTTTGTCAATGCATCTGCAACATTCTTCAGAGTGTCCACCTTTACCAGCAACACCCTTTTAGCCTCAACCATATCTCTAACAAAGTGATATTGAACATCAATGTGCTTTGTCTTTGAATGATAAGCGGGGTTCTTAGCCAAGAAAATTGCACTTTGGCTATCACAGTCTATCCTTATAGCTTGCTGTACCAACCCCATACTTGAACACAATCTTTGCAACCAAACTTCTTCCTTGCTTGCATGAGTGGCTGCTATGTATTCTGCCTCTGTAGTTGAAAGAGCCACTACAGACTGTCTTTTACTCATCCAACTGACTGCGCCTCCAAATAGGCTAAACACATACCCAATTGTAGATCTTCTTTGGTCCAGATCTCCAGCCCAGTCTGCATCAACAAAACCATGAATGTCCAACATTCTTTCCAATCCTGGTCTTCCCTGGTAGCACAAGCCATAATCACTAGTGCCACGTAAATATCTGAAAACCCGCTTCACTGCTGTCCAATGCTCCTTCCCCGGGTTTGACATAAACCTGCTCAATACTCCCACTGCATGTGCAATGTCTGGTCTAGTACAGACCATTGCATACATCAGGCTACCCACTGCACTTGCATATGGAACACGGGACATATACTCCTCTTCTTCTTGTGTCTTGGGACACTGTTCAGCAGACAGCTTTACACCTACAAGAATAGGAACATTCACCGCTTTACTATCCTGCATATTGAACCTCTGCAATATAGTCTCGACATACTTCCTCTGGTTTAACCAGAGCTTCCTCTTTGCCTGATCTCTCTTAATTTCCATGCCCAAAATATAGTTTGCAGCACCAAGATCCTTAATGTCGAATTTGGAGAACAGTTGGGTCTTCAAATCTTGGATAATTTCTTTGTAATTTCCAATCAACAACATATCATCCAAGTCCCCCGCATAGGTATCAAATTTCTGATACCACATCCTTGGTGACTATTTTAACCCATACAGAGACTTCTTCAACCTGCATACCAGTTCTTTCTTACCCTTTACCATAAAGCCTTCAGGTTGCTTCATGTAGATCTCCTCTTCTAGATCCCCGTGAAGAAATGATGTCTTCACATCCATCTGTTCTATCTCAAAATCAAATGCAGCAGCAACAGATAAAAGTAATCTAATAGAAGTAACTTTGGCAACAGGAGAAAAAATATCACCAAAATCAATTCCCGGCACCTGGGAATAACCTTTTGCTACCAACCAAGATTTGTATTTCTCCACCTTGCCTTCTACATTCATCTTCTTCTTAAACACCCATTTGCTCCCAATGGGCTTCCTTCCAGTCGGCAACTCCACCAGATCCCATGCATCATTTTTGTGCAAGGATGCCATTTCATCAACCATGGCCTCCTTCCAGAGTTTTCCATCCTCTGAATCTACTGCCTCCCTGACAGTTCTGGGTTCATCATCAGTTATAGTTAAGGCAAAACCTAAATAGAAAGCAGATGGACTATACCTTTCTGGTTGCCTTCTTTCCCGAACTGATCTTCTCAAAGCTGGAGTTTGTGGCTCTTCATCTTCTGAGTCTTCTTCTGTTGTAGAGTCTGATTCATCCTCCTTTAGCTCAAACTCTATCTTCTCAGGTTCCTTTGGTAGGACTTCATGTTTAACAAAATCTTTCACTTCTCTAAACACCACATCTCGGCTGTACACAACCTTCCTTGTTTCTGGGTTCCAAAGCTTGTAACCCTTTAAACCATCCTTATACCCAATAAAGATGCACCTTTCAGATTTATTATCCAACTTGGTCCTTTCTCCTTTGGAACATGTACATATGCACCACATCCAAATACCCTTAGATGTGAAATAGAGGGTTTCTTACCAGTACATACCTCATGTGGGGTCTTATCCTCCAACGCTAATGAAGGTGATCTGTTAACTAAGTAACATGCAGTCTCCACTGCCTCTGCCCAAAATTCTTGTCCTAACCCGGTACCACTGAGCATGCTTCTTGCCTTTTCCATCAGTGTTTTGTTCATTCTTTCTGCAACTCCATTTTGCTGAGGTGTGTATGGAGTAGTCTTCTGCCGTGCTATACCACACTTCTTACAGAACTCTTCAAATTCCTTCTTGCAGAACTCCTCACCATTATCTGTCCTCAATGCCTTTATCTTCTTCTCTGTCTGGTTTTCCACCAGAGCCTTAAATTCTTTAAATTTTTCAAAGACTTCAGATTTCTTCCTCAAGAAATATATCCATGTATTCCTTGAGACGTCATCTATGAATGAAACATAGTACACAGACTTTCCCAGTGATGGAACTGACACAGGCCCAAACACATCACTGTGCACAAGTTCTAATATCTTGTTTGCCCTCTTAGCACCAGAGGGAAAACTCACCCGATTCTGCTTCCCATATACACAATGTTCACAGAAATCGAAATCTAGAGAGCAATTAGACATACCTTCTACCATACCATTTCTATGCAGTATCCGAAGGCCCTTCTCTCCAATATGTCCAAGCCTTTGATGCCATAGCATGGTCTTTTCTCCAGAGACAGCTAGGCTTTCCGCTCCACTTTCAAGAACCATAGAACTGTTACACCCATCAATAACAGTGCTACCTTGTAGCTTGTACAGAGTTCTAGTCCGAACTCCCCGCATTAATACCAGTGCTCCCCGAACCATCTTGCAGGCATCTTTCTCGAACACTGTTTTTACACCTGCATCATCCATCTTGCTTACAGAAATCAGATTTCTGGCCAATGTAGGAATATGCAGAACACCAGGAAGTGTTCTAATCCTTCCACCTTGCAGCTTCAGCTTGACTTTTCCACGTCCGACGATTCTGGCCTTCTTATCATCCCCTAGGAAGACATCACCACCATCATATTTCTCATACTCGCAGAACCACTCCCTATGGGGAGTGAAGTGAAAGGATGCACCTGAGTCAATCAACCATGACTCATGATCTACATGTGTATTTGAGGAAGAAGCCAAATACACATCCCCACCTTCATCCGAGGTGGTTTTTGCCTCTGCAGAAGGAGCATCATCAGATCCCTTTCCTTTCTCAGGAGCTTTAGATCTGTAGTCCTTTTTGTAGTGCCCTTCCTTTCCGCATTTCCAGCACACCTTTAAAAACTTTCCAGGAGATTTAGATCTCCCTCTAGATTTAGATCTCCCACTCGAAACCTTATTCTTGTTTCTGTTCTGGGACCTTCCTCGTACATATAAGGCATCTCCATTTTGACCCTCCATATTTCTCCGTCTCATTTCCTCCGACAGCAAGGCTGAGACAATGTCATCAAAATTCAAGGTAGTTGTGTTGCTACCTATTGCAATAAACAGACTGTCCCACGAGTCTGGTAGAGAACACAACAAACTGATGCACTTATCTTCATCTGAGATTTTAATATCAACAGATGACAGCTGACTTACCACAGTATTGAAGGCGTTCAGATGCTCTGTCACCGAGTCTCCATCCTTCATGCTCAGGTTATACAGCTTTTTCCGCAGGAACAACTTATTCACCAGAGACTTAGATTGGTACAAAGTCCCAAGTTTTTCCCACAAGGTCTTCGCTGTAGCTTCCCCAGATACATTCAACAATACTGAATCTGAGACACACAACCGTATTGTGCTCTTAGCCTTCCGATCTAGTTTCTTCCAGTCTTCATCTGACATTTCCGTTGGTTTAGTACCTAGATCTACCGCGATCCACTGATCTTTATCCACCAGCAGATCCTCCATCTTGAGCTTCCACAACTCAAAACTCTGACCATTAAATTTCTCGATCTCTATCTTTCCGCCGCTCGCCATCTTCTCTCACCGCAAGAATCGATCTCGTAGATCTCCCACTGAACAAGGTCTACCTCAGGCCCGAACTAAAAAAAACCCTCAGTAGCAAAGGCGTCCCCTTGAAGCTGAAACAGCTCTGATACCAAATGTAGGTTTTAACCCTGAACAAAAATTATCTACACACAAATCTTATAACAGAAAATAAACAATAACGAGAGCATAAAACATAAAACAGATAAACACAGAGATTTTCCCCTGGATCCCAAATCGGGACGACCAGCTTGATTTTTCATTATATTCCTTTTAGTGTTACAACACACATATATATACATGCCGAATCATACATAAACCCCAATCCATAAACCCTGGATTAGAACATAACCGTAGTTCCCTTGACCGGATCTACAAAAATACCAGGGGCCGAAAACCATCGTACCCCAATACCATGTGCAAAACCATGCACAAAACCATGGACGCGGACTACCCGCTGGAAATTAAGGACCAAAAAAATTTTCGCCGGCGCCGTCCGACTTTAATAAGGTGGGGCTATCGCCTCCCAAGCGTGCATAGTCGTGGAAAGACTATAACACATACCCAACATATATTACTTTTATTCCTCCACTATCTCCATCATCTTCCTCATGATCTCTCCATAATCTCCCCTCTTCCTTCATTAATGAGATTCTCCACTACTCCATGATGTTGATTTACTATCTACTAACCCACATTCACACAAAAAAGTGGATTTTATTCATCTATTGGGTTTATGGGTCCCTCCATCCTTTTATTTACATAATTAATTGAGAAAAGTAAGAAATATAACATTCCAATTAACTGATGGAAAATTGGGAATATTACATGATGTATTCATAGAATTTTTTATTGTCACCCTGTCAGACCATAAAGAAAACTTCAATTTTGAATCCCAAGCTTTCTTGTTTTTCTCTAATAGTTTGGTGATTATTCTTACCAAAATTGTGTTTAATGATTCAACTAAACCATTCCCTCGGGGATAGTAAGTTGCAGAGTGAGTGAGATGAATACTATAATCTTCACAAAAACTTACCAATCGAGTGGATTTACAAGCAGCTGCATTACCCACTACTAACCTTGATGGACATTCAAATCTCGTTATGATTCCCTCCAGAAAATTAATGATAACTTTATGAGTAGCATTCCTGATAGGTATTTCTTCAATCCATTTGGTGAAATAATCAGTTGCAACAATAATCCAACGATTTTGTCCACTTGAGGGTGGATGAATTTCTCTGTTGAAATCTAAGCCGCATTGTTGAAAAGGTGCAGAAACAACTATGGTCTTGAGAGGCAAAGACTTCAAATGTTTCTTATTGGTGAAATTTTGACATTTTTCACATGCTCTCACCTCAACACATACATCATAAAATAAATTAGGCCAAAAATATCTAGCTATCAGTAATTTTTATGCAGTAGTTCTCTAGTAGTGATGACCTCCATACACACTACTATGCATGTCAAAAAAAATTTTATTGGATTCATTTGTTTCAATGAATCTCAACAAAAATCTTGTAGGATATTTCCAATATAAAAAATTAACTTTAATGAAGAATTTAACAGTTTTTATCTTCAAAGATGTTACTCTAATTTTATCATAATTTGGAGGAGCTTTAAAATGCTCTAGAAAATAGATGATATCCTTATACCAGCTGCATTCAGAAAGCTTTACATCTACTACCATGTTTTCTATAGGTTCAAAAATCATTCCTTAAAAGTTGTCATCCATGAAATTCAAGCAAAAAACTTTACAATTTCCTTCAGCTAGTAGTTTGGCTAATCCTTGACCTTTGATTAGTTTAGTAGGATTTATCTCAAAATCAATCTCAAGAACTTTAATCATCCACATACTTCTCTTTCCATCAATATCACGCTGAAATAATATCTCTCTAACAACAGATGAAGGTACATAGGCAATAACTTGAGCATGCATAATATAAACTCTAAATTCTTTTAGAGCTTTCACTAATGCATAAGCATGCTTTTCCAACATTTCATACTTCAATTCTACATCTCTAAGAGCTCTGGTGAAAAATTCTATGGGAGCTTCCTTATTTTCTGAATATTTTTGTAATAAAACAACAACAATATTATCTTGAGAGGAAAATGAGAAGATCAAGAAAGGCTTTGAGTATTTAGGGATTACCATCTGAGGTGCTTCAACGATAGCTTTTTTTATTAGCTAAATGAATTTTTGGATTCAATTGTTCACTTAAATTCTTTGTCCTTTTTCAGCATGAAAGTAATATGATTCACTACTTCAAAAAAATTTGGAATGAATCTTCTTAATAAATTGATCTTACTAAGGAAAGATTGAACCTATTTCTTGGATCTTGGAAGTGTTAAATCCTGAATTGCAATCACTCTTTTAGGATGAATTTTCACTCCATATTTAGAAACTATGTGACCCAACATATTACCTTCCTTTAGAGAAAAATGAGACTTATTTGGATTCAATTATATACCATATTTTCTACATTTAACGAAAAATTGTCTCAAGTCCTAAAGGTGTTCTTGATCTGAAGCTGAAAAAATAGTAATATCATCCAAATATATGGGCAATAATTTGTCTTTTTCTCCAGTGAATGCAAAGTACATAGCACGCTGAAAAGTAGCTCTGGCATTCATAAGCCCAAATGGAATCTTTGCATACATGAATGCTTCCCAAGGAGTAGTGAATGATGTCTTCTCTCGGTCTTCTGGCCAAACTGAAACTTGATTATACTCAGAGAACCCATCTAACATGGAAATTTTGTTTGAACCAGTTACATTTTGAAGAATATGCTCCATCTTTGGCAATGGATAATTATATTTCTTCGAGCATTTGTTAATATTCCTAGAATATACACATAGTCTAACTTCACCACTCTTCTTTCTTACTGGAGCTAAATTAGCAACCCAATCTAAGTATCTCAATAGAATGATGATTTTGGCATCCAAAATTTTATTCACTTCCTTCTCCATCACTGGTAGCGATAGTGGATTTATTTCTCTTAATTTATGCCTGAATGTCTTAGTACCATCCTTCAATGGTATTCTATGCTCAATTATGGTTGTATCATATGTCTTAATATATTCATAGTTATAGGAAAAAAATTCAAAAAAATCACAAAAAAACTTATGGTATTCAACCTTTTGTTTCTTCTGATAAAGCTTTTGACAACTTCACATACCTCAGTTCTTTTTTTGTTCCCAAATTGAAATATTCCAATTATTTTTCTATTTCAACTAACTATTTTTTGACTAGGAAATCATTGTGATCAAAGAGCTTATCAAGTGGGATAAACCCCTTGGTAATGTGATTGGTAGGCAGTTGAATGATAGGTTGATCAACAATATGTTTCTACAGATTTTTGGTGTCTTGCAAATAAGCATCATGCTTCATGAGGTATTCATCATGATCAATGTTTATGACAACAAAATATTCAGAAGCTTTAGTGAATCTTATAATCTCTTTATCATCTTCAAAAACTTTCCAATTCTTAACGTTATCAGGAATGCTAGGTTTGAACCTAACTTCCAATTTGTATTTCAGCTTCATGGGTATTGGAACCTTGAATGAGCTTGCTAAAATAGAAAGTGAATTAGCCAAAATATTACTTTCTCTTGGAACAAAAGAAATGTTAAAAGCCAGGAATGAGTCTTCTACAATATTCCATACTGCATTCTGGTAATATCTGAGTCTGGGATGCTTAGTTTGATAAAAATTTATGATTTTTTGAATAATAAGTTCAACATCTACAAAAACAAAAATTTATGAAATATTCATGTCCTTTGCTATTTTTAAACCAATCAACAGAGCTTCATACTCAACCGCATTGTTAATCGTTTCAAATTCAAGTTTGAAAGAAAAATTGGAGCTCTCTTTCAAATGAGAAATGAGAAATATTCCTGCATTAGCTCCTTCTTTAGAACATAAGCCATCAAAATAATTTTTTCATAGCTTAGAACCCTCATGACTGATCTGTTTTTCAATAGGCTTCAAAATTTGGAAATTTTCTGCAGATAGGAAAACATTATCCATGTGTAAAATTATTGAACCAACATCATTTTTTCTAGCATAAATTGGATGATTTGTGGGGTCTTTTCTGTCACTAATGATATATTCCAGCTGAGCTTATCTATAAAGTGTTATTTTTTCTCCTCCAAAAACATGGAAAGTAACATAAGTCTAGTCTATTTTCAAATTTCCTCCCAACCTTCTAATCCATGACCTAGAAAGTAACATGAAAAACTTAGGTGGAAAGTCAGCTACAACAATATCCATCACCATCCCTCTCATGGGTAACTAAAAAAGTCTTACTGAAAGGTCTTTGATGACACCAAGGCATTGAACTTTCTGAGAATCAAAGGAGTAGAGATCTTGGTACGCTCTAGTTACTTCAAGACCTAGTTCATCCATGACTACCTTGGGCATTAAATTATGTGAGGCTCTATAGTCCATTAGGCAATTATCCAAGAATTTATCATGAATATTCAAAGATAGATAAAACATGCAAGTTGTGACATCTTTTTCTTCTACCAATGGGCCTAAAATAACATTGGGCTTGTCATCTTGAAGGTTAAAAAAAGTCGGGTTACTTGTGAGGGTGGAGGTCAAGATATTTCATGTGCTATTTTTGAAATCATCATTCTTCATGAGTTCAAAATGGAAAATAGGGGGTAGTTTGTGAGAAATTTTTACCTCAAGTGGTGGAGGATTAACTGCTACTGGAATTTTCGATCTGCTTGGTTCAACAACTTGTTTTTCTGTTGGAATTTTAACTACGTCCTTATTCTTATTGGGATGTGAAACATGCTTTGGATTATCGTCAATATTATTTGATCTCAAATTGTATCTATTTGGATGATCCACTATAATCATGGAATGATTAGAGCTCACTTAAGTATTGTGAGCGTATGACATGAAATCTTCATAATCTGCTTGTGTAAGATGAATAAACCCTTCCTTATCTCTTAAAAAATTGATATCAACATCTTTTTCCAACTTTTCAGATTCCTCTTCATCTTTAAATATAGAATCCTGCAAAGGAGGCTGCACTTTTTGATCATTAGCATCTCTTCTTTCTTGCTGCAAAATTTGAGGAACAATAGGTCTTCTAAATTTATGCCTATTAGGATGATAAAATTGAACATTTCTAGTGGTGGTTGGTCTTGCTTCCATCTTGAGATTGGAAATCTCAGTAGTCAATGACTTGACCATCTTAGTAAACTCATCTAACTTAGGATCTATGTATGAAGTTCTTGAATTTGAAACTTCAGCTTTTTGCTTTCTTTTTTCTCTATCAATCCCTCCTTTGAGCCTATCATCTTCTAACACATTATATTCTACCTCGAGTGCATTTTCCTACATTTGTGTTAGTATTGTGGATCTTATTTCTTTCACTAATAAAAAAAAATTAGGATCAAAGTCACCAGGATAAGTGATTTTGGTTGAAGCTTCAGTATGCTTCATTTCAGTAGGTATTTTTATATACATATTGAATCTCTTGGAAAAATCAGAAACTAATTCTTCTTCTTTTCTTTTTATTGCACCAAATTCAGTGATATAATACAAAAAATATTTCTTATCACCCCATTTCCTTAAAAATGTATCATCTAGGGTATCAATTCCAGTGATGCTACTAGTTTTCAAAGATATGAGCCATTTTCTAACATCATCCTCAAGTCTCTGAACAAAAACTCTCATCTAGTAATCTTCATGCTCAATATTCAGATTAGCAGCACAGCCAAATCAACAAGGTGTTCTTCGGCTATTACCTCTCCCTCACCACTAAACTTAGTCATATACTTGAGAGAATCGCTAGCAGCTAATGCATTCATAGGTTGAGGTAAAACCAAAGGGGCATACCTTGCAGCAAAAATTGCATCCATATGGTTAGCGGGTAGGTTTGGGCCTGCCATGGTGTGAGTTGTTGGGATTTGTGGAATAAAAATTGGTGGATCATGAACAACAGATGATGAAGCACCAACTTGTGATGTAGGTACTACTTGTTGGTTAGAAAACAAGGGAGGTACACTATTTTCTGCAAAATCAGGGGATAAAGTTTGTAGGACTTTTTTAGGGACAATATTTGAGAAAACAATAGTAGAGGCAACAAAAATTAGTTTACTCTTTTTTTTTATTAGCTTTTTAGGGCCAGGGACTAGGATTCTCATAGGGGAATATGGTTTAGCCTTGGTTCTAGTCCCTGTAGGAGCCATAATTTCAACAATGGAGTCGTCAAGTGTAAAGCAATATAAAAATACATCTAGAACTGTACACCTCGAAACCAAACTTATAAATTTGTCATTCACCCACGGATAAACTTCAATTCACCTCCCTAAAAACGACACCAAAGATGTTAGCACAAGCAGTCACTCCTTGAATGCAAAAGGAGTAAGCCTTACACATCATATTTCATTTCAAATCTCAAAGGGTTTTTTGAGTGGTGGGATGGTTTCTCAAATATTTTGAAATTATTTTTATGTTCTTTAAGAATTTCATACATTTGGCAAGATGTGGAAAGTAAAAATTGTATGGGTAAGTTGGTAGTACAGGGAGAAAAGTGTAACAAATGAAGAATATGGATAGATGGTACCTATTCTAGGAAATATTCATATCCTAAATTTTATGCAGAATTATGGATTACAAATAAAACATTCTTCCCTATATGTGGTGCTCATCTAGAACAACAATTTAAAGACTTTGCAGCTACTTTTCCTAACAGTAAATAGACACACAAAACAGATCAAGAAACTTACTTGGAGTCCAAGCACTTCCAATTCTCCTTCTGTTGCTCTTGTTGTAGCTTCAAATCCGAGCTAAATCACCAAAATATTTCCTACAAGAATGAACACTAAAAAGAAAAAGATAGCAATAATAAAGATGTCTATTCAAGTTATTCAGTTAAATCAGTGAAACATGAACCATATACATCAGATAAGAATTCATAATATGAAAGAAAGAAGCTTATACATATACATATGTGGGAAAGTAAGCAGCAATATTTATTAATGGATAGAAGGGGAGGTTACGACCCAGTGATTGATTTGATGTCACCATCTCTAGTAGCATCCTAGCCTCATCACAATGCACATCTCTCTAGCAACATGTGACACAAATCAACTCCTCAATTGAAATTCTACCAGCATTTCTCTACTCAAATTCTTCCTTACCAAGCATTAGGATCTGTGCTCAATTTATAGAGGAGTTGATGGTATTTTTACAATCAATGAATTTCTAATAATACGCAAGACATGTTACAAGTCTTAGAGGTATAAAATGGACCCATGGATTCGAAGTTTGACACATATGCACTCTTCTACAAGACACTGGCCAAGTGGAGATTCTGGAACAATGAGAATTTCGCTCCCAAATGACCAACCCACCCTTGAGTTTCGGGAAGTGCTCTGCAGAGCACCCTTGAGTGGGGTTACTTGCATATGAAATGCACTTAGTCCCTTTATAGGCATCGTTGGTGAGGTCACACATGATATATTATAAACTTCAAATCCTAGAAACCTTACAGATGGAAGTCATAGATGATTTTTTCTTGTTCTTTGTCTTAGGGCATGTAGCAACTGAAATGATAGGGGATGATAGACCCTATTCATCGGTCCTTAAGATGATGTCCAGTTAACCAAGTCATTGGTAATGGTGCCCAAATTGACCTATAACAATTTCCCCCTAAAGCATGAAGTCGGAATAATAATAACAATATTTGATTGAGATGCTTTACACTGTGATGGGTTGGAGATGAAGCGGAGTGGCGACCTGCATCAATCTTAAAATACAGTAAATCATGATATATCCTCTTGATGATAAATTGTTGAGGGAAGGAATTCCCATGCTCAGCACATAAAATATCTAATAACATTTAGATAATTCAGAAAGTCGTATACATTGGAATGTTGCCCAATACAGACATGCCTACGGATATAGGCCCATGTTTGGATGACAATTTGTATGTAAGGTCACCATACATATGATGTGTACAAAAATCCTAAAATCACAGTCTGGATAGCTAAAACTAGATCTGGGGTCTTCTTATCTCATTCACTTGATCATTTGGGTACAAGTCTAGCCATGCCAATATATGATTTGTAGTCGAACATGGAAAGACATTGTTTTATTACTAGTCAATGATGTGAGTTGTTAACAAACACGAGAGAACCACCATTGATGTCAAAGGCCCTCAAGATACTATAGTACATTTCTTAAGGCATGAATAGATGATTTGATGTCAAACGCCAAACAAAGTCTTTCGGTCAAAAGTTTGGAAGCGAGGATCTTGTCGATGCTGTAACAAGCCTCATAGTATTGGAATATGATGTTTCTAAGTGTACTTCCAAGAGAGTGATTTTTCGTCGACAAGAAGCCACCTTATTGAGAAATGGTAGTTACTGATTTCATAGACAAAGGTATGACTTGATATAGCAATGTTCAGGGATGAATTTCTTGAGAATGAAGTTTTATGAGTATTGCAGAAGGATGAGTATTCACTGGATGACTTCTCTTGAACATATCGCCACACCGAAATGAGTTGGTGTTACTGACCCAAACCTAAGTGAAGGTATGATGAAACATAGGTATGAATGAACCATCAAGAAGATTACCTAACCTAAACAATATGATGATGGAGTAGAGTGTCAGTTCAAGAGAACTTCGCTATTGTAAAAAATTTGTTCACTTTCCCAAATTTTCCTGCCATTTGTCGACCAAAACCTCTTTATTTTTTAACAAGCTTGAAGAGGACATTTTCTTTACAATATATCGCTATTTAATAATTTAATGAATCTAGCGATGAATGAAACTCGATTCTTACCATGATCGACAAGCACATCACTATTTTATGTTTTCGACAAGCTTAACGATAGTGACATCTCAGTCCTTTTTCATATTTAGAGAATTTGAAAAAAGAGGATAAAGAAAAACTAATAAAGTTCTTTAGATTATTTTTTCATAAAGTATCCGAAAAAGTGTAAAATAATATCTGAGATAACCTCTTTAGTCATGTTCGACGAAGGTATTCTTTTTGTAAATAATCTATCTCGCCCGAAAACTTATACTGAGTAGATATCAATTCATTTACTTTTACAAGCTCGAAAAGAAAAGTGCTCGACAATGTTTTCACATTATCAGAGTCTGAAAAGAGCTAAAAGAATACTCCAAGGGTTCCTTTTTCACTGTTATCGAAGCTCAAAAAGAGATAAAAGTGCCGTTCAAGTCCTTTTTCATTTTTAACAAAGCTCAAAAAATAAGGATAAAAAGTATGCTTTGTGGTCAAATCATTCTTGAAATAAATATCCACGACTAAACCTATTGTTAGTATGAATCCTTTGTCGAAGTGTACGAAAAAATACCACTTTAGCTACGCATAACTAATATCCCTAACATCAAATATGGCTGCCAATATCTTCAGATCTGTAGTTAGTTGATCAAGACAAGAGCTGCAAAAAACCAGATCTATGCATAGAAAGACATTAAGCAGTAAAAAGAAGGGTTTGCTCCATATATCCAATAAACAAGACAAGAACAATTTTTGAAAGAATTTTTTGTATTAAGGGCACCCGGGAGGAAAACAAGAAGATGTTTCCAATTCTCCTCAATGGGATGGGTTCTTGGAAGTCCTCAGCACTTCAGATCTAGCATTTCTCTCTCCTGTTGGTGTAGAAAACCCAGACAAAGATAGAACTCAAAGGGAGCTCACACAACAAATAATGGAAAATATGACAATGATAATGGCTCAAAGTCAGACCAAGAGTTTAGATCCGGAGTGATCTAATAGGCAACAAAAGGTGAAGAATGGTAGGAAAAACCCTCCTATTTATAACAAAATATTGGGTCATTCTAGATCTTGGTGCATGATTAAAATAACTTTAACCAAATCTAGATCCACCTTTTATGGAATATTTTATTATATTTGTTGGAGGGAAAAGGTATTTGACTTGGGTCAAATCCATTTATTTGTAAATAATAAATAAATAAATGATTTATTTACCATTTTAAGGAAGTGGTTGAATGATAATCAAATAAATAATGATTTATTTAATTATTTGTGGGTGATTTAGTCATATTTAATAAGGAATATTATTTAAATAAGATTTAAATAATTATTCCTAGAAAATAATAAGATAAATAGAGATTTATCTAATTAATTTCTTTGTTTTGGGTTAAACATGATGAGGAATAATAATTAAATTATTGTTTAATTAATTATTCCATGAGGAAAATCAAATAAATATAGATTTGTTTAATATTTCCTTTTGGGGTTTCCTGTTTAGACCATAAACAACCTAATAAATGTGGTTTATTAAGTTATTTTACATAGTGAAAGCAATTTTACTTAGGGTAAAATTGGTCTTACATGGTGTACTTGGGTCCATCTAGTGATAGTAGGTTAGATGACCAAAAAATGGTGTAACAGATTGCCCCCCAGCGTGCGAGTGTTAGGAGCAAATCGTATGACCGAAGTACGTTGTAAGAACTCAATCACCAGACATCAAAAGGGAAGTCAGAGAGAGAAATGTAAGGTAGACTAATGTGCTGAAGAACTAGACCCCGAGGAGACGAGACTTGCAGGTGCAACAAGTCTCTTTTTATGAGAGGGTACCTGTGCTAAAGGCGGCGGGGGAGGCATACCTATGCCCGCCGAGACAAAGTACAAAATAATAGTGTGTCCAGTAAACAAGGGACCGAACCATAAAGTACAACCGACATAAACATGAGCCAGATAAAAATACAATGAGGGATCCCACATACATGATGTGCCTGGGATAACAGCCAGGACTTATATAATAATATCTGAGTACATGAGATACAAATACAACCCAAATGCCCCCTATAAGTGGGGAAGGGATCACAAAATCTGACTGATACATGCAAATCAAAGAGGTGCTGCAAGCGGCTAAGGCCGACATCATCAAATATATGGAGCTGCATCGAGGGCTGCAATGAAGAGGTCATATGGGCATGTGGGGGGCTACCTGCAGGGCCACCCCCTCATGAGGGCTGAGACATCTCACACACACCCTGGGATCACCAAGAGCTGATGCTGCATCACTAAACCATCAAGTATACAGATCTCGATCATGCTGAAAGGAGCTGGAGTGGAGAAACAATCAAGTCAAAGGGAAATGAGAGATCCCTTTGCTTGATCTGAGGCACCGAACAAGAGTGGAAGCTGGAACCAAGGTACACTGCCCTCTAGACCTGTCTTCTGGAATGAAGGAGCTGATGTCGATAGAAGGAGGTCCGCCATAGGTGAGGCAATGAGAGATCCTCAACTAAGGCACGAGAGAAAATAGTAGAGCGACGGACAGACTAATACCAATGATGATGGTGGAATGGAGGGGACTGAGTAGCGAATGGATGACTTCCCTTGCTAGAGCATGAAGGGCATGAATGACATGGCAGCGACTGACACAATATCATCAGGGATAAGGGACAGTGGGACTGAAGTCCATAATGTGCGACACAAGAGAGAAACCAAGCAATGAGGGATGGAGGACTATAGCGGGGTACAAAGGGACTCGGGATAGACTCCATGAATGCGATGATGACTCCACTTGGATGCTCTAAACAAGGGCGACTCGATGGTGCTGCCACACAGTAAAGGTCCAATGGGGGACCATAAAAACATGAGTACAAGATGGTAACTCATGACAAAAATCGACACGAACAAAGACAAGTAAGGAGGCAAAGTGGTGCCCCAAGTACAAGTGTTGTAAGTGAAGAAATGCGATTTTAAGGAGAGGTGAAGTGACCCATCTTGGACAAAATGTGTCCTGGTGAAGTATCAAATCACAAAAACGAAAAAGATGCTGGCTATCTAAAAGAAAATAAAACATGCATTTCAGAAGGGAAATGCTAAGGGTAATATTTCTTAAGATAGAGTGCATTGCGAGGATTAGGAAGGGGATTTCCTTCGAAGTCCTCTAAGAGGTATGCCCCCTTACCGAGATCCTTACTGATGATGTAAGGGCCTAGCCATAATGAGTCGAACTTCCCATGACCAAGGACATCATGGGCTTGGTCATAAACTAGAACAAGGTCACCTTCGTGAAAAGTACGAGGCTGGAATTTTCTGTCATACTGAGCTTTGGTGCGTTTCTTGGCCGCTTCCATGGTTTGCAAGGCAACACGACGGTCTTCGGAGGCACGCTCAAGCATGATAAGTCGTTGTTCTAGAGGTTGGGTGTCAGGGAGAAGTTCAACGGCCAGATGCAGGGAAGGAATTTCACACTCGATCGGTAAGACTGCCTCCTCTCCAAAAATGAGGTGGAAAGGAGTAAACCCGGTGGCGGTTTTAACAGAAGTTCGATAGGCCCACAAAGCGGGGAAGAGCATAAGATGCCAGTTGGTTTTGTGCTTATTCACCGTTCGTTGAAGCATATTCTTGAGGATTTTTTTGACTGCTTCAACTTGGCCATTACCTTGGGGGTAATAGGAGGAGGAATATTGGTGCTCAAAACCCAACAGTGAGGATAGCTCATGCCATATCTCATCTTCAAAATGTCGGCCGTGGTCAGAGACCAGTTGTTTCGGAACCCCGAATCGAGCGATAACGTGGTTAAAGAAAAAGAGGGTTGCGGTAGCTGCGGTGTTGTTAAATGTTGGCATAGCCTCGGCCCATTTTGTGAAATAGTCGACTGCCACGATGATATATTTATGGTTACCAGCGGATGGTGGGTGACACTCCATAAAGTCGATGGCCCATTTACAAAAGGGACCAGTTGAGACGACCGGATGGAGGGGATTTGGGGGAGCTCGCGCCTTAGGGGTGAAATGTTGGCAATTGGAACAATGTTTGACTGCTTCAATGCAATCACTGAAGAGGGAAGGTCAGAAATACCCAGCGTGCATGACTTTTTGAGCAGTAGCAAGACCGGAGAGGTGGCCACCGCAAGCGCCGCTATGGCAGGCATTGAGGACTTGTTCAGCTTCAGTGTGCATGAGACAACGATGAAGGACAGTATCTATACCGCGACGATAGAGGTCGTCATCGATAAGAAGGTAGCGAGGAGCCTGGTGTCGGATACGTCGTCGAGCGTCACAATCAAGGTGAAGAGCGAACTTTTGGGTTCGCAAGTAAGTGAGGATATCGCCGTACCAAGGATCGTCCGAAGTAATGGCGAATAAGTGCTCATCAGGGAAATCATCATTAACTGGAGGATCTTGTGTTTCGGTAGGTAATTCAGAAATGAGTTCAGCAAGGGCTAAACCTTTCTTACTTTTTGGTGTGACAAATTCGAGGTCGAATTCTTGAAGGATGACGACCCAATGGGCGTACTTCCCAGTGAGGATGCGGTGACTCAATAGGAAAGCCATGGGGTTGGAATTAGTCACAACCTTGGTGGAACGCATGAGGATGTAATGATGAAGTTTTTGGACTGAGAACACAACAGCCAGCGCTAGTTTTTCTTCATGTGAGTAGGAAAAAGGAGGCCCTACTAGGTTCTTACTGACGTAGTAGATCACATGCTCGATACCATTGTCATCTTCCTGGATAAGAACTCCAGCGACCAAATAGGTGGAAGCGGAGATGTACAGGATGAAGTCCCTATCAAAGTCGGGAGGGCGGCTCAAGGGAGCGGATGTGAGAGCCTGCTTGAGGGCATTGAAAGACTCATGAGCATAGGTATCCCAAAAAAATGGGATATTGGATCGGAGGAGTCTAAGGAACCGATGTGCAATGGTGGCATAGTCAGGGATGAACCGACGAAGAAAATTAGCTTTGCCTTGGAGACTTTGGAGCTGGCGTAGGGTACGTGGAATGGGAAGTTCAAGAATGGATTGAAATTTCAAAGGGTCAAGAGTGATACCATCATTAGACACTATGAAGCCTAAGAGACGATCAGCGGGAACGCAAAAGACGCATTTCAACGGGTTAAGGCGGATATTATACTTGCAACATCGGAGAAAGATGGTACGCAGATCGTGGAGGTGCTGCGCCCGATGCTTAGAACGCGCAGTGAGGTCGTCTAAATAAGCAAGGATAATATGAGCTAAGTCATGGAAACAATAAGACATGGCCCGTTGAAAAGTGGCGCCGGCGTTTTTAAGGCCGAAAGGCATGACCCGGTAAGCAAAAGTTCCCCACGGACTGATGAACGCAGTTTTAAGTTGGTCAGCAGGACGGATAACGATTTGGTTGTATCCGGAGAAACCATCCATGAAGGATAGAACCTCATGCCCCGCACACTCATCAATGATTTGGTCAATAAATGGTGTGGGGAAGTTGTCTTTGGGACAAGCTTTGTTCAAGTCACGAAAGTCCGTGCAGACACGGATGGTGCCTTGTTTCTTGAGGACGGGAATTGGGTTGGACACCCAAGTGGTGTATTCAATGGGATAAATGAAACCAGCCTGCTTGAGCTTGTCGATTTCGGCTTTGATAGCATCACGTCTGGAAGGATTAATGGGTCTCAATTTTTGACGGACTGGGTTGGCATCGGGCCATGTGTCGATATGATGTTCGACGATGGTGGGATCGAGTCCAGGCATTTCGGAGTAGGACCAGGCGAAAATATCGCGGAATTCTTTGAAAAGCTTAGTGTAAGCCTCAATTTCTTCCGGGGTGCATTGGGCGCCCAAGGTGATATATTCTTCGATTCCCGGTTTGACCGAAATGTCAATTTTAATGGTAGGAGAGATATTGGCCATGTTTCCTTCTTCGAAAGCATCAAGTGCAGGGATGGGATTTTTGAACCAGTCGACTGCATTGGGAATGAAGTCTTTAGTTTCCACATCATATTGGTCATGGGATTACTGTGGGAGGAAGTATGCGTGATGGTGCATATCATCCCATGGAAAGTCAGGGTCAGTCATGGCTTCCATGATGTCTTCATCGGACTGGAAGATGGGAAGACTGGAGGAAGGAGGATCACCCGATGATGTAGTAATGCCTGACTGGTCGTCTTGTGGAGAAGGGCTCACATGAGCAACGTCAGCAGATCCAAGGTCTACTGAGGTGGAGCCGAGAGTGTCCGCAGGTAGGAGGTTAGGCGAATCATCTCTCAAGGATGACGATAGGTAAAAAATGGTGGTCGAAGGCTCTGTCGTTTCGACAGCGGGAGGAGGAATGTGAATGGGAGTAGGAAGATCCTCTGGTCCTACCGAAGTAGAACTCGCAAACAAGTGAGAAGGTATCTTGTCATGCGTAGCCTTGAATTGGCGGTACGTGTCTAAGGAGGAACGATACTCGTCAAGGCGGGGACAGAGGTGGGTGTAATGGCCATGGAAATCACACAAAGCACAAGGGTGATTTGTGCGCAAGGTTTTGAGTTTCGGGATAGAATCCGGGATAGTGACGTAGACTTCAGGGATATCAGAGTCGGGAAACGTCTCGTTGACCAGGATCTTGAGGTGCGGCAATTCAGGACACGTATGGGTGGCGTGACCGACAATATCGCACAAAGCGCACTGGATAGCGGGCTTTGGTGGTCGAGGAGGGGTAGGGTTCGTCGGGGCGGCTTGGTCTTGATTGGTTGCCCCCCTGCGAGCTTTTCCTTTCTTTCCTAGAGTGGTCACCACAGGGGCAGGGTCCTGGGGAGGTGCGGGGTGCCTGGTGGTAACGGAGGAAGCGAGGGGGACCGGTTGAACCGGTGTCAAAGCAAGGTAGGGTTTGGGGTGACCGGGTGGGGTAGCGGCTGGAGGGTCAAGGTACCAGACGGGTATGCCCAAGGTTAGGTTAGGGAGAGAGAGGGTGGCCATGACGGGGACTGTATAGACTCCGGGAGGGGGAGCCAGGAAAGGTATCTGACCAGCGGGATAATGACTAGGAGGGACGGCTCCGAGATGGTTGAGGCCTGGGGGAACCGACCCAGGAGGATAGAGGGGCTCAGGGATACTAGCTGTAGGAGGTGGGCCAGAAGGAGGAGGTCCGGATGGCTGAGATGAATGGCTAGGAGCGGGTGGCGGTGAGCTAGGTTGAGTCTGAGGTTGCTGACTAGCCGAAGCGGGTCGCTTAAGGGTAGCCTGAGACGATTGCATCATGCAAACATTCGAGAAGCTGGGATCAGAGATAGGAGGAGGAGGGAGACCAGGAAAAGTTCCAAGCAAAGAGGATTCTTTATAGACGCCGGGAGAGACACTGGTCAAGGAATCGACGGTTTTCTTATTGGCTACAGAAGAGATGGTCGTCTCAGGGGAGGTCTGAGACTTTGGCTCATGATAAGTCAACTGGTCGATGGTGACTATCTTTCCATTGTGAGGAAAATACATCTTGTGAAAAACCGTGGATGGGACAACAGACATGGCATAGGTGTAGCTTCACCCCAATAGAATGTTGTAGTCTAGAGGGGCGTCGATGACTTCGACGTCAACGCAAACAGTCTTACCGGCAAGGGTGATAGGACAATTACGAAAAAGGCCAATGGGCTGGGAGGCGTGGCCGTCCCATGCTCGAAGGGTGATCGTGGAAGGGGCCAACTCAGGAGATCCGAGTTGCTTCCAAACCGAAGCAGACATCACACAGGTGGATGCCCCCTCATCAATTATACACCGAGAAACGTTGGCATTCCAGATTTTGACTGGGATTTGGAAGGCGACGGAAGCAGGAAGAGGGGGATGTTCTGATTGATGGGCGTCGAAAACAATCATTTGGTCATCAGCAGGATCTACAGCGCCCATGGCAGATAGCAGAGCCTTCTTTTGGGAAGGGCACGACTGGAGGAGTTCCAATGTGGAAATGGCAGCAGGAGATTGCACCAAATCATCTACTATGCTATACGAATGAGCAGCTCGACCAGAAGCAGCATTTCGACGTAATGGTCCCTTAGGAATCTTGGTATGAACCTCAACTTTGGGTTGAAGGATATGTAAGGGGCCATTGGATGTTGAAAGAGGCTCTGTAGAACCGGAAGAAGGGGACTCGGGGGCAGATTGAGCGGGAGGCTTGGGGTATTGGTGAGACCGAGTTTGAAGGTGAAGGTCGATGGTTGGGGATGGATTAGAGTTCATCATGAGGATCTGGTAATCGGAGGAACCAGAAGGGGAAGGTTGAGTGGCGACCTGTCCATCAGGTGGTTGGGCAGCCACGAATCCTTGCTGAGGGAAAGGATCAGTAAACACAGCTGGTTGAGTAGTGGCCACATTAGGGGGAGCATGAGGGGAGGCATGTTGTCCTCGCAATGTGGCTTGAGACTCCCACATCTGCCACATCTATGGTAAGAGGGGACAATCGTGGGTGTAATGACCATAAACACCGGAACACGAACAAGGCTTATTTGTGTGAAGAGGCCTGTCCGGCTTGGGCTGAGTGCCCTGTTGCTGGTTAGCAGTGTTAGGGTCAATACCTTGAGGATTAGGTCCACGAGTACCAGGGGCAGATTGGTTTGGATTGCCTCTCCGCCTTCTTTGAGAAGAAGGGGGATTACCGCACCGGCCATGCAGACACCTGCCCCGGAGGGGGCCGTAGGTGCCGCGGCGGTTGGAGGAGGCAAGGAGGTGGAAGCGCATATGCCGGGAGGAGCCGGCGCGCCAAAGGCGTATATGGGTAATGGTTGGGGTCGGGCAACATTGAGGTAAGCAGGAGGTTGGGAAAAAAGGATGAGGCATGCCGTATCCCTGGATACATGCTACTCGAGGGGGAAAAGTGCTGCAGGTGTTGCCCCTCCCCGAGGGAGACCATAGCCCATAGGAGGTTGAGCATATGGATGGGAAAGGGCTCCAACGATACCGTCGGTGGAATGAGATGCCCCCGGGGCGTTAGCGCCTCCGGGCCTGGGGAGGTCAGGAAGGACGGTATAAACATAACCAGACTGAGCATAGATCAGGTCATATTTCAAGGCTATTTGGAGGGCGGATTCTTCGGTTTGAGGGAAATGGGAGGCGACATCTTTGCCAATGGGAGCTAAGAGAGTGCGAAGGAACTAGTCCATATAAACCCGATCTTCGAAGGGGGGAGCTCGACATAAGCTTCGTCTTCGTCGCCATTCCTGGACATGGGTAGAAAGGCGGGTCGAAGAGGTTTGCTTGAAGGAAGTCAAGAGCTCCGTACCAGTATCGTATCGGAGAGGGAGATGGAAATAAGATAAAAAGGCTTGGGCAATGGTCGCAAAGGTGGTATGGGAAGAGGTGGCTTGGTCAACATACCATTTAGAAGCTTCGCTGGTAAGCGTGCATTGGAACAACCGAAGACGGATGGAATCATCGGTGATGGAATTGGAGGAACACCACATGTGGAAAGATCGGACATGGTTGGTTGGATCTTCTCCAGCAAGGCCTTCGAACTTAGGGATGTCGGAAGGGAGCTTGGTTGGCATAGCAGGCCAACCAACATCGTGGCGGATAGGTTCATTGATCAACTAATTGAAATCGGGGAGGCTGAGGCCTGCGATGTACGGTAGCAAGGGTGTAGCCGAGGTAGTTCCTGTGGCGGTTCCGCTAGTAGTAGTTCCGACATTAGGGCTGGGGGCTCCGCTAGCGTTAGGCCCTGGACCAGACATAGTGAAGGTGACAGGGGGAGAACCGGAAAGAAAAGGAGAACCCAAGGAATCAGAAGAGGAGTCGGAGTGCGGACTCGAAGGAGGACTGGCTCGACGACGGAGGGACGGAGCAGGTCGATCGACCGGAAACTGAGGGTGAAGGCCAAGAAGTCTCCGGGAAGTATGCCTTGGGGGCGCAATGATGACAACACAAACACGGCGCAAGGGGAAGAAGAATGACCACAAGGGCACAGAGGTGCAGAATCAAGTGATTACAATGTCGAAACAAGGGCAGATAGGTGCAGTGTCAATTGATTTTAAAGTCTTTTCCTGGAGGTGTAAACCAGGCTCTTCTTCGCTTAGGGTGAGTGTGTGGCGTGCATTAATTTTAATTTTTAAACCCTTTTCGTTTTGAGAGCAAGCTAAAAAGTGTGCTGCGTAACTGAAAATAATGCTGCAAAAACAGTATATAATGCTGAAATAACAGAAAATTAACAGCTACTAGTGCATCGATTCAACCCAAGAAGGCGGGTCTCTCAAAACTAATCTAAAAGAGGGAAAAAATCTAGTCAAAACACACTAAAAAGAGGCCAATAGATCTAGGGTCGAAAGGGATAGGGATCTAAAGGAGAAAGCTGCTGAAAAGAGGTGCAAATCACAGCCAAGAGGCAGAGGCAAGGTGGCTGGAAAAAAGGAGGAAATCAGCAAAAAGCGGAAAGGACAGGGAGGAGGTCCTAAAGGGAGGTCCAAACAAAACTACAAGAGGTGATTTGAAAGGAAGAAGAGCTGATTTAAAGGGATCTGAGAATGAGGTATCAGATCTGAAAAAAGGGAAGGCTGAAACTCTGAAAAATAGACCCTAAATGACAAAATCTCTCCACCCAAAGTGGAGAGACCAAGCAAATTAGGGCTATGTGTTCACCTCAGATGAGCAAAACTCGATCGGAATGTCGAAACGGGTCGAGACAGAGGCTAGAAAACCCCGACGAAGCTTCGAAACCCAAGAAAATTGGCAAAAATAGCAAAAATTGCGAAAGTCGGGCAGTTCGACCTCGTTTTCTACAGGGTCGGCAGAGAAAATGGCTGAAAAGTGCAACACGGAGTGTCCGGTGTCACGCTTGCGGTCGAAAAGTGCGACATGAAGCTCCAGTGTCCCCGCGGGGCAGACGGGGAAAGTTGTCGTCTCAGGTGCGGCTGATGTCTGTCACCTACGCAATAGGGCCAGAAACACCCGGAAGTTAGAAATTTTAATGTTTTAGGGTTTTATAGGTGAAAAACAACATGAAAATAGGAAAAACAAAAAGCTGAAAAGAAACCCTAGGGTCTGAAGTAGCTGGATATGCAGGAATATGAAAAACGACAGTGGTCGTAATTGAAAACCCGTGTGGAGTCGCCAATTGTTAGTATGAATCCTTTGTCGAAGTGTACGAAAAAAAACCACTTTAGCTACGCATAACTAATAGCCCTAACATCAAAAGTGGCTGCCAATATCTTCAGATCTGCAGTTAGTTGATCAAGACAAGAGCTGCAAAAAACCAGATCTATGCATAGAAAGACATTAAGCAGTAAAAAGAAGGGTTTGATCCATATATCCAATAGACAAGACAAGAACAATTTTTGAAAGAATTTTTGTATTAAGGGCACCTGGGAGGAAAACAAGAAGATGTTTCCAATTCTCCTCAATGGGATGGGTTCTTGGAAGTCCTTAGCACTTCATATCTAGCATTTCTCTCTCCTGTTGGTGTAGAAAACCCAGACAAAGATAGAACTCAAAGGGACCTCACACAACAAATAATGGAAATTGTGACAATGATAATGGCTCAAAGTCAGACCAAGAGTTTAGATCCAGAGTGATCTAATAGGCAACAAAAGGTGAAGAATGGTAGGAAAAACCCTCCTATTTATAACAAAATATTGGGTCATTCTAGATCTTGGTGCATGATTAAAATAATATTAACCAAATCTAGATCCACCTTTTATGGAATATTTTATTATATTTGTTGGAGGGAAAAGGTATTCGACTTGGGTCAAATCCCTTTATTTGTAAATAATAAATAAATAAATGATTTATTTATCATTTTAAGGAAGTGGTTGAATGATAATCAAATAAATAATGATTTATTTAATTATTTGTGGGTGATTTAGTCATATTTAACAAGGAATATTATTTAAATAAGATTTAAATAATTATTCCTAGAAAATAATAATATAAATAGAGATTTATCTAATTAATTTCTTTGTTTTGGGTTAAACATGATGAGGAATAATAATTAAATTATTGTTTAATTAATTATTCCATGAGGAAAATCAAACAAATATAGATTTTTTTAATATTTCCTTTTGGGGTTTCCTGTTTAGACCATAAACAACCTAATAAATGTGTTTTATTAAGTTATTTTACATAGTGAAAGCAATTTTACTTAGGGTAAAACTGGTCTTACATGGTGTACTTGGGTCCATCTAATGATGGTAGGTTAGATGACCAAAAACCTGTAACACCTAAGCCATAAAAACATCAGATGGATTAAAAAGACATGTTTCATGATAAAAAAATATAATAAAACCATAGTCATAGCAATAAATATTCATTGCAAACAATTAAATGGCTAAATAAAAAGAGTTTTACTATTCATTTTTACCATTCACTAGTTACCATTTGCATTTTGGAGCTCTAAACCTTTTTTTTCCCCCAAACTTCAGTAGCTGATTGTGATCGATTTTGTGGACGGTTTTCATCGCCGTTTGATCTAGGTTAGTGCCATGAACCTTCTTTTTCTTTCAGTAATTATTTCATTTCCTTTCACTACAAATTTTTAGGGTTTTGAGCCCCTTAGGGTAAATTTTGGCTCCATAAAGGGAAATGCACCCTTGAACATCGAAAGGTGCATTTCATAGCAACTAAAATGAAGGCTAGATACATTATAACAAACTATCTCTTTTCCAGGACTGCGTTGGGCGCCTTCTTCATTTTTTATTTTTTCACTATGCCCAAAATTTGTGCAACTTTTTTGCATTGAATGGCGTCTAATTGTTCTTATGGTTGTATTTAAGGTTTCCATCAGACTATAATGACGATTACATGGAGAGAAAAATATCATGAAGAACAAAACATGATTTCCCTAAATGAACCGGGTACAGTAAGAACCTTAAGAGATTGTGGCTTTTTTAAATTACTTTTGTTTGTCAGGGATGAGGTAACAAATAGAAATTTTGGAGTTCCTAGTTTGAGCATGGGATCCAGTTATCAAGGATTTTTACATTAAGAACCAAGTGGTTCATATAACAGTGGAGGACATATATTTTCTCACAGGTTTGTGGAGGAGAGGCTTGCCTATTTCACTTTCAAGGTCTGCTCTTGGAGTTGAGACTGTGAAAGATTATGTTTTGCAATATTGCTATCTAGGGGTAGAGCGAATAAAATATGGGAAGATAAACATCCGACATGTTAGAGATTTTCCTTTGAGAACCATTATTTTCATGATCACAAAACATGCTGGCACCGTTACACTACATGTAGTGAATAGATCATATATGTAGTATGTGCTAGAGAGCATGGAGCCAACAGTCTTCTACTGGTCTGAAGCTGCACTTTCTCAGATAAAAGAACAACTGAACAAGGCAAAGGGAGGAAGGAAGAAAATTTTTAGTTATAGTTCGATCCTTATCTCATTTGCCTTAGAGTGGATTCCACTGATGCAGCCACAAAATGTGACACTCGGTATGTCTAATCCTAGAGATCTGAGGATGCATATATGGGTGGAAATAGTGGGTAGGCATGTAGGCCAATCTACCATTGTGTTCTCGACTACGTTCTTCACCTGGTTCAGGTGAGAGGTTGTCATCATCGATGAGTATAAATATGTAGGCCTTGATTTCCAAGGAGATCCAGATTTAGCTTTACTAGAAGGCGCTTAGTGGGGTGCAATAGGTAAGAATTTTTTTACCATGTTTTTTATTTTTCTAAGGTTTATACAATTTTTTTGTTATTTTTATGTTTTCTCAAGACTAAACTAAATGTTTTATGTAATGTAAATTTTGGTCGAGTTCAACTGGTGGAGGAATCAAAGTGTGTAGCAGATGATCCAGTAGAGAGGGTTGTCTGGAGAGTAGTCCTTCAAGATCTATACATGGATGAGATTCTATTTGAGCTTCGGCAACACATAGAGGGGTTGACTTTCGGGATTCCAGATTTCCGGATTGAAGAGTTACCCATGCAACTGAAACATCACACTATAGGTGTTCCTAACCATTGAATGTGGTTACTATGTAGGATAGCTATATCTATAGCATGTTACCATGAGCACAACTAGTTTACTTTTGACATCTCGCATACATTTTGAGGTCAGATGACCAATGTGTCTTGGGCACAAATTTTGTAAAAACCTCTAACTATCTATCTATTTTATTTCAGTGTTTTCCTATGTTTATTGTGTAATCCTATTCAATGATGTGAATTTTTTCTTTACATGTGTTGCAAATTCCTATCTAAAACTTGATTAGCCAAAGAATCAGTTAATGTGTTCAAATTTATGGAAATGTGTTGATATTGAATAAAATCAAAGTGTCTTTCCAAAAGTCGAACTCTTAGGAATTAGGGGAATTTTGAGGTCTAAAATGGGCCTCCTTAGGAAATTATAAAATAATAGTGGAAAAAATCAAATAAGATTTGATGACATCATCAAATTTTAGAGGGAAAAATGAAAAAACTACTTTTTCAACTCATATTTTCAACTTATCTCCCAAAGTTTTTACTCAAATTTCGAGCAAGGGTACTCGTTGGATGCGAAATTTAATTACTCATCCAAGGAGTACCCATGTTGCATACTTTAGATGGGTCCTACTACACGAAAAATGAGAAATACATAAAAAAACGTGATTACAATCATGTTTTTTATGTATTTCTCATTTTTCGTGTAGGAGGGTTCATCGAAAGTATGCAACATGGGTACTCCTTAGATGAAGAATTAAATTTTGCATCCAACGAGTACTCCAACTCAAAATTTGAGAAAAATATTTGGGAGATAAGTTGAAAATATGAGTTGAAAAAGTAGTTTTATTATTTTATTATTTTTTAATATTTTTACTCTTTGATTTAAAAAATGGTGAATCATCCCCCATGGTTTACATCATCATCTTCAATTCTATTGGTTGTTATAAAGTTTATTTTTGTTGTACATTTTTCTTAGGAGGCCCATTTTAGACCTCAAAATTCCCCTAATGAACATACGATGCAGTGTTGGATTTCTGACAGTATAAATATTAGTAAGTTGTAATACCACAAGTTTTGAGTCTAACCTTATGATGATGTGGTTAATACTAAATGAAATGGCATCCGAGAGAATTTCGATCAACGCGCTATACTCAACAATATTTTTTGTAGATCGACCAATACAAATCCTGTGAAAACTCACTAACTCGTTGTTCGTAGTGAAAATGGCCCATGCTGCAGAGGATAGATTTTGCATACTACGACTAGCACCATCAGCATACCCAACAAATGGTTCCAAAGATTCAGAAATATGCGATGAAATGTAAAGCGGATTACTAATGTCAAGAAAACTCAAAATACAAACTAAGATACGTAAGTCAAATCAACAACATATATATATAATATAATACAAAAAATCACTACGCTCATGATTAAGCATAGTAACGTTTCAGATACAACCCATTTCTAGGCTGCACCAATAGAATTCCATCGTAATCAACTAACTCATAGGCACCCTTAGCAAGAACGCTTTTGACATTATAGGGGCCATGCCATAATGGCTCAAATTTTCATGTACCTATTACATCAACTTCTTGATCATAAAGAATGACCAAATCGCCTTCTGATAAAATGTGAGGTTGGACATTTTTGTCGTATTGCACATTTATAGGTCTCTTATGCGCTTCGTGAGCCGATTGGGCTTCAGGATGCATTTCATCAAGATGGATGAGGTTAAAAAGACGCGCTTCATCTTCTGAGGTGTCAAGTAACAAGTCAATTAAGTAGTTCCAGAAACGTATTTCACATTGGATTGGAAAGATAACTTCCCACCGTACACCAATTGAAATGGATTAAATCTAGTTGCGTTCGTCGTACGTCTTAATATGCCCATAAGGCCGAGTAAAGGATAAAAATTCTAGTTTAGTTTTACTTAACTCTATCATTGATTGAAGCATACATTTTTAAGAATTTTTTGATAGTCTTCTAACTTGTCCATTTTATTGTGGATAATAAGGAGTAGAATTATAATGTGACAATCCTAATCAGTAGTCAATTCAACCAATGTCATAAAATGCTTTTCATGATCCGTAACTTAAATCATGGACCCCAAATCATGCAATAACATGATTTAAAAAAAAAACAATGCAGATGTTTTTCCTTTGTTGTTGAATGTAGGAATCGCTTCAGCCCATTTAGTAAAGTAGTCTACTGCGACAATAATATAACCATGACCCCCGAACAAATGAGGGTTACAAGTCATGAAGTCAATACCCCATTTTGAAAATGGTCCCACAAAGACAACAGGATCCATTGGTGCTGGTGGTTTGCGAATTTTAAGATAAAAAATCTGGCACACATGACAACTTCTGACCGCGAGGATGCAGTCACGAAATATTGTAGGCCAAAAGTAACTGGCGCGGAGTATCTTCTGGATGGTAGCGTATCCAGATAAATGTCCACCACAAGCCCCAACATGACAATCATTTAAAACTTTTTTGGCCTCCACATGAGTGAGGCACCTCCTTAAAATGGTATCGACACCACGATGATAAAGTGTATTGCCAACGATCAGATAATCTTTACCTTGGTATCGAATACGTCGTTGTTCAGAGCAAGAGGTATCACGTCGAAAAGTTTGAGTTTGGAGATAAAGAATGAAATCTCCATACCAAGGATCAGATGATCCGATTAGAAACAGAGACTCATTTGGAATTGATGGTTCTGACGTAGTAGCAGTACTATCAGAGGGAAGGTCATAGAGAAGCTCAGCCAAAACTAAAGACTTCTTTGACTTGAATTTGATGAATTCCAAATCAAATTCCTGCAAAATGACAATCCATTTTTAATATTCCCCCCCTAGCAATTGATGTGATACGATATAAGTCATGGGGTTGCAATCCAAAACAACAATGGTATTTTTGAGTAGGATATAGTGGTGAAATATTTGGACAACATGAACAACTAGCAAGGTAAGATTTTCTACGTACGAATACTTAACTTCCGTATCATTGAAATTACGACTCAAATAATAGATTGGATGTTCAATTCCATTTTCTACTTGGACCATAACCATAGCAATGGCCATTTCAGCTATGGCGATATATAGGAAATAATCATTCTAATAATTAGGAGGATACATTAATGATGCTCAGACAAGAGTATCCTTGACAACATCAAAAGAAGCTTGCGCAAATTTCTCCCAATGGAAGGGAACCCCCTTTTTCAAGAGTCGAGTAAATACTTTATCCATTTTGGCATAGTTCAGAATGAACGTTCTTAGGAAGTTATCCTTTCCTTGAAGTATTTGTATCTAAAGTAAATTTGATGGAGTAGGAAAATCAAGAATGTCCTGGACCTTCAATGGGTTGATTCGAATTCCTTCTTTTGAGACTACGAATCCAAGTGAATGACTAGAACCAACAAAAAACACACATTTATGTGGATTGAGGCATATTTTGTAGTGTCGATGGCATAAAAACATGGCTCTCAAATGCATCAAGTGATCAGTCCAAATTCGTGAATGCGCGGGTAAATCATCTAGATAAGGTTGAACAATGCGCTTGATTTCATTGAAAGAATAATCCATTGCTCTATGAAAAGTTGCCCCAACGTTCTTTAAACCAAATAGTAGTTTCCTATAAGTGAATGTGACCCCGGGATAGATGAATGTTCTCTTATGTTCATCCGCTGGGTGGATAATGATTTGATTGTAGCCAGAAAATCCATCCATGAATGAAAAGATTTCAGATCCATCACAATCATCAATAATATGGTTGATAAAGGGAGTAAGATAGTTGTCTTTTGGACAAGCAATGTTGACGTTCCGATAATCGACGCACACTCTAATGGTTCCTTATTTTTCATGACAGGAATGATGTTGCAAACCCACTCAGTTAGCGAAACATGGTAAATGAAATGATCAAGAAATTTTTTTTCAACTTCTGCTTTAATGGTAGCGGCTTTCTTTGGATGAACAAGATGAAGCCATTGACACACCGATTTGACATCAGGATACATATTAATAGTGTGTTAAAAAATAACAATATCTATGCATGGAATTTCCTTATAAGACTAAGAAAATATATCACGGAATTCACGAAATAGAGAGTGATATGTTTCGAGTTCCGATGGAGAACAAGACACACCGACATGAATATTTTCTACAATGTTAGGTTTGGTCGAAATATCGATAGAAATGGTTTCTTCAATATTTGAAAGATTTCACTTGGAATCGATTTCATTAATAGGTAAAGAATTCGAAAAGAAATTTTTGATTGATGGGTGATATAGTTCACTAAGATCATTTTCTTCATAATCAAGAAGATGGGAATGATGATGATAATATTCCCAAGGTTTTCCTTCTAAAATCATTGCTTCCAAAATATTCTCATATCTTAAGAGGATTGAGGAAAATGGATCAGATGGAGTACCAAAATCTAAGGAATGATCAACCCAAACAAACAACGAAGATGATTTTGGATTCGCCGCCCAAGCCAGATAGATTGATTTTTATGCCAGCTCAATAGGGCTGGCTAGCAGAAAATCATCCAACGTAACAATTTCATAATCACCCATACTCTCCCTTAAGCCAGATGGAATGGAAGAGATCATGTAGCAGGTCTCTATACTTGCAATTTTTTCCAACATTGCGGGCGGCGGTAATGCAAAGGTTCCCATGAGAGTGGAATCCTTTAAGAGTCCTACACCAATGTTATGAAGTGCTATTTGGGGTTTTTGAATGAACAAAAAACTTCTAGTTACCTGTGAAGTGGATGCAAAGAAGGATAATTGATTGATGACTATAATTGTACCTTTATATGGAAAGGCGATCATTCTAAAATATGTAGAAACAATTGCAGTCATAGCATATACCCATGGCCTTCCAAGTAGAATATTATAGTCAAGGGGTCCATCAACAACCTCGAAATCAGTATTCACTATTTTTACCCCAAGCTCAACATGCAGGTTATTAATAATACCACAAGATTTATATGTTCTTCCATAAAAAGCCTTCAACATCGTTGACGATTGTGATAAGCGCGGTGAGCCAAGTGACTTCCAACAATTTAAGGACATAATACAGGTAGATTCTCCCTCATCAATAATATTACGATGAACAAGGTGATTTAGAACATTTACTTGTATGGATAATGCCAATTCTACTATTAGTTGTAGCACATAGCCCATATGATTAAAGACAACAAGATTAGAATCATTCGGATCAATTCCACCAATAGTCGACAATAAAGCCTGTTTTTGGGAGGGAGAATTTTGTAATACCTCAAGAGCAGACATAGCTAAAGGGGATTGATCCAAATATTCAACTATATTATTATTTTGAACAACTCTTGATCAAGGATTATATGTCGATTTGTGAATTACTCCCTTTGTTGGCTTAATTGTCAATTCAGGAATAGAAGTAGGCAGTACCGATTCTGTAGATGGATTTGTAGTCGAGGTAGTTGGTTGATCAATTTCCTAACTACCATAATATTTATTATGCATTGACACCAAAATATCTGTAGAAGGTTTTGTGATGGATAACATAAGTACTTGGGAACTAGAAGGTGTATCCATAGCAACCAAATTTGTGTCCGGATTCGGAAATGGATCTGTCAACACAACTGACACATGGGAAGTCTTAGTGATTTTTAATACTTCAGCGTGATGAGGAAAATCCCGAACAAAATGTTCCTCATTACAGATTATGCATGGATAACGAGGTTTCCTAGGTCCATACGATTGATCAGATGATCTTTCCTGTGGGTTAGAAGTTTTATTTTTCTTAGATTTCCCATTTTTCTTACTTCCAGGTTGCTTGTCACTTTTTCCCTTGTCAAAAGACATGAAATTGATTTCAAAAGGTGTAGGATCATATGTAGCATTATGATGTGTGCCTACTTTACCAACCAAGCTGTCTACGACATGAGAGTCCTTTAATTGAGGAGGAATAGTAAAATTAGATAGCGGCACATTAGGAATTTTTTCATAGAGCATGTCAAATTGAGTATAAATCAAATCTAGATATTGGACATAAGCAATGATTTTATATTTCGTGAAAACACAACCCTTAGCCACATCCTCACTTATATATGGTAACAGGGACTTGATGAACCACTCATCAAGGAGCTAATGAGGAACAAATGTCTTAACCATTCTACGACGACGACACCACTCATGAATATGATCAGAAATGTGAGTAGCATTAGTCTGTTTGAAATTGGTCAAGATTTTTGTTCCAGTTTCATAACGTATGGGTAGCTGGAATTGAGTCAAAATAATATTAGCTAGGGTAGATAGGGAAGTGAAATTATCAAAAGAAGCTCTAGGTAATTAAATATAACATTTTGTAGCTGGACCAGTAAGCGTACGCTTGAAAAGATGTAGTCGAATAGAGTCATCATTTAGGGAGTCTGATGAACACCATAAATAATAAGTCATAACATAAGTCAATGGGTCTTCTCCAAGGTTTCCATTCAACTTTGGAATATCCGAGGGTAATTTGTGAGGTATCACTAGCCACCAAGGAGCATAGTTGATTGGATCATTGGTTAACCGATTTAAATTTGGTAACTCTAAAGTTGCAACAAAGGGCAAGTGTCTATTAAGGTTAGGTTGAGAATAGCCAGGGTATGATGGAATTTCCTGAGAAACAGGCCTTTTGTTGGAAATACTGAGAGGGGGGTGAATCAATATTTATTTTCAATTGTTAATTTTACCAGTTAGATCACCTATATTTAGAACACAAAATGAAAAATAAGAATAAGTGCTTTTATTAATTTCTTCTTTACAATAAATCAAGTACAATATATGTATGGCTCCAACCCTAGATGAAGACACCAATCTTCAATCTCCTAGGATCCAACCTGTATTTTCCAAGCACCGACTTGGACTTCCAAGGCTCCAACCTTGTCAATTTTGAGGCACCAACCTCAGGGATCCAACCCTATATCTCGTACAGTCTCCAACCTGGTCTCTTGAGGACACCTATCCTCTAGGGCTCCAACCCAATCTTCCAAGGCACCAACCTTGTCAATTATGAGGCACCAACCTCAAGGGCTCCAACCCTATCTTCCAAGGCACAAACCTTGTCTCTATGAGGCTCCAACCTCCTGCTTCATTTCATCAAGATATATTTGGTTATACTTACGACTCCCAATGTATTCTTCAACGAGCCTTGAAAATATTCAACTTACTCTTCACTGTATTCTACATATCACGTCATCAATGACAACCTTAACTTTGTAGAAGGTGTCACTGCTGCTCTTCATCGTACCCAAAAAAATTCTCCAAGTTACCTCATGATGACATCACCAATGCATCATGATCTCCAATAGGCTTATAGATGACACTCCAAGGTATCCTCAAGATCAGCTTCTATAAGTCTTCCAAATATATTCAAGTATCCTTCAAGGTGTCTTTAATAGGCAGCCCAAATTTTGCACCTACTCTAGGCCTCTACAAGGGCTTCTTCAATGGGTCTTCAACAATGCATAATAATGTCTTCAAGAATGTCTCTAGGTTGCTTTACCTAGATCAAGTCTTCAATACCTCTTCAAGGGTTCAAGGGCTAAGGTTCCTATGAACAATGCTCAATGAACTGCTTCTCAAAAGATACCCAAAACCCCCAATCAAGTGTCACAGATCCAAAACACTGGAAGTCTACTCACAAGTCTGTTTCAACAAGGGTCTACAACAAGTATTTTAAGCACTCAATAAGGTCTTCCAAATTCTTCTCCAAACATATTGAATGCAATTCCAAACAACTCTCTCTCAAGAAATACTTCAATAAGGCTTCAAACAATGGTCACTGAGATTAATGATATCTCCAAATTGTTCCAACTCTATGTCAAAGGGACTGCTTTTAAAAGATTCAAATTTGATGTCTTTTTGTTGTATATTGGATTGACTGGTCAGGGCAAGATGACTGTCCACATCAGTGTACTTAAACTCCTCCAAACTGCCTCCTAACTGTTGCAACTGACTTCCATGTTAGTGATTCTCCTATGTGCTTAAGTTCTGGACTATTTTTAGTTCTCCAAACAGACCTTTGAATCCTAAAAAATATGACTAGGACTATAGCTCTCCTCAAACCATATGCTCAGTGGAAAATAAACAACCAAATATGATCCGAAACAGAGGTCCAAGCTGTGATATATTACAGTCCTCCAACAAACTATCTAACCACACTTTTATGTCACAAATTTGGAACAGTAGTTGTATTACCACAGTTAGAGTAGTTTTCTTCAAGTTCGAATTTGAATAAAAGCATAAAGATATTTTCCGAAATATATCCTTAACTTTCATCAAGAGGTTTAATTCCTAAAACATAAATATTTTTATCCTAAACAATGATTTGAAAAACCTCCTCGGTCTCCTTTATCCTTTTGTACTTGTTCTCTGAAATCTTGAACGAATTCATGTTTGAAATGAGGTGTTGGATGTCATATTTATATATGACTTCGACCTTTAATAAAGGGACATGTCTCTTGGAGGGAGGCCGACATGAATGTCTGAGTGTGGGTCGGCTCACTTGATAGAAATTTAACTTCAACTTTAAAAATCAATAAATTTCAAGCCGCTTCGAATTTCGGGCTAAGTAATAGCTCGTTGGAAAGGAAAAATTGTGCTCTTCAAGATGGTGTAGGTTTAATTAAGGAATTTTTCCTCTAAGGTGACACAAAATATATTTTTTAATGTGATTGATTATTTATGAGTGCAGAAATGGAGGCAGGGAAGAATTCCTTTGAGTGTAGAGCCTCATGGTTTGATTTATTCGTTGATTGTCTTCATAATAATGCCTTAGCCTTCTTCAACATAGGGTCACCTTCATCATGTCCTTTCCTTCTTTAGCATAGGGTCATTAGGTCAAATTTCATTAATATAGTGCATAGATATGGTAGTCTTCCATTATGATCATTAAGATACATGATTGACACTTCATTTGTGTCTTGACATCTTAAACAAGAGTTGTAATCACTTGTAATAATCCTCTGGAAACTTCAAGAATATTTTCCATCCCTGTCACTGACATCATCAATGACAACCTAGATTAACAATCTCCCCCTTTTTCATTGATGGAAATATTCTTTCCCTTTCAACATTCTCTCCCCCTTTGACATCAATGGAAAATGGGGTGCCCAAATACTCCCCCTGTCAAGCTACTTCTTTTATTCATGAATTGTAGTCCTTCATAGGTATGTTACTCTTGTTGTCATGGTGCTCTTCAATGAACTTGCTCCCCCTAAGCCTTTGCATATCTTCATGTAAATGGTCAATCGACTCCCCCTGCCTGCATAACCTCTGCTAGCACTTGTTTTTTCCTTCGACAAGAAAGATTTCATCCTTTTGATCAAGTGGAAGACATCTTCAACAATGGTGCATTGGGTGAGAAACAGATCATGTTCTTCAATGGAAATGATCTTTCAAGATTTTCCCTGCGTGATTCATCAACAGTTGGATAGTTTCAGCAAGGAAAGTTAAGAATCACAAGCTCCCCCTAACAATATGCATGGTCTCATTTTGGCTGGATTTCACCATCAAATACTTGGAATATCAAGGATGAATTTATCAAGTCAACAACATGTGTTGTTGGTTGAAGTGTTTAAGATACTTTCAAATCCAATTTGCTTCCTTCTTCATACTTGTGTAACCTTCTTCTCTGGCATAGTTCTAGCTTGTGCAGGGGCCCATGTCAAGTTACAATGACGTGCCATATGTCTAATGTTATGGCAATTTAAGCACTCTATCTTGTTCATGAATAAGAAATCATGACTTCTTCTTGCAAAATTGCTTCTAGGAGATTGACGAGGACCATTATATTTGTCCTTGTGGTATGCCCTACAATCCTTTTCCATGTGTCTAAAATTTGTACAAGAATAACAATAACCAAAAAATATACTTTGGTACCTGGAGGATGGAGATTGCCTTGATGCACTTCCAAATTCATTCTATCTTGGGATTCTTTGAACAAATATATTGCCTCTTGAATTATTGATACCATCTACATATCTTCTTGGAGTGGGGTTTCTTCCAATGTCACTTTGAATCTTCTCCTTTTCTTTGTTGGAACTGGGGGCATCAACATTTCTTCCAGGCTTCTCCACATCCTTGTTGTTTGAATAATTAGGGTTTTCATTATTTGAAGGTTCACCTACATAGCCAAGACCTGATTTATCAAGGGGATACCTCTGCTGACTTAGGATGTCATTTAGAGTTTGAGATTTTTTCAAGTTTTTATTCAACAATTCAACTTCCTTTTCAAGAAAGACAATGTCTCCTTTCAACTTTTCACAATCTTCATCTTTCATAAGTAGTTGCTTCTTCATTTCTTCCATCATCCTTGTTGCTTCATGTGCTTCGATTTTAAGGGAGATGATATTTGATTTCATTATGAAGACTTCTTCATTCTCCTTTGCTAGACTGCTCTCCATTTCTTCTTTTATTCTTGTAGCTTCACATGTTTCAGCCTTGAGAAGATTGATGTTTGATTTTAGTTTCAAGATTTCTTCATCCTTTTCGTCTAGTTGGCATATCATGGTGTTTCTCTCCTTTTCTGCTTCATTAACTTGTCCTTCTATGAATGCCAAAGTTTCCATCACCTTCTCAGCTCCTTGTGCTTGTTTCCTTGCTTCTTCTAGTTGAGATCTAAGAGAGGAGACCTCTTCCTTGTATTGACCAATCTCCGCTTCAAGATTGTTCAAGCTCTTAATTCTTTGTTCAAGGTGGCTTGACAAAGTTTCTTCCCTTTTCTTTGCCTTATCCAATTGATTTGTTATAGATATGACTTCTTCATGATGCTTTCTTTTGTTTTGATGAAATTCCTCTTTAAGTTTGGCGAGCTCCTCATCTCTTTCTTGTACTTGAAGCTTGACAAAGTCAACTTCATTCCTTGTCTTGTCTTGGTTACCATCTTGTGCTTTCTTCTTAAGTTCCTCATTTTCCTTTTTCAAACTGTTAATCTCTTCCATGGAAGCCATAAGTTTATTCAAGAGATCTTCTTCAAAGTCTTCTTTGTTCTCTTCATCTTCTAGGTCTTATTTAGCCTTGTTGTCATCTCTCTTATCTTCAGCTTCCTTGATGGATTCTAGACTTCTTTCTTGTTTTCCATCATCTTCTTGACTAGAGATCATTGTCAACACTCCTTTTGAGTGAAGATCATGAATTTTGTCCCATATGACTTTTGCTGACGAACATTTTCAAAATTGGATTTCACAGAATTTGGTAACCCATTCAAAATTTCCTTCATTGCTCTTGTATTGTACTCCTTGGATTCTTCGTCCATCATGTCATTAGTAATCACTGATTTCCAAACTTCAATTCCTTGAGTTTTCAAGAAATTCCTCATTCTTGCCACCCATATATCAAAATTTCCATTGAACAATGGAGCCTTCGCAAATTGATTTACTTCAATTTCAATGGTTGAGGAAGACACATCTTTAGGAGGATTGGAGACTTTCTTCCTTGGCTTTTCCATTTGTGTTCTAATGATCAACCTTCAAGCTGTTAGGCTTTGAGTGAAGGTACTGGCTCTGATACCAATTGTTGGAAATACTGAGAGGGGGGTGAATCAATATTTCTTTTCAATTGTTATTTTTACCAGTTAGATCACTTATATTTAGAACACAAAATGAACAATAATAATAAATGCTTTTATTATTTTCTTCTTTACAATAAATCAAGTACAATATATGTAGGGCTCCAACCCTAGATGAAGACACCAATCTTCAATCTCCCAGGCTCCAACCTGTATTTGCCAAGCACCAACTTGGACTTCCAAGGCTCCAACCTTGTCAATTCTAAGGCACCAACCTCAAGGGGCTCCAACCCTATATCTGGTACAAGCTCCAACCTAGTCTCTTGAGGACTCCTATCCTCTAGGGCTCCAACCCAATATTCCAAGGCACAAACCTTGTCAATTCTGAGGCACCAACCTCAAGGGCTCCAACCCTAACTTCCAAGGCACCAACCTTGTCTCTATGAGGCTCCAACCTCTTGCTTCATTTCGTCAAGATATATTTGGTTATACTTACGACTCCCAATGTCTTCTTCAATGAGCCCTGGAAATCTTAAACTTACTCTTCACTGTAATCTACACATCACGTCATCAATGACAACCTTTTCTTTGTATAAGGTGTCACTACTGCTCTTCATCATACCCAAACAATTTCTCCAAGTTACCTCATGATGACATCACCAATGCATCATGATCTCCAATAGGCTTCTAGATGACACTCCAAGGTATCCTCAAGATCAGCTTCTATAAGTCTTCCAAATATCTTCAAGTATCCTTCAAGGTGTCTTTAATAGGCAGCCCAAATTCTGCACCTACTCTAGGCCTCTACAAGGGCTTCTTCAATGGATCTTCAACAATGCATAATAATGTCTTCAAGAATGTCTTTAGGTTGCTTTACCTAGATCAAGTCTTCAATACCTCTTCAAGGGTTCAAGGGCTACTTTACAATGATCCTTTTCAAGCAAAATATTGTTAATTTTCCTCTGAACAATGCTCAATGAACTGCTTCTCAAAAGATACCCAGAACTCCCAATCAAGTGTCACAGATCCAAAACACTAGAAGTCTGCTCACAAGTCTGTTTCAACAAGGGTCTACAACAAGTCTTTTAAGCACTCAACAAGGTCTTCCAACTTCTTCTCCAAATAGATTGAATGCAATTCCAAACAACACTCTCTCAAGAACTACTTCAATAAGGCTTCAAACAATGGTCATTGAGATTAATGATATCTCCAAATTTTTCCAACTCTATGTCAAAGGGACTGCTTTTAAAAGATTTGAATTTGATGTCTTTTTTTTGTATATTGGGTTGACTGGTTGGGGCAAGATGATTGTCCACATCAGCATACTTAAACTCCTCCAAACTGCCTCCTAACTGCTGCAACTGGACTATAGCTCTCCTCAAACTATATGCTCAGTGGACAATCAACAACCAAAGATGATCCAAAACAGAGGTCCAAATTGTGATATATTATAGTCCTCTAGCAAACTATCTGACCACACTTTCATGTCACAAATTTGGAACAGCAGTTGTATTACCACAGTTATAGTAGTTTTCTTCAAGTCTGACTTTGAAGAAAAGCATAAAGATATTTTCCTAAATATATCCTTAATTGTCCTCAAGACGTTTTAATCCTAAAACAAAAATATTTTTAGCCCAAACAGTGATTTAAAAAACCTCCTTGGCCTCCTTTATCCTTCTGTACTTGTTCTCTGAAATCTTGACTGAATTCGTGTTTGAAATGAGGTGTTGGACGTCATATTTATATAGGACTTCGACCTTTAATAAAGGGACATGTCTCTTGGAGGGAGGCCGACATGAATGTCTGAGTGTGGGTCGGCTCACATGACAAAAATTTACCTTAAACTTGAAAAATCAATAACTTTCAAACTGCTTGGAGTTTCGGGCAGAGTAATAGCTCATTGGAAAGGAAAAATTATACTCTTCAAGATGGTGTAGGTTTCATTAATGAATTTTTCCTCTAAGGTAGCAAAAATATATTTTGTAATGTGACTGATTATTTATGAGTGCAGAAATGGAGGCAGGGAAGAATGCCTTTGAGTGTAGAGCCTCATGGTTTGATTTCTTTGTTGATTGTCTTCATAATCATGCCTTAGCCTTCTTCAACATAGGGTCACCATCATCATGTCCTTGCCTTCTTTAACATAGGGTCATTAGGTCAGTTGTCCTTAAGATAGTGCAGAGATATGGTTGTCTTCCATTATGATCAACAAGATACATGATTGACACTTCATTTGTGTCTTGACTTCTTAAACAAGAGTTGTAATCATTTGTAATCATCCTCTAACATCTTCAAGAATATTTTTCCATCTTGGTCACTGACATCATCAATGACAACCTATATTAACACCTTTGAGAACCAGCATAAGGAATCTGTTGCTGGTAAACCAAATAGGGGTTGTTTTGATAAGAAAACAGTTGAGGATTCTATTAACCAAAGCCTGCATATGGTACTTGTTGAAATGAAGTCTGAGGTATTTGCACCTGAGGCTGCTAAGGGGTCTATCCACCAATGTTATAACCCAAATAGCTTGGATTCGGTTGAGGATAGGTATAACCTGGTTGTGGCTATGACATCCCATAAAGTGGTAAACCAGCTTATGAATAAATGATTCCAGGTACAGGTTGTTGTTGTAAATTAACCTGATGATTTGGAGTCTGTGGGCCCAATAATTGAGGGTATTAAGTTGAAGGACCCTCCTGAAAAGGTTGTTGTACAAAATTTTGATTCTGTAATAGGCGTACAGATTTATTAGCAAGTGGAAATAATGTGGATGTAATAGGTTGAACTGGTTGATACGAGTGTAAAACCGTTTATGGTTGGATAGGAAGAGTGGGCTGCCATTTCCGAACATTCATTTCAACATTAGGTTGACCAAAAAGTGATGGAGTACTATCAAAGTGGGTGACCAAAGGTTGCCCCCTGCATGAGGAGGATAATAAGACGGAAAATATTTCTCTTCGAATGCAGGGAGTCCAGTTGATATGGTACTGGATGGAATAGACCCAGAAGGACTAGCGTGATATTTCCTTGATGATGTGTATAAAGAATCAATCCGTTTATTTCTCACTATAGGTTTACTAGTTATAATACCAGATGATGACATTGGTGAAGTCCATGGGTTTGAAGATGCACCCGAAAAAATTCCAGATAAAGATTTATAACCTGATGGGACCATAGGGCCACCATGAAAATATGATTATGGTGAAGTTGTAAACATCGACGGGGTAGCGAGGGTAGGTACTGACGTAATTGGAACAGATGGCCTAACCGAAGATTTTGGTTCAAGCATGGTTACTTGACCAAATGTATACCCTTTTGAATTGACGAGAATATGAATAGGAATATGATCAACAAAAGTAGAGGGTAGTGATTGAGGAAAATACTCATATAGGTAAGTATCGTCCCCAAAATGGGTTGGAGTTAAAGGTGTCTCGTCTTGTGGGATTTTTTCAATCGAAATCAAACCAAGGGAAAGTATTTCACCGTCAGGCCCAAAGTATATTTCAGGAGGTTGACTGTGTGATATGGGAGACTCAATGGTTACAGAATATTGTGGAATGACCAATGAATGAACAACTTTTAGTTGTTTGACTTCAGGATTCAGATTTTCTGGTAAAGAAGAGACAGGATTTGGATCAACTTCTGGTTGAACAAAGTTGGGTTCAGGAGGTATGGTCTCACTGATTGGATGGATTGTGACCACGAGTAACTGTGAGGACTCCATCTCAACAACAGTAGACAAACCAAGATTTGTAGAAACAATTTGTGCCAAATTTTATATATGGGAAGATGATGCTTCACCAGAGGTACTAATAGTACTGGTTTCGGTAGAGTGATGTTGCCTTCGCCATCCAGAAGTAACTTCTGGTGCTAAAGGTTGTTTCAATGATGGTCTAGACAAACGATGGGGAAAAGGATTTTGTTCTTCCACGATGAATAATTCATTTTAACCAAAAACAAATAAACAAAATAAAAGGGTATTACTAGGCAAAAGGTTTACCAAGAAACTGTGAATTGCAGAATACCTCCTGGTGAACCAAGAAGAATGGGCAGACAATCTCCCCGAATGTTGTGTTCGGTGTATCAAAATTTACAAGCTGGCCCACTCGGTTCATAGTGGATGGATAACATCCTAAATTTTTCCTCCCAAATATACTCAAAGGTAAGTGGAGGCCTTCATAGTGGATGGATAACATCCTAAATTTGTCCTCCCAAATATACCCAAAGGTAAGTGGAGGCCCAAGTCCATATTAGTGCTGTCTAGTGCAAAACCACACAATGAGAGCACCCCTTTATACTTTTCGTACTGTAACACTGCCCGATATACCTGAAATTACGTGGAAGAGCTATGATATACTTACGTACATGGAATGAGGTATCACAGTTGAAATGTACTGCAGAAAATTAATGACAACTTCTATGTTTTACGACGCCGGAACATGTCTTTAGCCTAAACCTTCTAAATGTTATTGTTATGCTTCCAATGCTTTGTTAGGTAAATTGAGATAAATTTTAAGTTGATCTTGTTTATCAATTTTCCTTTCAAGGTTCACCGCGATGATGTATTGGAAATTCCTAAAATGCAAACTAAAATGATAAGCAATCTTTCACTTTTATTTTTTCAATGAAAATCCTAGCTACTACAGGGAAAGAGCAATCAATTTGAGAGTGTTAGGTCCCCATATTACTAGTATCCCTTACTGTTGTTAGTGTAACCCCCTTATTATTATTACTGTACCCCTGTAACCCCCATATTGTTATTATTGTGCCCTTAAATTATTATTGTTAGGTTGGCTAGGATTCCATTGTGGCCCCATGGACTCCTATATATAGAAAGGAGGTTTTGTAATTTGTAACATCCAAGAATTTTTCATTCATGTAATGTATTGGAGGTTTCCCCTCGAAGTGGCTTATTTCTAAGGCGTTGATATCTCTTTTCTTCTATTTTTGGAGCTGGTTTCACAACATTTGGTATCAAAGCTTTGGGATTCTAGGGTTTCGCTGCTCCAAATAGGTCATCGTGGAATTTTCGTTATAATTTTTTTTCTAAGAGGGTTCAAAAGCTGAGATTTTTTAGAGTACAAAGCCAAAATCTTGGGGAACATCATCACAAAATTTCAGAGCTTGGTTTGCAACATTTTCGGAGATATGATCTATGGAAGGTAGGTCATTTTGCAGGCTCCTGAATTTAACCTAAAAATGTGATCGTGGAATTTTCGCTATAAATTTGTTTCTACGAAGTTTAAAAAGCTGAACTTTTTAGAGTGCAAAGCCAAAATCCTGAGGAACATCTTCGAGAAATTTTAGATCTTGGTTCACAATATTGGCGGAGATATGATCTGTGGAATTTAGGTCTTTTTCAGGCTTCTGAATTTCATCTCAAATAGGTGATCATGGGAAAATATTCATAAATCTCTCTCTGAGCATTGGATTTGAGTTCTATAAAAAGTGACCGAAAGTACACAAACTGTATTTTTCTATCTATCAATTTTAGAGCTAAATGAGGAAATAGTGACACATGGAAATTCGTACAAGTTCGCTCTATTGAACCATTCCATAATTGGGTCATTGTGGGAGATTGGACATAAATTTTCCTTGAAGAATCCAAATCAAATCAGACCTATGGAATTTGAAAGAAGCTTCAGAGGGCTACTACAGGGCCGAATTTTAGATATTGAGGATCTACAATTATAGAGATAATTCAATTTCAATATCGAGCTCCTCAAAAGTAACTAAAAAGTGTGTATCTTTTTCCCGAATTGCATGTGTCTTGTTTTAAGAATCAAGTTGAATTGATTCCAAGGGAACATTGTAGAATAGATATCAGTATTGGATTATAAAATGGCCCCTAAAAAGAGTTCAACACCCATTAAGCCTATATAAGGCTCTAATATGACTCATGAAGATGAAGAATGGCAACATGACATATCAGAATTACAAGAGCAAGTGCAACAAATTTCACTCTTGCAAAGAACAACAAAAAATGACATGGAAGTTTTGAAGAAAGGTGTGGAAACTAAGATGGATGGTTTGAAGAAAGGCATGGAATCTAAGATGGATGGTTTGAATAATGGCATGGATGGAATGGAAGCTAAGATGGATGGCATGGAAGCTGGAATGGAATCTAAGATTGATGACATGGAAGCTAAGATCGATGAAAAAATGGAAAACATGAAGAAGGATCTAAAAGAAAACATGGAAGGTTTGACAAAGTTGATACAAGAAATGTTTCCTAATGGTGAAAAGATAGTAGATGAAACTCATGATTAGAAAATAATAAATGTTAATCATGATTTCATAAACTCTAATGTTGGAAGGAAGAACCACCATATTCCAAAAATGGATATGAGGAAATTTGATGGAAATGATAATGTAACATGGATACTACAGATGGAGCAATAATTTGATCTCAATAATGTGCAAAACACACAAAAGGTACGCGTCGCAACTTTACATTTAGAACAAAATACATTTGTATGGTATCGATGGCTATGCTCATGTAAAAAAATTGTCACTTGGTCAATTTTTACGGAGGAAATGATAGCACATTATCAGGATACAAAGAGCAACACCTTCTTTAGCCAATTGATAAATCTCAAACAAAAGTGTCCAGTGGGGGAGCACATTGAGGACTTCCAAAAATTGAATATTAGGGTAATTTTTATTCCAAAGGAACACAGGATTGATCTCTTCATAGATACTTTAGAGGATAACATCCAACATGAAGTTCATGTTTTGGATCCTGATTCATTGGAGAAGGCATTCAGGTTGGCAAGAAAAATAGAATGTAAAATTATGGCAACAAGGAAGCCTACCACTCAATTCTATAAAGAGGGAAGTGTTGCTACTCCTAGATTTCCACAACCTACAAGGTTGACACCATAAAAATTGGAAGAGAAAAGAACAAAAGGGCTTTGCTATATTTGTGACAGAAAATACACTAAAGGTCATACGTGTGCTGAGAAGAAATTATTTTACATAGATTGTGAAGAGGAAGAAAAAAATGAACAAGAATTTTCAAAAGAAGAGGATATACACTAGGAACCAACCCTAGAAGAGGAAGAAATGAGTCCGACCATATCATGTAATGCATTGGCAGGAATTACCACGCCTCAAACTCTTAGGATAGAAAGACACGTCAAGAAGAAAAAGTTAATAGTGTTGATTGATTCAGGTAGTACCCATAATTTTATTCATTGTAAGGTAGCCAAGGAATTGAATTGTTTCCTATACCCAGCACCAGAATGTCAAGTGATGGTTGCAAATGGAGGTACTATAAATTTCTTTGGAAAATGCCATAATATCAAGCTAACCATGGGGGAATATGTATTGAATATTCCACTGCTTTCGATTCCTATGGGAGGTGCTGATGTTGTACTAGGAGTACAATGGTTACAATATTTGGGGACGATAGCTTTTAATTTTCAAGAAATTTTCTTGAATTTTTTTTTAGAAGGTAAGGAAGTTGAATTACAGGGTATTGCAGGGAAGTCAGGAAAGATAATAAGCTCTAATGTCATGACAAAGCTTCTAAATAAAGAACAACGAGGGGTAATTGCAAAATTATGCTCACTAGAAGTTCCATCATCAAAATCATCTATTTCTACAAATCTCCAAATAGTCTTGGACAATCATTCCAAGGTGTTTGAAACTCCCGAAGGACTCCCACCTATTCGTGATCATGATCATACTATTCATTTGATTCCTGGAAGTGTTCCTCCAAACATCAGGCCTTATAGATATCCTTATGTCCAAAAGAGCGAAATTGAATGTATGATTGCAGAAATGTTAGAGGCTGGTATAATTCAACCTAGTCAAATTTCTTTCTCTGCTCCTGTAGTATTGGTACACAAGAAGGATGGATCATGGCACATGCGTCCAGATTATAGGGAGCTCAATAAGCTCGCCATTAAAGGTAAATTTCCCATTTCAGTGACTGACGAATTATTGGATGAATTACATGGAGGAATTTATTTTAGCAAGTTGGATCTTCGTTTAGGATATCATCAAATTAGAACGAAGACTGAAGATATTCCGAAAACAACATTTCAAACTCATGAGAATCATTATGAATTTTTGGTCATGCCTTTTGGCCTTACCAATGCACCTTCTACATTTTAGGGATTGATGAATTCCATTTTCAAACCCTCCCTTAGAAAATTTGTGGTAGTATTTTTTGATGATATAGTAATCTACATCAGGTCTTGGAAGGATCATGTTCAACATGTTGAAAGGGTGCTCAAACTATTGGAGGAGAAACAATTATATGCAAAAACATCCAAATGTTTCTTTGGAGTACAAGAGGTGGAATATCTGGGTCATATTGTATCTCATGAGGGTGTTAAGGTAGACCTAACAAAATTAAGGCCATTAAGGAATGGAAATTCCCTAGAAACTATAAAGCATGAGGATTTCTGTTGAATATGGTATTACTTCTTAAGTTTGTTAAGAATTATGGGAGAATAGCAGCACCTCTAACAACACTATTGAAGAAAGATGCATTTTCATGGACTCATGAAGCAACTAAGGCCTTTCAACATCTTAAATAAGCAATGTTCCTAGCACCAGTCTTAGCTACGCCAAACTTCACAAAAACCTTTATTGTGGAATGTGATGCCTCAGGAAATGGAATTGGTGTTGTTTTAATGCAAGAAGGAAGACCCATTTCTTTTGAAAGTCGTTCAATCAAAGGAAAGTATTTACGAAAGGCTATTTATGAGAAGGAAATGTTGGCAATACTACATGCACTAAAGAAATGGAGACCTTACCTAATGGGAAGACACTTCAAGGTAAAAAATTATCATGATAGTATTAAAAACTTTTTGGAACAAATACTATCTTCAGAAGAGCAGCAAAAATGGGTCACAAAGATGTTGGGTTATGACTTTAACGACCCACAAAAAAAGGGAAGCAAATTTTGTTGGTGTATGCACTCAAGAAAGAATGAATAGCTAAATATCGTTTTGTGCTATTTCTATTATCCAACCAGATTGGATAATCGAAGCAAGGGATGAATGGAAGAAGGACGAAGAAGTGTGGACACTCATTCAAAATTTGCAGCAAGATCCTAGTACATCTGATACATTTAGTTGGAAAAATGATTCCTTATGGTAGAAATATTTCTTATATATTTGTAATAATTCCAAACTAAAACAAAAGATTCTTTTGGAATTGCACACTTCTCCTTTAGGAGGACACTCAGGATTTTTAAAAACTTACCATAGGGTGAAGAAATAATTTTTTTGGGATGGACTTAAATCTAATATTCAAAATTTTGTGGTTGAATGTTTGGTTTGCCAGTAGAATAAAGTTGAGACAGTTAAGACCCCAGGTCTTCTACAACCTTTATCCATTCCAAGCCAACGTTGGGAGGAGATTTCCATGGATTTTATAACAAGTTTACCTAAGTCTGAAGGAAAGAGTGTCATCATGGTGGTAGTTGATAGAATTACCAAGTATGCACACTTTTGTGCATTATCTCATCCATTTAAAGATAGTACAGTTGCTACTACATTTATGGAAACAATTAAAAAGCTACATGGAAACCAAAAGGTTATTGTGAGCGACAGAGATCCCATTTTTACTGGAAATTTTTGGACGGAGTTATTTTCTTGTTTGGGTACTCAATTAGCTCATAGCTCATCTTATCATCCTCAATCCGATGGTCGAACTGAGATAGCAAATAAATGTTTGGAAGGATATCTTCATTGTCTTGTATCTGATAAACAAACACAATGGGTCAAGTGGTTACCTCTCGCTGAATGGTGGTATAACACTTCCTTCCATACTGCAGCAAAAATTACCCCATTTATGGCACTTTATGGATATCATCCACCGTCCATCACATGATATTTGAGAGAAAATTCGAAGGTTCAAGCAGTGGAAGATCACATCGAGCATCAACAACAAGCTCTCCAACTCTTAAAGGATAACTTGAATTTGGCACAAAATCGAATGAAACAACAAGAATATCATTATCGCATCAAGAGAATTTTTGATGTAGGATACTGGGTATTTTTATGGCTACAAACATACAAACAAATGTCCCTCAAGCAAGCTAAGAAGGATAATAAATTATCGCCAAAGTACTATGGTCCTTACAAGGTGTTGCAAAAGATTGGTGCTATGGAATAAAAATTGGAGCTTCCTGCTTCTTCACAAGTGCATCTAATTTTCCATGTTTCATGCTTAAAGAAGGTTATAGGTGAAAATCTTCTAGTTCAAACAATATTGCCCAAACTTGATGAGGAAGGAAAAATCATATTGGAACCTTAAGCGGTCAGGGAAACAAGAAATTAACAGCTACGAAATCGATCAATTTAAGAGTATCTCATCAAGTGGAAGAACTTACCTACTGAAGATTCTACATGGGAGGATGAGAATTTTATACAGAAGCACCCGGAGCTACTCAAGCATTTAGGACAACACTTTTTTGAATGAGAGGGGCATGTTAGGTCCCTATATTGCTAGTATAGTCCCTTATCGTTGTTAGTGTAACCCCCTTATTGTTATGATTGTACCCCTATAACCCCCATATTGTTATTATTGTGCCCTTAAATTACTATTGTTAGGTGGGATAGGATTACATTGTGGCCCACTAGGATTACATTGGGGCCCCATGGACTCCTATATATAGAAAGGAGGTTTTGTAATTTGTATCATCCAAGAATTGTTCATTCATCTAATTTATTGGAGGTTTCCCCCTCGAAGTGGCTTATTTAGAAGGCGTTGATATCTCTTTTCTTCTATTTTTGGAGCTGGTTTCACAACAGAGAGCAAACAATCAAAAATCACAAACTAAAATGAAACTTTCCTAATTATTCCTATGCAAAACACACAATCCACTACATGCAAATGCAGATTTTTCTTTTCGGTCCCTTTAATGTAAATGCAGAAAAGGAAACTAAGTGCATCAAATCAATAAAAACAAATTCCTTTTACTTTTGAGAAATGAGGAATAGAACAACAATTTCTCTTTAATATGAAAAATGAAGAATAGAACAACAATTTATCCTACAACAAACGATGAATTTAACGACAATTTCCTTTTTCAAAGAAAATGGATCTAATGCAGTAAAGAAAATACATTGAAATTGACTCATCAATGATAAAGAAAAACACTTTAAATAACCATTGAACAAAATTTTCTTTCAAAGGAGGAAGAGGAAAATAGAGTGACTGATCAATATGAGGTATCAAGCTCTTTGAAACACAACAAATAACAAACTGAAAGCAAATGTAATGACAAACTCAATGGAATTTGGCTGATTCTAGGAGGAAACACAGTCTCTAAGGGGAGATAGAGCATTTCAACACACCCCTGGAAGGGAGACAATGCTCTGCAAAGCATTGCGTCCTGTTCAACAGTGCGTTGGGCGCAGTAGAGAACAGAAAACTCAACTTTTTTACACACTTCTAATGCAAATTTTGATTTCAAAAAGCCTAATATTTCAGAGTAAATTCTAATGGGTAAATAAAAAGAGATAAAAAATGCAAAATCACCAAGGATGAAGGGTAAACTCGCCAACGGAGTCGCCAAATTATGGATTACGGATAAAATATTCTTCCTTAGATGTGGTGCTCATCTGAAACAACAAGTTAAAGACTTTGCAGCTAATTTTCCTAACAATAAATAGACACATAGAATAGATGAAGAAACTTTCTTGGAGTCCAAGTGCTTCCAATTCTCCTTCTTTCGCTCTTACTGTAGCTTCAAATCTGAGCTAAATCACCAAAATATTTCCTGCAAGAATAAACACTAAACAACAAAAGCTAGCAATAATACAGATGCCTATTCAAGATATTCAGTTAAATCAATGAAACATGAACCATATACATCAGCTAAGAATTCATAATATGAAATACAAAAGCTTATACAGATACATATGTGGGAATGTAAGAAGCAATATTTATTAATGGATAGAAGGGGAGGTTCCAATCCAGTGATTTATTTGATGTCACCATCTCCAACATCATCCTAGCCTCATCAAAATGCACATCTCTCCGGCAGCATGCTACACAAATCAACTCAATTGAAATTCCACCAGCATTTCTCTACTCAAATTATTCGTTACCAAGCACTAGGATATGTGCTCAATTTATAGAGGAGCTGAAGGTAGTTTTTTTTTTTCCATAGAAAAAAGTCGAACTTCTATTAATAATAGAGAGTCACATAGCATATGCATAGCATTTCTGATCAACTCCAATTATTCTTTAAAATGAGGAAGAAAATTAGTCTCAACTACCTTGAATACCTGATAAGTATCCCTAGAGCAGCCTGTCCAAAATAAGCATAAAAATAGCACTTCCATTCTGTCACATCTCCCGGTATGAAACCGAAACAGATATTTTTGATAGAATTGGAAGGGTGCCTTCAAATACCAGAGCTTCCATCAAAAGCTGAGGAAATTGGCAGTAAAAACTATCCTGGTCTCCCAAATAAGTAAAAAATAGTTGTTCAACAGAGTCCCCAGACCTCCTCATTGAGGAAAACAACCCGGGGACTCACCACAAGTTTGTTACAGAATTTAAGCAGTTTGTTCATAAAATAACATAAAAATATAACATCAGTATATAAACAGAAAAGAAGAGGAATGATCTTTCATCCAAAATCTGGTTGTTCAATGGGATGAGCAGCCCCGTTTTCTGTCTCTGACACTGTCTAGGTCCCCATAGCTTGTTCAGTACCTTCTTCAGATAGGCAGTCTACATCCTGGTTCCATTCCCTATCAATGTGGCAAACAATGATCTCAGAGAAAAAACATTTGATGCGAGAAATCTCATTAAGAAAAGGAAAAAAAATATAATTCCTACATTGTTGAGTCCCATTGAACCATTTCACAATATTCATAGAATCTCTAAAGATCTGAATCTTCCTCAATTGTCTGAAGGATAGCCAATATAGAAGGTGATGTAAAGCTTTAATTTCAGCAAAATTATTCGTCCCTTGCCCTAGACGAATTGATGAAAGTAAAGACTTTTCAGGGGATAATTGAATGACTAGCCTAGCTCCACACCTCCCATTGATTTCTGAAGCTTCATCGAAGTAGTCCCAAGGAACCAAGTCCCTGATAATTTTTGGCTGAAAAGAATGAGGGTGAATAGGGCCAGCTGGGTTTGGAATGCTGTCATAGATGGCTGCACCCTTCGCAGCCAATTTACCAATTGGGAACGGGTGATATTTGAAAATTACTTGGTTCCTTGCTCGCCAAGTACCCCAATCTATCAAGAGGGGGATCGTTCGAAATTTATCGTCAAGGGCCTCCTTCCATCACTGGGTCCAAGCTTGATGAATGCTATCTCCTTCCCACCTAAGGGGAGAATTTATGAGTCTTAAGGATTCAACCAAGAGTCTAACATTAAAAGGGAAACTGAAAAATATATGTAGAGAAGATTCCTCATTTGATTTACAAAGTGAGCACCATCCCATGCCTATTTTCCCCCTTCTTTGAAGGAAATCCCATGTTGGCACTTTTTTCTGAAGAATGCACCAGAAGAAAAGCTTGGTATTTGCTGGACATTTTAGTTTCCAAAGCAGTTTTGACCACAAGGCTAGGGCCTCCCACCCTTGTTGGGACATCAACCATTTATATCCCATCTTCGGAGAGTAGGACCCAGACTACGCATGTACCCAACAGATCTCATGCCTTGAATTAATGATCCGAACTCAAGAATTTTGCATATCCAAACAGAATAGCCTCCATTCTTCCATCCATATCTCTTCTAAATGAAGACCAGTCCCTGACAACCACCCTTGCCTCCAGATAGACGTGATCCTATGATCAGCACCTGATTAAGATTGAGGAACCCCCTGTCGTTTAAGAAGGCTAACAGATCATGTGATAGAGTAAAACTTTCCATGCACCCAACCCATGGGTCGCGGCCAAGTCTCACCCGTGAGCCATCTCCCACATTCCATGCTAAACCCTGTTCAATATCATGTACCGAAGCAACCATGGCTTTCCAGACAACCGAGGAATTTTTTGAGGACTTCATAGGTATGTGGACCCATTCAAGAGCTTACGCAAGGTTAATGTATTTTCGTTTTGTTACTGACGACCAAAGAGAGTCAGTCGTTATAAATCTCCATGCCAATTTGGTTGCGAGGGATTTCGAAAAGGAGTGAAATTTATTGATTCCCTAACCTCCCCATTATTTAGGTCTCACTATTTTGTCCCATGCTACCCAGGGGGTCACATGTTCCACTTTGGAGCCTACCCACAAGAATATACTACAAAGACTTGATTAAGACTAGCCTCCCTACCCTTGATAGCCATTTGTGACTCCAGTGATTGAGCTTTTTTTCAATTTTTACAAGAAGCCACTTCCAATCCTGGTTCCAGTAATTGTTAGGTTTAAGAAAGAACCCCAAATATTTGAAGCTTTCCTGTAGGGATTTGATTTCAAAATGCAAAAGTGCTCCAACCCTGCCAATCTCCTCCATTGACAGACCAGACGTTGTTAGGGTCGATTTATTTTCATTAATTTTGAGACTTGTTGCTTTCAAAAATAGATCCAGAATGTTCTTAAGGACTCGACAGTCCTCAGTACTTGAATTGTTGAACAAAATAATATCATCCATGAAGAGAAGATGAGTAACCCATAGGTTAACTGCCACTTCAATTCCTTTGAGATCACCCTATCTCTTTTCCCTATGGATCATTAGGCAAATGCCCTCATCTGCCAGCAAAAAAAGGAGAGGAGAGAGAGGGCATCCTTGTCTCAGTTCTCTCTCTGGGTTGAAGAAAGAAGAAGCAACCCCATTAATCAAAATTGCAATATAAGACGAGGTGACACAACTCATGACCCATATAACAAATTCGAATCTGAACCCAAGGTGAGTCAGCAGGAGACAAAGATACATACAACTTATTCTTTCATAGGCCTTGGATAAATCAATTTTAACAATTGCCCCTTTCTTCCCATTTTTTTTGAGGCTATGGATAGTTTCTTGAGCGACTCCCACAACTTTGTGAATGTATCTTCCATACAGAAAACTAAATTGCTCTGGAGAGATGTACTTAGATAGGAAAGTTTTGATCCTTGAGGCTATGAATTTTGAAATAATTTTATAGACACAAGTACACAAAGAAATAGGCCGGAAGTCATCAAAAGAGGTTGGGTGCTCAAGTTTGGGGATCAGAGCAAGGAAGGTTGAATTGAAGGGTTGATAGCTAGATCCAAAAAACCTGGACTCCTCCACTACTGCTACCAATTCATCCCCAATAGATTCAAAGAAATGTTGAAAAAATTCCACAGTCCATCCATCTGGGCCTGGGCTTTTATCCTTCTGCATAGCCTTAAGAATATCTTCCACCTCCTGTTTGGAGATAGGTTCCATGATAGCATCGTTGCCTTCATCATCGATGTAGCTAGGGAAAAATTGTGCTACTCTGATAACTTCCGCTATAGAAACTTCCTCAGGGGCTCTGAAAATATTTTTGAAGTGATTAACACCGAGGGATGCCAATTCTTCAAAGGATTTGGCCATAAAGCCTTCCTCCTTCTGTAATTCCCATATAGTGTTGGCATTCTTACAGCCTTTAGCATAATTTTGGAAGAATTTCATATTCTCATCTCCCGCTTGCATCCAGATGGCTTGGCTTTTCAGTCGCCAACTTTCTTCCCTTAGCTGAAGAATTTTCCTCCGAGAGGCTTCCAACTCCTTGACTCTGGCCCTCGACTCCAAAGAGGCATACCCTACTCCATCAAAGTTTTCTAGGCATTCCAATTCTGAGTTAACATTTTTGAGTTCCTCCTCCTCCTTCATTTTTTTCTGGAGAGCTCACTCCTTGGTGGCATGCTTCATTTTCTTAAGATTGTTCATTAATAAAACACTTCTTCTATCCTCTCTTCTAATATTATCCTTCCTCCTTGTAGCATGGAAGAGTTCTTCATAAGATTCATCATTCAACCAAGATGAATTGAATTTAAAAGGAATTCTCGGTTTCTTTGCATCACCTTTCATCTCCAAAAAAACTGGGAAATGATCCGAGGGACCCCCCTCCTCGACCCAATGTCTGTAGATTGAAAAATTTTCTGCCAATTCTTTGCACAACAGAAAGCAGTCCAGCTTTTTGCCTGCCCAGTCAGCACCAACATGCTTATTTCTCCATGTAGGGCACAATTTGAGAAGAGGAACATCCACCTGGTGAGAGACAACTAATTTTTTCACAAAAATCTCAGAGAGGGGGTACGGATGAGAAGAGACACCCCATGGTTCTGATTCCCCTAGAGAGAAGTTAAGATCTCCTCCAATTATCAGGTTTGGATGGGAAAGACAAAAGGATCTGAATAAAGAAGTCCAGAAACAATCTGGATCCAAGCAAGGGCCATAAATGTTCAAGATAAGAAAGGAGAGGCACATTTCATTGGAGTAGAGTTCCATATTCAGGAAATTTTCAGAACCCCATGAGGAGGTTTCTCTTAGCTTCCTCGTATTATAACCAGAAACCGCTCCCTTAGATCTACCAATAACATCAAGAGCATGAAAGGCCCACCCAGGAAAAAAATTTAATAGAATACAAATTACTTCAACCCCTTTCCCCAAAGTTTCTTGGAGCATAATGACATACAGGTTATGGGAATGAACAAGTTCTTTGAAGGCTAGCTTTTTTGGCTCGCTATCTAAGCCTTTGCAATTGTAAGAGAGAAGGATCATCGGATACCTGGGGGGGTTGGTTGCTTTGTTGTAAGCACCCCAGAGATGGACTTCTGCCTCCCATCATCTATATCAATGAAAACTTTCAACTGGGCTTTGGAAAAGTTGGATTTTCTTCCCCTTAACTTCCTAAGGCTAAAAGCCACAAGGTTCGAAGCAAGGCCTCCTACTACCAACCCTTTCCCTTTTCGTTTTTCCAGGGGACGAAGGTTATAAGGGGGGAGTTCAGGACTAGGGACCTGGGAACAAACATGAATAGTTTCACCCTCATAGTGAAAAGAGACAGACTCAGAAGGGTTTAGGATAGATAATATGACACTATCTAGAGAAGATTTAGACAAATTTAACATAGAAAGATCATTGAGGACCTGCTTGGAAGGACCAGGCCCAACGAAATTAGACAGAGAGAGACAAACAGAGGAGCATAAGGAAAGAGGAGGAAAAAGAGACGTACCTGCCTGAGACACCCCAACAATTTCAGAAACTGGAAGGGAAACCAGGGATGTTATTGGTATAGCAACAGTTGACGAAGAGGTGGTTACACCCATAGATCGATCCTGCTCCATGAGCTCTTCTTTTTCTGAAAACCTCCCCTTTTTAGCAATTTGAATAGTGGCCATTTGCTCTAATCCCCCCTCTTCATGTAAAGAGACTCCCTATTGTTTACAAGGTTTCTTCTGTCTATGATGAGGGAGGTGGCCTAAGGGATATTCCTTCACTAGATGACCATACTTGTGACACCGAAGACAATAGAAAGGAATATTTTTGTAGTCCAAGGTCTGAAGGAATTCGAGGTCCCTGTATTTCAGTGTCATTGCGTTCGCCAGGCCCTATATTGGGTTAAGACTGACCGGAATATGAGCCACCCTCCAGTCCCTTGATTGGATATAGGATTTATCTACCTCCAGGAATTTTCCCAAAGTATCTCCAATGGAAATAAAAGCAGAGTCAGTCCAAAACTGCATGGAAAGTCTGGGAAGCTTGACCCAAATTGGAGATTCTACGAATTTTTATTTTTGCGCATCAAACAATGGGGTCCATCAGTGAAAAAGGATAGGTCTCTTCCCAAAGAACCAATTCCTTTCAAGAATCCAGTCGACATGGTCTTTGAGGGAAAACCTGATACTGAACCAGCCCCTGTCCAAGTTTTTAATCTATGTGGTTTGTCCCGGGGCTTCTTTCCATTCATTAAGAACCCAACCCAAAATATAATCAGCTGAATACTTCCTACTTCGCACTTGTCTAACCATAATGGTTTTAGATTCTTCCATTGTTTTTTCTATGCTGATGTCTACACCCAGGAGATAGCTTGGCCGAGTCTCTTTTTTCTTAATGGGTTTGGGATTTTTCCTCTTTCCACCCATGACTTCCTTGATTTCCTCCCCCTCACTAGGTACTTTAAGAACAAGAGCATCCATCCCAGAAGTCTCAGGAGACCCCAGTCTCCTTCCTTCAGAAACTCTTAAAACCTTTTCACCCTCCGACCCCCTCTGCTGCACCCCAAATTCGGGCTGTGCTTCGTTACACAGATCTGGCCCCTCATATTCTGAGACTGAGACCCGAGGGTTTCTGTCAACAGCTTTGTTTGAAGAAACCCTAGACTAACAGATTGTTAGAGCTACCTCTTGCAAATATCTTAAGTGCGAATGACCCCCGCCCTGAGAGACCCCTAAAGCATGAGACACAAATGGCAAGGAGGCTCTGGTAGGTAGAAAACCCTGACCTAATGAAGGCTTCCAATCTTCAACAGGGTCCCCCTTATAACACCCTACCAAAGAAGCTCTACCAGTATGATTTCCCTCTCCTAAGGCTTTGAAGCCTGATAAATCTTGAAGACCATAACTTCTTACTATATCCTCAATGCCACCAGTAAAAGTAGGGAGGAAAGAATTACCTTGTGCCATGTATGAAGGAAAAGGCCGAGAAAACTGCTGAATCATTCTTTCCCTATCTTCAAAGGGATGATTTTGATCTTGAGATGGTGCTAGGATAAGCCCCACCCTCCAGCGGCCACTCCAGGTACTCTGGATTGTTTCCTATAGCAATCTTGCTCCATTCTGGAGACCCCCAACCACCACTTCCTTGGTAAAACCCTGTAAGTCCACATTATTTGGAAAAAATAGTTTGTGGTTCTTCACAGAGACTTCATGGCCCCAACATGTTAGAAAGTCTTCAGGCACTGGCTCGAGCTTGACAGACTCACTCTCAATACCCATCTCTATAGCACACAACCCTTCTTAATCCGACACGACGAAAATCTCGCTGCAGAGCCAAAACCCTAAACTTAGAACACCGTCGTGGGCAACAAAAACGGTAGTTTTCATTAAACCCAATTCTTAATCTGGATAATCAATAATCATACAACCAGCCACGTCACAGATACCTCAAGTAGGGTGCCAAAAGGGCCAAGGGTGGTACTAGGTTCCCGCTGAAGGTAGTTTTACAATCAATGGCTTTCTAATAATAGGTAAGACATGTTCCCAGTCTCAGAGGTATCAAATGGAAACAAGGATTCAAAGTATAAAACATATACACTCTTCTAGAAAACACTGGCCAAGTGGAGATTCCAGAACAGTGAGAATTTCACTCCCAAATGAGCAATGCACCCTTGAGTGTCAGGAAGTGCTTTGCAAAGCACCATTGAGTGGGGTCACCTGCATATGAAACACACTTAGTCCCTTGAGAGGATGCGTTGGTGAGCTCACACATGATATATTATAAACTTCAAATCCTGGAAACCTTGTAGATGGAAGTCATAGATGATTTGTTCGTGTTCTTTGTCTTTGGGAATGTAGCAACTAAAATGATAGGGGATGATAGACCATATTCATCAGTCCTAGAGATGATGTCCAGTTAACCAAGTCATTGGGAGTGGTGCCCAAATTGACCTATAACACTAAATCAGACACAACTATAATGATGGCTCTTTACACAAACTTTTTTTATGAAAAGCAAACAACATTTAGAAAGTAGATTGCATGTATAAATTATTCCACAAATCCTTTACGAAATCTTCACTAACATGTTATAAAACACATATATGATTTGCAGAAATTTGAAAGTAGATAATGTACTATTAAATCCCTTAATAGTTTCTCACTCAAACCTTACTAGTTGTTGCAACTCATATTTAGAAGAAATTAACAAAGAAATAAGACACACCATACATTAGATAGTTATTGAGTCACAAAATCCTTCAACATGAAGTGAAAAAAGGCTTTTCTTTATTATATTAAATATTCAAGTAGACCAACATCCAACCTGGAAATGGTATATATAGAAAGAGAGGCACCAACTCCATCTCTTCTAAAAATAAGGAAACACTATTCCTAACATTATATAGGTTTCATAGGACATTACAACAATATTCCATTGAAATCTAACTGAAAGGAAAGACATTGAAGAAATACGAGAATAAATTTGGGCTGAACTAGTGAGTGTGCTGTCATGTTGCCCCTTTTTATGTTGATTTGTCTCCTTATGTTTTTGGTATTTAAATAGCCATGTATATTCGTTTGATATGACCTCCAACAACCTCGTAACCACCTTTCACCATCACTTGTTATATCCATTTGGTTATGAGTCTTTATTATTCCTTAAGTGGCTCAAAAAATTTTGCCGATAGGTGTCAAAACTCAGTTAAAACAGGCGATACAGAAAATTTTGGCAAAAACCTGTAATTGTGCAAAAACTAGAATGCTACTAGAATTTTTGGTAGCACTCTGTTTCTTTGTAAAAAAATGCACAAAATATTCTAAAAAGGTTGTGTAGCCGCATATTATTTGACATCTAAGATTCCATTCAAAATTGCAATTGATAAGCAAAAATGTGTTTGTATCAAAAAACCTTTTTACCTTCCTTCCATGTGGGCTACAGTTTCAACAATTTTATCCAACTCTATCTTTTTGTCAGTAGTTGATTTTGATCTGGTTTTTCTTATGGTTATTTCCTTGATAATAGACTTCTCCTCCTTAGAAAAAATTTGGTTCTTTCTTCTTTTTGAGGGTTCTAAGTGATGCTCTGAAGGGGTTTTGTTTTTATATTTCTTCTTGGTTTTCTCTGTATTTAACTCTATAGACATTTCTTCTATATCAATGACCTCTGTCATTAAATTTGGATTGTGCAGAGCCTTGGAATTAAGCCCGAAATTGTTGTTTTCTATGGTATGTCTTCTTCTAGTACCAACAACAGGCTTGGCTTTTTCTTTCTTATTCTTATTGCTGATCCCATATCCAAAATATTTGAGGAGTTCTTCATCAAATTTTGTAGGTTGATAATTTCTCTACATTTTCTGCTGAATACCTGCTTCTAGAATTTCCAGTAGCATCTGCGCTTTAGATTTTTGTATAGTTGCAGACCTTTCTCTTCGAGCTCTGGTGTAGACATTACGAAAAAGAGGAATGGGGGGCATCATTTTCATTGACTTGGGTTTAACAACTGAGGAACTCTCTCCTTTCTCCAACTTTCTCTTAGCCATGACTGAAGAAACATTTTCTTTCCTATTCTTGGTCTTATGGATGATCTCCTTTTTAGACTTCCTTTTGGTTCTTTTTGAAGGTTGAGGGTGTTGTGTGAGAATGGAGATGTAGGTGAAGGTTGGTCTGCCCTTTAAAACAAGAAATGGTCCTAGGTTTTATTTATTTTCCTTAACTCTTCTTGAACTAAAGCCTTGATGAGAGCTTGATGATACAAGCTATATTCTAAAGCAGCAACGTGATTTTGGATCCTTACTGACATATTTTTCAGAATATTTAGCAAGAATTATGGCAAATTTAGGGTCTTTTTACCTGCAACATGAAAAATAAATCTCATATGATAAAGAAACACAACTTTATACCTCGTTTTACAAGTGAGGTAAATCTTGATGAGTTTAACGGCTTCTGCCCAGTCATTTTTGAGATAGCTGCTTGGAATTCCTTTATCTTAGTTGGGATATCTATGTGCATCCTTGAGGAAACTGTTGAGGTCTCCTCCAGTGATAACCTTACCTTTAAACCACCTCTCCCCTTCTCGTGGAAGGTTGAATTCCTCAACAATTGATTCTGCTAAAACCTACAATGTAAGACCATAGATTGTTGCTTCTTGTCCATTGAAAGAGTTTTAAAACTCTTGAACTACTCCTAAGTGATAGATACTTAGTTTGGTGCACAAAGAACACCACCATGCCTACATAAAAAATCTTCTCACCTTCAAATTTTCATCCACTAGGTCAGCACCCTATGGCTCAATTCATTTTACCTTCCCTCGTCTTTTAGTCATCTTCATAAATTAATAACTCTGTCTTTGAAATTGATAGGTGGCAAAGCTAGAAGAGCTTCACCTAACAAGTGCTGCTTGTGTCTCCATCTAAAATCCTGTTTAAAATATAGACTCCTCCTCAAACTGCAACTCTATGAAACTCGATCTCGAACAGCTACGCTCACAACTGATAATGCTTCTACTTTTTTGGTGGTTTTAAAATAGCAACCATGGTTCATCACCCCATGCAATAGATTTACATGATGGAAAATCTCCTTTACTGTTGTTTGCACCATGTGATGGCCATCATAATATTCAGTTGGCTGTGTAACTTTGGATAAAATGATACATATGGATTGAGGCAAGCGGATCTGTGACTGGAAATCACCTCTACTGCATGCTAGTTTATTGGCCTAAATTTTCCACAGCTTCATTGTGCATCCAACGAAATGGTTGTTGCATTAAGTTTGATGATCCATGATCTTCTCCATTCAAAAAACACGTACCTTGACATGATACTAAACTGACTCAGATGACAAACAAGACGGGATTAACAGTTGGGTTTATTACTGTGGGTTGACACCTAAGAACAAAATGTATACCATGAATTTAATTTGAACATAACTGACCGCATACAACTCCTATCAGATGATATAAATCATTTAAAAAAGATTTGAAATGTATTTACATCATAACATGCGGCTTGACAAAAGGAGGATGCGCTTTGTCATTTATATTTTAAAAAGAGGGAAAGTTATCGGAATTTCCAACAATATTGGAATAAAATAAAAACAAATAGAAACATGAATATAATAGAGTATCCGAAAAGGATAAAAAAGGCACTACCAAAAATTTCAGTAGTGACCAAAATATTTTCTGAAAATTTTAAAGTCTAATCCTAAAAACAAAAAATTTAAAATGGACTCATGACTTAGCAAAGAATTGTGCTAACATCTGGATTAGAATAAATTTTTCTCCCAACTTTGTTTCCATGGTTAGAACTTGGGTTAGGAGGTCAGTGGTTTTGTAATTCAGAAAGACTCCTTATAATTCTTTCTTTCTCTTGCATCAATATTTCACTGTCATCCCTCAATATTTCCATTACAATTTTTAATTGGTGGACTGTCTTGTACAACACAAAGTTGGTGTTTCAATATTATTCTCCCAGTTGAAACCACATTTCTGTATTAACTTCAGCAATTGGATTTGGACTAATTCCAACTACTAGCCTTCCTAGTGGCATATGACCAACTCTCCTCATGGTGTCTTTTCTATACTCACTGTTAACACAAATAAATTTTGTTATTCCACAATATCGTAATGTTTTCTCTGATACCACTTGTCACTTATCCATATAATTTTGAGAATTATCTACTAATTTCCAGTGAGAACATTAGTACAAGCACACCGACCATATGAAGATTGAGGCCCAAATATTATCTTACCAAAATAAATACAATAGTACATCACCATGTGTGTAGAAAGTTAGAATAGTTATACCAAAATGTATTTTTTATTTGTAAATAAAAATACCATTGTATCAACAATCCTATACTTGAACCTTGGATAACTATTACATCATAGCGATCAAACTTTGGGTTTTCTAACCTTCAGACCTTAACATATTTTATCACATGAGACTCGACTATGGGGAAGATATATTAGCACATTTATTGAATGAACTACCACTCCATTGACAGTATCTATCCAAATTCTCTAGAGAGTGTACCACACTCATCCACTTGGTGATTCACTCCTCAGAATGTGGAGAGATATCTGCGTTCCTCCATGTTTCCTCCCATAAAATGGTGCAGATCATCATGAGGTAGTTGTTTAGCAACCAACTCACCCCCTGCCACTTCTGGGTCTCATTTTCATCTTTCCTATTCAACTTTCGTTCTCTATTTCCTGTTAGGGTTTAATGTTATGGTGGTTTTCACTTCAATATTTCTTCGATCCTATGCCCATTACAGGAAGATTGGTGTTGAATCTAGTGATTGGTAAGCATTGACCCTTACTTCCCTTCAGGATTTATTTGTTGAAATCATTCACTTATATTTATTTTTCCACATGAATTTTTCGGATTGGTCGACCTATAAGTACCCATATCTACAGTTACTTCGTGAGAAAGTACATGGCACCATAGTCGCATTGTAGCAGGTAATTGTTGTTACTTACTCGATGAATGAGGTTGAGGTTTTATCTTTATATATTTTTACATTCTAAGTGGTGATGATGTTTGGCCATAGTTGCACCTTCTTCAAACTAGGTTACCTCTGGTCATGCGTAGGTATGCCAGGTGAGAAAAAATTTTAAGATTTCAAAACATCAACACGATACTCTATATTTTAATATAATTTCAAGTTTTGACTACTTCTCACTCTTTTCATGAATATTATTTATTCAAGGCCTTTGTCTTGTTTAGGGTTGGCTCATATATTTTACTATATAGTGATCAAGAGTTACTTTGTTGCACCAGGTGTGGGTATTCTCTCCCATGGCTTATGGTTGAGATGGTTTTATGTAGTTTATTTTGAATTTTAAACGATAAACCTGAGAGGGTTAGAATATGAATTGTCTGTGTAATATATTTCCACCCTAAGAGGGTTCCAATGATTGAAGTTACATAAAATGTTAAGGGTTTTATTTTTTTAACTATAACTAGTGGTGTATGTTCACTGTGAACGATTTTTAATGATGATAAAAAAATTATCAACTACCATTTTATTTCTAGAGTTGTATCTTATTGGTAGATATTTTGTGTATATAATCTGGTTTGGATATTATATGGGTTGCATTTGGGTTTTTAATTTGCAAATGCATGAACGATATCCGTTGTAAATATTTTATTTAATTCTTTATGAGGGTTCGACCATGTATGAAACACTGAATATTATTTATATTTTTCTAGAAAATAGTTAATTGTTTCCAGTTAGTCTTCTTTTATAAATATTAATATCTTTCCTTTTTGCTTAGTGTGAGCGCATTTATTGGTTAAGAATTACATGAACTAGACAAAATTTTGTTAACATTGTTGTAACAATTTCCTATTCCATTTATTTTGGTACAAATCCTGGAAATTTCCCTTTCTAATTTTTTTCTACAGGCTAAGGAGTGTATTCAGGCTACCAGGCCCATAGAACTAACCTTCTCCTTGCTAGAACCCTATTTTTCCTATATTGTTCATAATCAAGTTTCATCTTGTACCACAGACTTCACATGATATTCTTCATGACTCGACTTGTGGAAATTTTCACTAGAATAGGACTATTTACTTTTAACTATGGTCCCAATAACAACATGTCAGGACAGAACCACCTCTAAAGCTTATCAAAACTCATATTTCTAAGTAAAATTTAGATATTTAAATAAAACCCAAATATTTAAATATGGTTCAGATTTAGAAGTATTTTTTTTCTTTTCCAATCCTATGCAATATGCACATCACCATAATAGGTCCCTGTTCTGGTCTATGGAAATAATCATTTATTTCTACAATTTTTAATGCTAAAATTTTGTTTTTTTGTTGTAGTATCATTCTTGCTAAACTTTAATCTCTAATGTATGCATATATCATTCCAAAAATAATTAGAAAAATAGTGATAGGTACTTATCTAGGGTTTGATCAATTCCGTTAACCAAGGGCCCCAACCATAGGTGAACGATGCTCCACCCAACCTTGAGACCATTATTTCTCACTGCATCTCCCCCTGAGCTAACCTCTTCCCCATAATAGTTTATATGAAACCTCTTCCCCATAATAGTTTATATGAAAGTTTGAGGCTATTTGATCGTAACCAGACTTAGCCAACTAAAAGGTCCGAGTTTTTCCAATTCCTGACCGCCTCCACTGGTTATATAGCTCTAGATTCCTTCCAATCCAAGCTTCCTTCCAAGATTTATTTTCAAACACTCTCCTCTCTCCCTAAAGTTCTTATTACCCTCTTAGTTTTCTTTTTGAGAGTTTTCATATTCTCCCTTGGAGAGCATGGGCGGGTAACTACCCCACCCACAACTATCTAACTACTTGGGGTAGGTTTTCCTCTAGCACCTTTCTTTTATAATTCATATAAAAAAATATGCATATTAATCATATGCTTCAAAATAAATTCCATATACATATATGTGTCCATTTATAGTTGAACCTCCATATCAAAAGAAAAGAAAACAACATTCTTATACTGCAACACATAGTAAATAAACTTTAAGTAAGTTACCATGGGTCATGAAATATCTATATATATATATATATATATATATATATATATATATATATATATATATATATATATTTTTCATGACCCATGATAACTTCTGTAATATATATGTGTATGAGAGAGAGAGCATGCTATTGTATAATATTTTATTAAAGATTTAATATTATAAGAAATACTTTTATTTATTTTTAATATTATAAACATTTAGTTTAATTATTAAATATTTTGGTATCTTTTAAGATATAATTTTTTATTAGATTGTAATTTTTCATTATAATATCATTGATCCATTTTAAGGAACATTGTTTTTTTTTTTGACAGAAACGGTTATGTGATATTAATATTCATCTTGGCCTGAATGCCAGAAATCTGATTACATTGAGGATGTCTAAATCTTGATGCATCTTACTGCTAATATTGAAAATGCAGCTGAAGCTTGCAAACTTCTTCCATGACAGACAATCTAAAAATTCGATTTCAGAGATTTTCCCTAACTTAAAGATACAAACAAATTTATTTAAGAGCCAACAATAAAACATGACCACGGACAGCTTATGGGATAGGTTCCCAAGATTCTTCCTCGTCTTTCATCTTGACCTCGGCAGAGAGGAGGGTAGCTTTATTGGCTTCAATGTCCGCCTGTTTATTGTGAGTTCTCAGCACATGATAGTAATTCAGCTTCTGAAAAGCGTTTTCCATACCCTTAATTCTGGATATCAGCCTTGCTAGTTTGAGATCCGAGGCTGGGGAGTTGGAAACCATTGCGTTTATAATGATCTAGGAATCCCCTATGACATTATCTTCACTTATATTTAAATCTTTGAGGATCTTGAGGCCTTGGTAGAGGGCCAAAGCTTCAGCTTGAACGCTGGATGAGAATCTAAGCCCCCAAGCGAAGGTATGGATTTTTTCCCCAATTGGACTTACAACAACACCTCCAGCACCAGCTTTTCCCGGATTTCCCTTTGCTGCCCCATCAAAAAAGAGAGAGTGCCCTGAATGTGAATTGAGCCAGTCTTGAAGGTTAGTTTCGGACTTCCTTATTTGCCAGTCTTTGAGAGGAGGGACGTTTCCAACTGCTGATTGAAATTGCAAGTCAAGGGAAGATCCCCAAGCAATGTCCTGTTGGCTGAGATTGGAATCATCTTATATCAGTCAAGCACTCCTTTAGATGACATTTAATCTTGATTTCTAATACCTTGTGATTCTGTTTAGTATTTCTGAAGATTCTTCTGTTTCTTTCTAGCCAGATCTGCCAACAAATAACCTTAGGAAGGACAGCCCATGCAGATTTAATTAGCTGATTTTTAGAATGGGGGCCAGGATATCTGATTGCCCAATTAGAAAAGAGATCAACAGTGGAACGAGGGAGCAAAAAGTTGGGATCCAAATTGTGAATGAAGGAGGACCAGATCTGCTTAGAGAACTTGCATTCGAGGACTAGATGGGCAACAGTCTCTGCATTTTCATTGCACAGCGAGCAGATGGAGGGACCATAGAACCCTTTTTTCTGCAAGATGTCCTACGTAAGGATCTTGCCATGGCAAAGGAGCCAAGCAAAGAAGTCGACTTTAGGCCATGAAGGAAAACGCCAGACCCCCTACCAAGGTGTAGGGTCAGGAGGGACGTAAGGCCTCTCTTTCAGCTTGTCATATCCCATGGAGACAGTGTAACCTTTGGAATTCGGCCCCCAGCCTTTCACATCTTTTTTCCTCATGCGCGTGGGTGCCAAGCCATGGAGGAGGTCCAACAGCGTGAACCATTCGAGTGTCAGGTGAGCCGGCACCTCAATTCGTTTCCACCCTGCCTAGGCAGAGTCTTTCCAAAGAGAAATATCCCACAACGAACACATCCCCTCTCTATCCATCCAGCAACGTAGCGCTCTAATGGAGGCTCTGTCTTCAATTGGGTCCTTATTCATAATTTTATCAGCCCAGATATTGATCTTTTTGCCATTTCCTAGAATCCAATAGGAGTGCGCTTTGATTAAGGGAGCAGCTTTAACATACTGTTTGAGAAAAGACGAATAAGGCAAATGGATTACATTGTCTAAATAGGAGGAACGAGGACCCCTAAAATACTTTTTCCAGAGAGCCAATTGGATCTCCTTTGAATACTTGGGCCTTCCTGTTTTCCATAAGAAATCTACAAGCAAAGACTGGCTCCCTCAGCTGGAAAAATTCAAGTCTAGGATCCAAGCCTAGGGCTTCTCCTAGCTTAACACTGTTGGAAAATCTATCCTTATTAAATCTGTGCTCTCCAGTCTTCCCCTATTTCAATTCGCTGTGCTTCTCGCTCTGGCAAGTATATTAAAAAAAATGGAAGAATTCATGCAGAGGTTTTTCTGGAAGGGAGGTAAACAGAATGAAAACAAGATTCCCCTTATCAGTTGGGAAACCATCTCCAAGCCTCTGAGGGAGGGTGGGTTAAATTTCAAAAATCTCTATCAGCAAAACGTGGCTATGGCAGCTAAGATTATTTGGAGGATAATTTTAAGGAACATTGTTGGGCCTCATATTTATCATATTTTCCTTCTCCTACTTCTTAGTTTTCATACTATTTTTTGTAGTCTTATACAAAATTAACTTATGTTAATTAATATAGTAAGGACTTTAGTAGTATTCCACACATTTATCAATTTATTATTTCCTAAATAAATTTGATCAATAAATTCCTATTTTATAACAAACAAATCCTCATTGTTGGACAGGAATATGTTGACACATTGATATTTGATTTTGTTTCTTGGAATGGCCAGAGAATATAGCATAAGCCTCCAACTGTTACACCTTGTTTGGAATGAAAATGTTGAGGTTGACCTCTTGAATTGGATTTTCGGACGCATTAAGATCTTTGTAAATTAAATGAGAAATCTGAGAATCTTTAGATTCTTAGGATCACTCATTAATAAAAATAGGTTCTTTGATATTTTACTATTACGATATAAAAACTGGTGTTGAACCTTGAAAGGATTGTTTAATTTTTAATATTAATTTTTGACAAAAGCTCAGATTGAGATTACATTAATTGTAATTGGTTTCTCTGCAATTTTAATTTAGATAATTGCTATGCAGATTTAGTTTACTGTGCTGATTTTCCTGCAAGGCAGTTCACTTATGGATTTGGGCCCAATCCTAGAAAAAACATTTTCTTCTCTTGTATCATTAAATTATCATTTGATTCCTTTGTTTGAGAAATTTTCGTTTGTGTAATTGATTTAATTTCGCATTGTTGATTTTTTAAATTACATGCAATGCTTTGAGTCAAGTTTATTGGAATTGTTATTGAATAGACTTATTATGGTTAACCCATTAAGAGGCACTGTTCCTTTCTTGCGTTTCCTGTAGATTATTATTGATTAGTATTTTTATTGCTTAATTACTATTAGATAATATGTTTTTTTAGTGTTGTTCTTTTAATCTGTAGTTGATGTTCCCTAAGAAACAAATTGATGTTCAATATGTTTTCTTTTGCTATTTCCTTCATAAACCTGTAGAATTTAATAATTTGGATAGTTTATGATAAGTAGATATTGCCTCTTGAGTCTATTTCATTAAATATTGTAGTATTTATTTTCAATAGGATAACAAAAAATAGCTATATCTACATTTCTCTTGCAAAAAACGTGTCGATAACCTTGGAATAGGAAAAATAAACCTTAGGTTGATAAATTAATATGTAGTAGTTAGTTGGTCCTTTTTAGGAACAATTAATTTGCCCAACATTTTGGCGTTGTTTCTGGGGCGTTTGTCAAAGAGAATTTCTAGTTGTATCCCCGAGGAATGGGTATTAAAGGAAAAAGGTAATAACATGCACATGAACTCAATTAAAAAGCTTGTGCCAATGCCTCCCTCAGCTAATATTTTTAGATGATCTAGTGCATATAACTAGAAAGAAGCCTAGGAGTAGGAACCAGATATATGTAGATTCTAAACATACCCCAAAAACCAGAAAAACCCAAGGTCAAGTTGGCCTTTCAATAATGAACTATATAGATGAAATAATTCTCAAATCAGAGTCTCAAGAATCGGTAGGTCCCTGAGCAGTATCTGGGAAGGGTTATAATATTGTTTCCCCTTAAGTACCAGGGTCATCTGCTGCATCTAACACTAGGATTCATGATAAAACTATAGGATCTGAGTAGATCTTCCAGGACATATCTCTTAGGTATCTCAGTCCTTGTAGTAAGAGTGAGGTACACTCTTGCAATTTAAGGGAGGGGGGAGGTGAGACGAGTGAACCATACCCACAACCTTCTAAGCAATAATTCCCTGCAACACCCATTGTAAGGAGATAAATCGAAGTTCCTAATTCAAGTAGTGTTGTGAGACCTGGTCAAGGCCTGAAACTCCATCAACATATTACTTTCCAAATAGTACCTCCTCATTACAGGATTCCTAAAGATCACTGGAAAATCTTTAACCAAATGGTGAATGTAGTAACATGAACACAAGCTTCAACCATAGAATATCCTATTATCGATATGTAGGCTAATCCACCAATGAAGGATATGTTGTTTCAGAACATTCCAAATTTCCATGGAATGGCTTCTGAATATCCTCATGAATTTTTTATTGAGTTTGATGTTTAATGCCAGGGATATTATTATACTACTAACCCCAAAAAATTAAGATTGTTTCCTTCTACCCTAAATGGAGGAGCATTGTGATAGTTCATGGGTCTGGGGGGGTAGTATTGTAACCTCATGGGATCAAAGGAAAGAAACCTTCCTTACTCAGTATCAATATTATTTTTGATCTAGGGATCTAAGGGAAGAACTATTTATTATGATGTCAAAAGAAGATGAAACTTTGGAAGAATATGTTGAAAGATTTCAATATAATTTACAAAGATCACCATACACTACCCTATACAGGGATGTATTGAAAACCTATTTGATTAGGGGTACGAAATATTAATGGATAGAAACACTAAATTTAAAGGGGCAAAGTAACATTTCCAAAGAATAATATGATGACATCATAAAATTGTGTATCAGGGGTTCACAAGGGAGTACATGAACCGAACCTAGAACTTGCAATCCTCTCAATAGATCGAGCAGAATTGAAGGAAGAGGAGTACAAAAGAAGCGATTGGTAGTATTTTAGAAGAATTTAAAATTGATATTTTAAGTACCCTGACAACACAGTTGGATGTTTTACAGATAAAAAAAATAGGCTGAAGCAGAAACAAAATTGATTATTTTCTATCCTCATTGTCAGAAGAAGCATAGTCACAAGGAATATCCATTGGATACAATTGAGATGTGCATTTTTCACCAAAACTCATTCGAATGATCGTTGCCATTCAATTCATGGGTTGAAGGTTGTATTTAAGGAAGCTGAAGAATATCTAGAACCAACGTATTTTGTGGCACAATGATGGAAATGGAAGAATCGCACATCAAGTATGCAACATGCTGCTTCTATATTTTTTTCTAGGCAATTTTATTGGCAACAATTTCTTGGATCAAATTGGCAGGACCAACAACATTTTCCTAATAACTGGCAGTTACAGCCATATAATTTACCACCCTGGAAAATCAGTCATTACCTAGTCCCTCTTGAAAAAATCAACAATATTCCACAACTTCATGGAAAAATACATCAAATAATTCGTATCCTCCGCAATGGAAAAGACAACCTACTCAAGGGTCATTGTGGTCCCAAAATTGGAAACGCCACACTGGACCAATTAATAAGTCAATCGGAGCAATGCCTCAGCCAAAAAATCAACCACCAACAAAATCTCCACCTCAATTGTCTCCAAACACTCCACCTCCACTTTGATCTCAGTTATGTGCACAACCAAATCCAAATACAAATAATAGACCTGTGCAATTTTTTGAAATTATGGAAACTTCAGATTCTCTTTCTTCTTTACAATGTAATGAACTACTTCTGAGATCCAAAAGAATCATTTTTCTAGAAGATCACTCAAAAAATAAAGATCAATCAGAAAATGATAAACTTGCTAAGGAGCATTCTTTAAGAGAACATTCTTAGGCTGCCATAATCATTACTAAAGTAGAGCCATCCAACAAACCAGCTGAAAAATAGGAACATATTGAGATTATAGACACTTCTCCCCCATTCCCTAAGAGATTGGCCATAGTAAAATAACATGCACACCCTAATTTTGAACTTTTATGGGAATTACAAAATTTATATATCAAAATTCCTCTCCTACGTGATATTAGAGAAATTTCAATTTATGCTAAAAACATTAAAGAAATGTGTGTTAAGAAGCCTGTCAAGAAATCAAAAGACCCTCCTAGAGTCCATGTTTTAGGGAATCTCTCTGATCTCATTCTGGGGAAACAAATACCCATTAAATATGATGACCCTAGAAACCCTGTTGTTACTGTCCAGATTCAAGTATTTAATTTCCCAAATACTTTGGTGGAATAGGGAGGGACCATAAATATTATAACACTTGAAACTTGTTGAATCCTTGGAACAACTAGATTTATACCGGCTAAGACTATGTTGGATATGGATGATAGATCCATTCTAAAACAAGAGAGAACCTTGGATGATATTATTTTTTCTATATATTCTTGAGAATACACAACATATTTTCTAGTCCTCAATCGTAGAAATAAACTAGAAGGACACCCTTTGATATTAGGAATGCCATGGATTTCCATTGTAGATGCATATATAGGGTGTCTAACTGTGACTATTGCTAAAGGACCAACCATTAAGAATCTCATTTTATACCCTCCCGCTAAACCCAACATATCAACTGATGATTTTAGGTGTTCCCCACCTGAATATCAGGAAATTAATTTACGCTCTCATCTCACTATTGATAAAGCCCTTATCTTTAACAAAAAAACTAAGGATGATATAATTAATGGATACATTAATCAACCTTCCATCATCGTGAATAAAACTTGTCATATGCTGAAATTTGTGCTTGACAACAAAGCCTAGGGAGATCCATTAGACGACTTGAGCACTAAACACATACCCATGACTGTAGTTCAAAACAATACTCCTATTGAAATTGAGCCTAACAAGAACCTGAATATTAACACCAACCTAAAGGATATCTAGCGTGAAAGGCTAATCCAAATTCTTAATAAAATAAAAATAGGCTTTTTCCTAGGAATATTAAGATATGTAGGGCATCAATCCACAACTCTTTACACCTCATATTTATATTGAGAAATATGCCTGAGAAATTTGTCAACCAAAAAGAAGTCTAAATTCAAACCTCATAGATATAGTAAAACAAGAACTTAAAAAAAAAATTGATTATAGATCTAAGATCCCCTTGAAAAATCACTGGATTTCAAAGAAAATATTGGTTGAATCGGAGTCCAGACAAGAGAGTTATCACTTATTTAAAATCATTTTTTTTTTTTAGAAAATTTGTGACGACATTATAGTTGTAGTGTGAATATGAGTTTCCAGCATTTCTAGATAGAGATTTAAAACAAATGGGAAGATGAAAAATGATCATTCTATTTCCAAAAACATGTTATATTAATATTTTGAGTTATATTGACTGAGTTATGCCCATTTTAAATTTGGAGCAACATTCAAAGGGTTCACTTTGGAGACATGCCCTGCCACCCTGCTTTAGTAGGCACATGATTCACATTCATTAGTTTCAGAATAGTAGCATTTGAATTGGGTTCTTTGGAGATGTGGAACCCCACCCCAAGCTATGTAGGCACATACTACTTCATCATAAGTCAACATCATGATTATGGGTCAACCACACAAAATCCTTCTCATCGAAGTCCATTTGCTAGGCTACACACTGTTAGTATCACAGTTGGTCACAAGCATTATAAGATATCTCTATCCAGGGATATTCATTTGTCATGGTTCTGGGTCATCCACAAACCCACACTTCATCGAAGTCTATTTGCTAAGCCACACACTGTAGCATCACAGTTGGTCACAAGCATTACAAGGTATCTCTATCCTCAGATATTTGTTTTTCATGGTTACGAGTCATAGACAAACCCACACTTCATCGAAGTCCATTTTCTAGGTTGCAAATTGTGAGTATGACACTTGGTCACAAGAATTACATGGTATCTTTATTCTCAGATCTTCGTTCATCACGGTTATGGGTTAACCACATAAACCCTTTCTCTTCAATGGGTCTTGATATTCAAAAAAGGATTCTTAGGAGGGAACTTCAGCCAATGGGGACCATTGCTTCTTAAGGAGGGAGGAATGATCTGAATGGAAAATTTCCTACACCCATGGTATTCATCCACCCATGGTATGTATCCACCCATGGTATTCAACACCCATAGTATTTATCCATCCATGGTATTGTAAGTGACATCTTCCCATGGTATTCATTTACCCATAGTATTCATTCACCTATGGTATTTACCTATGGTATTGTAACTAAAAAATTATATAAGTAACAAGTCACATCTTGTAAAAGGAGAGATTTTCCACAAAATTTAGCTTCTACAGTTATTCTCTATTTTAATAAAAAAATTCTTTGTGGTTTTATTTACTGTGGATTCTCTCCTTTTTTCTGGCATTCTAATTTTGTAGATCTTTCCATATGCATTTCAATTTTTTTAGATGTTGGGGGCCTCCCCCCAAGATCCATATGACCTGTTTATGATAGTAAGTGGGTTTCACCACTAGTGGTAGTCCCCCAAAATAATGGAAAATGGATAATTTGTGTCACCTATAGATAATTAAACAAAGACACACAGAAGTATCATTTTCCCCTTCCATTTGTGTATCAATTTCTTGACACTCTTGCCGAAAGGAAATATTTCTCTTTCTTAGATGTGTTTAGTGGATAAAATCAAATATAGATTTCCCTTGAAGACCAAGAAAAAAATATGGTCACCAGTCCATGAGGAACATTTGCATATAGAGACTTATAATTCGGGTTGTACAATATACCAACCACTTTTCAAAGGGAAATCCTCATTATTTTTCTGACTTGATTAGTGAAGGAATTGAACTATATATGCATAATTTTACCCCACATGGTAATAAATTTTACCAAGCCTTGCATAATATTGAGAAATTTATCGCAAGATGTATAGCTACTAGGTTGTGCCTCAATCATGAAAAATGTCATATGATGATGATGAAAGATATATTTCTGGGAAATTTTATTTCTTCTACATACATTCAGGTAGATCCATATAAGATTGAGGTAAATGTTAAAATTACTACTCCTCGAACACATATAGAGGTACGTATTTTCCTTGGTTATGTTGGTTATTATCACCTTTTTATAAAAATAAAAAATAAAAAATTGCAACACCTTTGTATGTATTGAGTGGACATGTGGATTTTGAATGGAATGATAAATCTGATATTTATTTTGCAGATCTAAAGAGGATGGTATCAAAATATCCCATGTTGCGAGGACCAAACTGGAATTTACCATTTCATATATCCTCATATGCATTAGATATGGCGATAGGAGAAATCCTCAGACAAGAAGAGGATAAAAATCCTTATGCCATTTATTACATTAACAAGAACCTTACATCGACTAAACTGAATTATACTGTGATAGGAAAAGAATTTTTAGTTATTATTTATGCCATAAATAAATTTATCCATTACATAACAGGATATCCCATTTTTCTATGCATTTATCATTCTTCCATTCGTTATTTAGATAAAAACCTATTACCAATGGTAAAATAACTCATTGGTTATTGTTGTTGTAGGAGTTTGACATTACCATAAAATATCGGTGATAAAAAGAAAATCTTGTTGCAGATTTTTTTTTAAGAAATCCAGCTGTAGTCGATTCTTCCCCAGTTGAATACCAATTCCGGGATGAACATTTGTTTGTTGTAACTGTCAAAACACCCTAGTATGCTGATGTAGAAAATTATCTAGTAGCTAGAAAATTACCACCACTTTTTTCATCTCGGGAAAAGAAGCTTATTATCCAGTGCATCACACTCTTTTTGTGGATGGACAATTACCTTTTTCATACAGAGGTTGATCTTCAAATTCAAAGTTGTGTCAGAGAAGATGAAATTTATGATATCCCGAGGGCCTGTCATGATGAGCCTAGTTGGGGTCACTTTGCTGATTAGAGAACTGGACACAAGGTATTACAGATGGGCTATTTTTTGCCCCCAATATTTAAATATGTAAATAAATATGTCGAGAGTTGTGATAACTTTCAAAGGATGGGTTATCACATTCATTTTGGTAAAATTTCTCTCCAACCACAAATTGTATTAGAACCATTCAAAAGATGAAAAATGGAATTTGTAGGCCCCTTTAATTTGCCTTCAAATCAGAAAGCATACATTCTGGTATTTACAAGTTATGTTACAAAATGGGTGGAAGGAGTATCACTCCCAAGGGTCATAGAAGAAGAAGTCATCATTTTTATGTTCAAGTTGTTTGTTCAATATGGGCTACCTCAAGAGCTTGTAACATATGGGGTATCACAGTTCATTTCTCATAAAATTTCAACCACACTACAAAATTACCATGTTAAACACAAAGTCACTTATCCTTACCATATGCAAACAAATAGGTTTGTGGAAAACACTAATAAAGTCCTAGAGACAATTTTAGCTAGAAAAATATCTATAAATCATCGATACTGGGATACCAAGCTTCCAGAAGCCTTGTGGGCCTATCGGACAACCTGGCACAAAAAATTCGATGTTCACTTTATCAGATTATTTTTTGTAAGGAAACCATTTTTGCAATTGAATTCAAAGTTAAGACTCTTAAAAATGCCAAGGAAGTAGGATGGGACCTCATAGAAGCACATACGCGACACTTACAACAACTCAATGAATTAGATGAAATGTCTCTTCTTTCTTTACAACCTACTTCCGTAATTAAACAACAGAGGGCTAAATGGCATGACAGGTATATTAAAAAGAAATTCTTTTAGAAAGGAGACGTGTTGTTGTTATATGACTCAAGATTCCATTATTTTCCAGGTAACCTTCAAATGAGGTGGCTTGGCCCTTACGAATTTATTGAAGTTTATGAAAATGGGACAATATGCCTTACTATAACTAATAATGCTGACATTTCATTTCTTGCCAATGGGCATCGACTCCATCTGTACCATCGACCACTTACTAGAGATTCTATTCTTCATGAAATCAACAATGATGTTAATTTGCAAGTTGTAGCTGACCGGGGAAATTTTCCCATAACCATAACCAGGTAAACATTTTAAATAAATTTTCTCTATTTTGTACATAATGTAAATAATTATGTTTTTTTACTTCTTGAAAATAATAATAATAATAAAAATAAAAATAAATAAAAATAATTAATCACTATAATATTTATCATAGTTGTTATTTCCTTAGTGACAACCATTGTTTCCTTCGTTAGAGTTGTTGTTTCCTTAGTCACAATTGTTGTTTCATCAGTCACAGTTGTTATTTCCTTAGTGAGAGTTGTTGTTTCCTCAGTCACGATTGTTGTTTCCTTAGTCACAATTGATGTTTCCTTAATCAAAATTGTTATTTCCTTAGTCACAGACGTTGTTTCCTTAGTCACAATTATTGTTTCTTGAGTCAATGACATTGCTTCCTTAGTCACAATTGTTGTTTCCTCACTCAAAAATGTCTTTTCCTTGATTATGCTATTGCTTCTTTAGTCACAGTGTCGTTTCCCTTAAATACAACTACTGATTTTTAACATGATATTATCATTTCTTAGCTTGTTCATATATTTATTTAGGTTTCTCTATCTAAGGGTTCATATTCCTATGGTATACTACTATTCATAAGGTTTATAATATTAATCCTAGGGTTTTATATAAGTCCATTGGGTTTATAATCATGGCCAACCATATGAAACCATGGTCCAATGTGACATTGTGATAAAAATCTTCTCAATATGAAAATCAACAATGGTCAAATGTCGCATTGTGACAAAGGTTGTCTTGATATGAAAATAAATCCTTTTATAATATGGTAAACCATGTTTATTTTAAGTTTTACTGTGTTTTTCTTAGGGTTTGTATACCTACAGTTTATAATATTAATCTTTTGGGTTTAAAATATTTATTTTAGAGTTTAAACATTTAATGAATTAATAAATTATTTAATGACGATTAAAAATATTAAAAATAACAATAACATAAATAATATTAATAATATTAGCAATAATAATGTGAATAATAATAAAAATGTTATGAATAACAATATTAACAATAAAAATAACGTTCCAATTTTATTTTTATTATATTTATCGCAGTGATTATTAGGATTTCACCGTTTCATCTCTACTATAAGTATTGGATTTGTGGATCTCGCTCTTTATATGTATCTCGATGATGAATCTCAGTATGGGTTCGAAACACATCGACCATAAATTATCAACGTGATTTATCGAGAAGAGTTCTACTTAATTCATGAATCACAAAAACCTCCAATATGAAATATTAATAATTTTTATATTAATATATAATAATTAGTTAATGATTATTATTATTAATTAATTAATTAATTATGAATGAATGAATTATTAATAATTAATTGATTAATTATTGTTAATATTTATTAATTAATAATGTTATTAAATTTAATTAGCAATACAAATTATAATATTAATTAGTAATAATAGTAATATGAATTTATAATAATAATCATAATTATATACTTTAAGTGTATATCAATCTGATTTCTTAATGTAATTTTACTAATTTGAGTTTATTATTTTTTTATACTGTTTTATCTATATTTATATTCACATTTTTATTTTCCATTGATGATTATGATGATGGTTAACATCGACTAAGGCCAATCTTTGGTTTATCAGGCCTAAAGAAAAGAGTTATTTAGTTTTATTTAAGATTTTATTCCTATGCTCAAAAAGCTTGGAGAGAAGTCTCCCAAACTCACTATAATTTTGACATCTTAAAAGGCTAGGAAGGTCAGTATTGCAACTAAAATTATGAAAATGAGCTTTAATGTGGTTGTACGTCGGGCAATATAAGAGGAAGTGATTTTCATCCTCGATGTTCATATTCTCATACAGATGGAAGATCCTTTCCATCCATGGTGTTTTAGGAACTGTCTAATGACCTGTTTCACTATGGAGCTCATGAGAGTTTGTTCTAATCTTGGCTATATAAGTTTCTTCTTTGAGCTAGTTAAAACAGAGAGATAGTTTTGGTCTTCTAGGGTGGGGTTGATGACCTCGTTATAATACCTTAATTTTCTTTTAGCTGTTAGAACTTTCTCACACCACATTTTTTCTTTTAACTTAAAAGTAATTTTTTTTTAATGTTATTAATGTTTTGCAATGCAAAATTCTCATTGATCTCCCAATGGTTTAGCCAGGCCCTAGTGTCTTTATACCAACCTATTTTAAGCCTTAGGTGGTTTTGGCTGGAATTTAAAGCTAACTTAGGAAGTTTATGGTCTCCTATGCTATTGAGCTTGTGCTTGTACAACAAAAGCCTAGTCATAGCTAGGCTCTCGATAGGGGAAAGACCCACTTCTATAAGGAGAATAGCATAGGGTGTATTTCTTTTAATTTTAAGGTTATACATTATAAAATGCTTCTTTATTTTCTCAATCTTTCTCCAGGATTCTCTAGAGATGCTACAACCCCAAACCTCACATCCATATAAGATAACACGAGAAACTAAAGTTTCAAAGAGGAACTTCTTTCTATCCCACATTATGAGGTTTTCCATTTTACAATTATTTTCAAGACCAAAATAAGCTTTCCACCCCCCATTAATCCTTTTCTAAATGCTATAGTTCTAGTTGAGCTTGTGATGAATATTAATTCCTAGGTACTTGTAAAAAGACACTTCCTCCAAGTTCCTATTGTCATACATAAAATTAGCGTAAGTGTCCTTCTTGGATTTGATCATCATAACTTTTTTTTTGTCAGTGTAATAGACATACCCATTGTAGAGAAGAAATCCTTAAGAAGCCTAAGTTTCTTATCAAGATCAGATGGGCACCTTGCTAAAAGAACAATATCGTCAACATAAAGAAGAATGATGATGACTATCCCAACTAAGGTCATGCCAGCACATCCTTCTTCCTCTAAACAACCTTCTAGCTTGTCGATGTAAATGCCAAATAGGGTAGGGGAGAGGGTGCAACCTTGTTTAACTCATATATTACACTTAATATCTTTCGACCACCCCTAATTTCCCTTTAACTTGGCAATTAAATTCTTGTATAACCTTATAGCGGCCGCTCTTAGCTTGAAAGGAACATTTAACTCTTCTAATCTATTCCATAGGTTGTTTCTATGAACCATATCAAAAGCCTTTATAATGTCCACAAAGCAACAGAAGAGATTGGATTTATCATTGCGGCATTCCTCCATAATGATCCTAAGTGTAACAAGGTGGTCCATCATTGAATGTTGCCTTATAAAACCCGCTTGGCCTTTAGCCCACTTACCTTCACTTTCAAGCCAAATTCTTAACTTCTTTTCCAAAATAATACCATATAGCTTGGCTAAGAGAGGGTTGATCATAATTGTCCAATAATTAGAGGGGTTATTTGTATCCCCACTTTTAAAAATAGGGATAATGAGGCTCTGAGTCCAAGGTTTAGGGAACCATTGCTTGACTGCTTGGTTGAAAAGCTTGTGAATGTGGGGGATGAGGACAGGACCTCCAATTTTTAAGATTTCCGCTTGGTAACCTTCAATGTCTTTAACTTTCCCATTTGCCAGGAATTTACCCCAAAATGAGTGTCTTCTAATGAGAAAACTTATTTCGTTGTGAGCAGGGTTTCAAATTTATCCCTGGCATTTGGAGATTCATAAAGCTTTTTAAGATAGGAATTCCAGTCGTGTAAAGAAATTTTATTATTATCTTTAGTTTTCATAGTTAGAATATGCCTCCAGAATTTCTTAGGAGCCACCTTAGAGAGGTGTAAGAGATTCTCTTGTCTTTTACAAATATATTGCCTTTTTTTCCTTTTAGTTAGGGCTTTGTAGATTTTTATCTTCTCAATTTTGAGAGATTCATCAACAACTTCCTTAATTTCTCTCCTCGCACTTTTATAGTCTTTGTCATACCATGGGCTGGCTTTGCTATTTATTTTATTAATTGAGACTTCAATTGAGAACTTGTTAATAGAATATGAGAGGGTTGTAGTAAAATTATGATAGAGGTCATCTATGTTGTCTATACTAGATAAAGGAAGCAAATTAGTTTTTAATTCATTTAGAAAGAGATCTAAATCAAGACTCATCATCATGACAACTTGCTAAGAAGAGAGAAAATCAGGGTTAATAAATAGTGGAGAGAAAGAAAAATGAAAAGGTCGACCAATTCTTAATAATTGTAAATTAATTAATGTATTATTTCATATTTTATTTATATTTATTACATTTTTAATGTAGTGATAATTAAAATATTTATAATTATGGTTTATTTAAGTTACTTATATAAAATTAGAATTGTATGTTAATATTTAAAATATTTTAGGATAATGATAATATATATTATAATGGGTGAATAATAAATTATACTTATTGATTATAGGGGTTTATTCACTGTTATTTTAATAAAGTGATTATTTTATTAATAATAATATATATTTTAATTATAATTATTTCATTTTTAAGCAGTGATATTTAAATTTTTTATAATTATGGTTTATTTAAGTTATTTATAAAATTAGAATTGTATGTTAATACTAAATTTTTTGATAATATATATTGTAATGGGATAATAGATTACAATTATTGATTTTAAGGGTCTATTTACCATTATTTTATTAAAGTAATTATATTAAATTTTTTTATCTTTATTAATGCTAAAAGTGGGGGGGGGGGGGGGAGTTTGTTAATAATTAAGTAGGTTGTATACTAAAACTAAGGGAAACTAATAGGGTATATTGTAATAAATATATTTAAGAGGGTAATAAATATTAATAGAATTAGAGGGGGGTTTATTTAATGAGTAGTATTAGAGGGGTTTAATTTTAATAGTATTAAAGGGTTCATTTAATATGTAATGAGACCGGACAAAAAATAATCATTTTATGAAATTTGCAATAATTTTATGAATCCTATTTTGGATCGAAGATTCAAGGGCGATGAGCGGCGTAAGTTCTAGGGTTTCTGCAACCTACGACTGTTCTTGATTCATGTCGGTGCGTCCTTCCCCTTTGCTTCGATCTCTGTTTCCTGAAGTAGTGTTTCTGAGCGCCCTGAATGGCTGCACCTCCCAGAGGGGCGGGTAATAACCCCCCTCCTCCCAACTCCGAATCTAATGTAATGTCCAACAGGCCTGATAATGCTGCGACAGAGCAGCAGAATGTTACTGACAATGCTAAAACTATAGAAAAAATTTATGGCGCTAAAATCAGTTCTGAGCACCTTGAAGTTGACAGTACTGGACAAAATGCTTCTGAGGCACAGCAGAAAGCCTCCTCTACCACTTGTATTCCCAAAGCTGCCGATCGGATCAAAATCGATCTCCCCAATCACCGTATCAATGGACACATTCAATACATGAAAGATCATGCCCTTATTGGGAAGTTCATAGGGCTCTGGCTGACTGAGAAGGCCTTACAGGGGTGGATAATGTCCAAGTAGAAGCCCAAGGGACAAGTTACCCTGTAGTTAGGACCCAAAGGATTTTTCACGGCCATCTTCCACTGTCTTGAGGACAAGAATCATATCTTTGAAGGAGCCCCATATTTATTCAACTCTGCAGGGCTTTACCTACGTGATTGGATCGAAAGATTTCATCCAGACAAAGAAGATTTCAGTTGCGCTCCTGTGTGGATACGAATGTATTCCCTACCTCTAGAATACTGGGATGAAGAAACTCTGTGGGATATTGGCAATGGTCTAGGAGAATTTATAAAGGTTGCTGAAGAAACAAAGCTCCGTCGCTATACCTCCTATGCCAAGATATGTGTTTACATGCACCTTGTAAAACCTCTCACAGATTCGGTAAGTTTATACCACGATGACTTTGAATGGATTCGGACTATTGATTATGAGCACATCCCTTTCCACTATAGAAAATGTCATGAGCATGGCCACCTCTTCCGAGATTTCCCTCTGAACCCATCACCCTCTCCCCCTCCCCCTAAAGCTAGTAAGGATTCAGAGGGATTCATCAAAGTTTCCTCCAGGAATAAGCATACCAAGAAATCTCCCATCATCTCTACCACCCCCATTACCCCTATTACTAGCAACATCTTCGAGGTTATTGCACAACAAGCTCAGACAGAAGATCCTCAAAGCCACCCAGCGAGCTCTAGACCCTCACAGGACGCTCCCTCTTCTAAGCTCAAAGCTCCTTCAGCCACTGACGCGTCCAAAGATTCTCTAGCCTCCTCTTCGATTGATAACCAATTCAAACCTTCTATTCCCATCTCATCGCTCACGGACCTGGATTCCACTCAAGCCTCTGCCCCCTCTTCTGGGGTGGAAGATATGGAAATGAACATCCCTACTATCTCGGAGGTTGATCCCGACCAGGTCGACTTTGGGGAGCTTGAGATTCTGGCTCTGGAGGAAGCATGCCATCAGAAAGAGTATAGAAAAATAAAACCCCATCAGATCGACAATCTAGAAGAAGTCCTCACTCGTGCTCAACAAAAGAACTCCCTGGGCATACAAGCAGGAGGACCGTGGGACGGCCGGAAAATTATGAAAGAATAAAAAAAATGAGGTATGAAGATAGATCTCCAAATAAATATCATTGTAGGAGAAATACTTGTTGAATCAGGCAGATTCCACAAGTTGACAAAGTTTTACAAAGCACTCTCGCACAGTTCCTCATGAAGCTAATCTCGTGGAATGTAAGAGGGCTCAATAGCCCCTCAAAGCACAGGATGATCAAAAACATGGTTCAGACATACAAACCCTCATTGGTCTTTCTACAGGAAACGAAATGCAATAGAAAAATGTTAGAACACATCGTGGCTAAATTCTGGACTAGCTGTCGCTCAGTATCTGTGGATGCTTCAGGTGCATCTGGTGGATTAGCAGTTATATGGGATCCCCAGATCCTCTCTCTATATGACTTCCATGCATCCCATTTTTGTATACAGATGACCTTCCATCTGATAGGTACCAATATACATGGTCACCTAACCAACATATATTTCCCGCAAGACATTCAAAAGAAATTAGAGTTGCTCAATACCTTAACAGACCTAAAATCTCTAAGGCACTTCCCACTTTGGTTTTGCGGAGGGGATTTCAACATGACCACCACTTTGGAGGAACGATCAGGAGGCAGGCAAAGGCTTGAGGGGGATTGCTTAGGCTTCAAAGATTTCATTTCAAATAATCAGCTTGTGGATCTGCAGACTTCCAATGGCACTTTTACCTGGACCAACAAACGTAGTGGAACGTAGCACATTGCTTCCCGTTTGGATCGATTTCTTATGAAAGATAACGCTATCCATCTTGGAGGGGACTTTCACGCTTCCATTCTTCCCCTGGCTGGCTCGGACCACTGGCCCATACTCTTGCAATGGTCTCGACCTGGCACTCATTGCAATAGACCCTTCAGATTTGAATCATTTTGGTTCTCCCATGCCGGTTTTAAAGACTTTGTGAGCAAGGCTTGGTGCTCTTTTACTCCTACGGATGGCTCAAAAATGTTCCAATTTCAACAAAACCTCAGGAATCTTAAATACTCTCTTAAACAATGGAATAAAACCCAGTTTGGAAACATCTTCGACAAAAAGAAAGAGACAGAGCTTCAAATGAATCTTCTTCAGTAGAAAATCATCACTGAGGGCAGGACAAAGGACTATGACAAACAAGAAGCTACTCTTCTCATTGAAATAGAAAAGAGCAGGCAACAGGAAGAGACTTATTGGAGACAGAAATCTAGAATCAGATGGCTTCAGGATGGAGAGAAAAACACAAAAATTTTCCACAGATCTACTATCCAACGCGGGATGCATAATCACATTGCCTTTCTTAATAGCCCTGAGGGGAATCGGCTAGAAACACATGAGGACATCGAAACATAGCTCAGAGATTATTTCAATAATATCATGCAGGAACCAGAGGGTAATAGAGAGCAAGCTATATTCTCTGTCATGCAACATATCCCTGCAATCATCACTGAATATCATAATGCAATGCTTCTTCAGCCGGTCACTCTTCATGAGGTCGAACAAGAAATTGCTCAACTAAAGGATGGGAAAGCGCCAGGCTCAGATGGATTTACTGCCAATTTCTTTCATGAATTCTGGGAGCTTATCAAAATGGAAGTCTGGGCTTTAGTGGAAGAATCTCGATCCATGCACTAGATCCTTCCGTCACTAAACTCAAATTTTCTAGCTCTCATTTCCAAAGAGGAGAACTCAAGTACCCCGGATAAATACAGGCCCATAGTGCTCTGTAATGTCATTTATAAGCTGATCTCCAAAGTCATTGCGAACAGGCTCGAGCCTCTCCTTCCTCTCCAAATTTCGCCAGAGCAAAATGGATATGTTGAGGGTCGTCAAATTCTGGACGACATCATCCTTTTGCATGAGGTAATACACTCCCTTAAAATCCTCAAGAGACCAGGTATGCTCCTCAAACTTGATTTATCAAAAGCTTTTGACAAATTAAGCTGGAATTACATAAAACATGTTCTTCTAGCTTTTGGTTTCAATGCTACTTGGACTAGGTGGGTCATGAGCCTTTTATCTTCTCCCAGCTACTCCATCTTAGTCAATGGTTCTCCCTCTCTACCGTTCCGATCTTCTATAGGTATACGTCAAGGGGACCCCTTATCCCCATTCCTTTTTGTGCTCATGGCTGAAGGTCTTATCCGCCTCATTCATCATGCCGTCTCCTCTCGTTCCATTAAAGGTATATATCTCTATGACCATTCCCCCATCACGCATCAACAATTTGTGGATGACAACTTGCTCTTTGGCCATTCTTCTGTTCAAGAAGCCCAGACCCTCAAATCACTGCTTAACACCTTTTCGGAGGCTTCTGCCACCACCATCAATGCCGCTAAATCCCACATCTTCTTTTTCAATACCCCTCCCATCTCTCAACAAAATATTGCAAGAATCTTGGGGTTTATGATTGACGTCCTTCCCTCCAAATATCTTGGAGCTCCCCTGGTCGCCTCTACTATTAAACATGTCTCTTGGAAAGCCCTATTGGATAAGATGGAAGCTCGCCTTTCCTCTTGGACATACCGTTCTCTCAATCTGGCCAGAAGAGTTATCTTAATCAAATCCGTTCTCCAGGCTATGCCTCTTTACCTTTTCTCCATTTTGGCAGCTCCTAAATGGGTGTTGAAGAAAATTTGCAACCTTCAAAGAAATTTCCTCTGGGGTTCTTCGAGCCTCAATAGGAAATGGGCGCTTGTTAAGTGGACTGAAGTGTGTACTCCTAAAAATGCAGGGGGTTTGGGTCTAAGGGGTCCGCTTCACAGTAATTTCATCATGGGGGCCCGTATTTGGTGGAGCTGGGTTTCTAAGCCTCATGTCCCTTGGGCTCGCCTTTGGCAAGTCAAATATGCTCCTGGAAGAACACAGGTTGATCTCATACGTTTCAATTCTGATGCTCTTGGTTCGATGATATGGAATGCTGCAAAAAAACATGGCGCATTCATCCAAACTCACAGCTTCTGGGAAATCCATGCGGGAGACAAAGCTAGATTTTGGGAAGATTCTTGGCAATAAATTCCAAAACTATCTTCGCTCTTCCATAAACCACTATGGCAACACAAGCTGCAGCATGACATTCCCAATATTGTTAATCATTTCTGGCTGTCCAATTTTGACCACGGCCAATAGATCTGGAAACCAACTCTCAATTGGCAAGAAGACTGGCAAGGGGAGACCTTTGGCAACATTGAGCAAGAATTAAACTTAAGAAGGATTAAAGTTTTGATTCAAGCTGATAGGTTAAGATGGGGATATACGCTACTGGGTAACTTTTCTACTCAAGAAGCCTATAGATTACTTTACTGCCCGCAACAGGATCAACAGGATCGCATCTGGACTCAAGTCTGGTAACCGAAAACATGGCCCAAAATTTCCACCTTCCTTTGGCTTCTCAGCAAAAGGAAAATTCTCACTTGGGACAATCTCCTCAAGCGAGGTCTCATTGGACCTTACAGATGCCCCAATTGTCAGTCTCAGGAAGAATCAATACAACACCTTCTTGATTCGTGTTCTCTAGTTAATTTTCTTTGGGAACAATTTACCCTATGCTTTGGGAGAGCTGGAAAACAGGAAGGAGACATCAGCAACACAATTCGTAATTGGCCTACTAATCCGTTCCAATGCTCATTGCTCAACACCATTTGGAACCTTTTCCCGTGATTCATCTTTTGGGCCACCTGGAAGGAGCGTAATCACAGCACTTTCAAGGATGCTACCACACCGAATGATGTCATCTGGTCCAATCTCAAGTGCAATCTGCTAGAGACTTTAGCTCTTACTCCCTGGCAAGAATCAGATATGCCCTCCTCGCCAATGGAAAGTCTCATTTGGCAAAGATGGAATCTCGATCTCCAGCACTCTGATCAACAGCCCCAGAACATCCTAAAGCACTCGGATTCGCCCTCTTCCTGTTCGCCCCCTTTGCCTCGGTCTTTTAAAATGAATTTTGACGGCACGGCTAAGGGAAATTCGGGACCGGCTGGTTTTGGTGGCATATTCAGATCTCACGAAGGGGCTACTATTCACATCTACTTTGGTTCTCTTGGACGCGACTCCAACAATGCTGCTGAACTCGAAGGTCTATGGTAGGGGATTTGCAAAGCGGAAAGAGAGATCTCTTCCCTCTAGAAGTAGAAGGGGATTCTTAGATCCTTATTGAGGCCGCAAAACATCTCCAATCTGGTTCTTCAGCTTCCAACATAGCCTCCAGTTGGAGGTTGCAAAGTATATTGGAACTTATTGAATAATGGCTTAGAACGCCCAGAGTTATCTCCTTCAAGCATGTCAGAAGATCAACTAACAAAGTAGCTGATCATCTGGCCAATCAGGGTGCCCTTCAGACTACTCCATTCTATGAGGGACTGCTTCAGAAATCCAATGATTCTCACCTCATACAGGAATGCACTTCCTTGGTGCAACAGGATCTCCAAATCCTGGATGCGGGTGGTCGGAAAGTTGAATAGGTGGCAAAGGCATGGTGTTGGTGCATGGGGTTTTACCACCGCCACCCTCCTTTGCGTCCTGCATACAATTAATTGTATTAACGATCCTCTGTCCTAGAAATTTACTCTGCACAATTTCCCATACACCAGCTCGATTAATTGCCCTATGGCTTCTCCGGAACGCTTCACCTTGGCTCCATTGCTCCTTCGTTCCTGCTGCTCCTTGGCGGATTCTGAGACTAGCACTAGGACTATCACTGGTCGAAGGTGTTCGCTCTCCTGCTACATCAATCTCGCTCCTGGGCTGCATATTTTGCAAACCTCCCTTTTCTCTCAGAGTTTAGGCTTTAGCACTGAAGAAACTCATACTTATCCGCATTTGGTCTTCAGTTTGGGCACGCCTGACCTGACTCACTTTGCTACTCCCAGCACCTTCGAATTCAACTCTCAGCACCTGACTATCATGCCTCGTTTGTGCCATAGAATGAGGAGCAGGTGTGGCTCGAGCCAGGGTGGTCTCTCTTGACACCCTCCGCCCTCTTCGCCCAGCTCCTCTTCTCCGCAGTCTGATTCTTTGAGGGGGCGGTATCTCGAGACCCGTAGCGGTAGGGGTGCTTCGACTGGCCATTGGACTTCTTTGCCTGCTCGTAGACTTTCCAATCTCCTCCCAAGTCAGCAGCATAGGGCGCAATTCCGCTTCCCCTGTCTGCTCAACATGCCAACGGTCATAGCCACTCTCACGATTGATTTCAAAGAAGCGCCACCAGATGTGAATGCCGAGATTTTTGACTCTCCTCCGGGGCATATGGCAACTGATAGGCCATATTCTCCTTCAACTGCTGGCCAGAAGTGGAAGCCAGATGAGGGTTGCTCCTCGCTAATTCCCAATTCAAACTCTGCGGAGGATGGCTTCAAGAATGGTGGTACTCTGGCCCCATCTGACAAGAAGCAGGAGATCACTCTCATATAGGAAAATCCAGAAGCTATTGCTGCTGTGCAGGATGAGGATGCGCCAGATACTTATGCGTGCCGCGTGGTCGAGTCTCCTCCTTCCACTCAAGGTGATTAATGGTCTCTCATCGCACTGTTTTGTTTTTGGTTGTTTGCGGTGCCAGGTTCAGTACTGGAAATTATATGTTATTTCAGTTAAGCTGGTTCTACTTCCACTGTTTTTTTGAAAGCCGGTTTCCCCCAAAAGGGCGGCAGTATGTCATGTATAAGTTCGTTCATGTTTACAGATCTGTAGCTTACTGTGGTGGTTTGGTATGTTGTGTGAACGGTGTTTTTGTCCTTAGATGTCAGTCCATGCTCCACTGTTGTAACTGCCTCCTAGCATTGTATGCTAATATATTGAACTGCCCCCTGGCATTGTATGCTGATATTTTGAACTTCAGAATTGGTTGCACCAGAATGCTCATCTTACGAGCCAGAAACTATGAGGCTTTGGCCTCCATGTAACTGTAAATTTTTTGTATATTAATAGATTAAGCGTATTCAGAAAAAAAAAAAAAAGAAATGTAACGAGACCTAAGTACAAAGTTAAATAATAAGGGATTTTTGGACGCATTTTCGGATGCATTAAGATCTTTGTAATTTAAATGAGCATCTTGAGAACCTTTAGATTCTTAGGATCGTTCATTATTAAAAATAGATTCTCTGATATTTTACTGTTGCGATATAAAAACTGATGTTGAACCCTGAAAGTGCTGTTCAATTTGTAATATTGTTTTTCGACACAAGTTCAGACTGCTATTCCATTAATTACAACAGGTTTCTCTGCAATTTTAATGGAAGTACATATTACACAAATTTAGCTTGCTGTGCTGATTTTCCTGCAAGGAAGTTCGATTCTGGATTTGGGCTTGATGGGGCAAACAATTTTGTCTTCTCTTTCATCATTAAATTAGTGTTTGATTCCTTTGTTCCAGTTATTTCCGTTTGTGTGATTGATTTAATCTCTCGTTGCTGATTTGTTAAATTTCATGCTATGTTTTGAATCACATATATTGGAATTGTTATTGAATGAAATTGTTGTGGCTAATTCATTAAGAGGCATTGTTCCTTTCTTTTGTTTCTTCTAGATTATCATGGATTTCTATTTCGCGTTTAAATTGCTATTAGATAGTATGCTTTTGTAGTGTGTCATTTTATTCTGTAGTTGTTGTTCCCTAAGAAACAACTTGTTGTTGAGTAAGTTTTATTTTGTTGTTTCCTTCAGAAACATGTATAAGTTAATAAATTGGATAGTTTATGATAATTAAAGATTGCATCTTGAGTTGATTTCTTTAAATATTTTAGTCTTGATTTTCAATAAGATGATAGCAATTAGTCATATTTGCATTCCTCTGGCACAAACAATGCCGATAACCTTGAAATATTAAAACAAAACCTCGGGTTGATAAATTAATATGTAGAAGTTAGTTGGCCCTTTTTAGGAATGATTAATTGACCCAACAAAGACTAGCCAAGAGGGATCAAATTTCTTCATGTGTAAAATGATTTTAGAGTGAAAAAAACAATGCCTATTTTTTCATTGTTTAAATTGTATTTTATAATGTTATAGAGATTACATAATAAGTGCATTGAGCTATTTTATGAGCCACATTATAAAATAATTCAATACACTTATTAATTAATCACTATAACATTCAAAAATACAATTTAGAAAATAAAAAGTTAAACTTTATTTTTTACGCTCTAAGATAAATTTACACATGAAAAAATTAATCCCTCTGAAATCTAATTATAAGATACAAAATATAACTTTCAATAAATAAAATTACAATATTATTTTTTAAACATAATTTAGACTACAAACACACACATATATATTATTCAAATCTAGAGAATAATTATACATTACTACGGGATATCTTGTAGTATCACAGATAATTCTAAAGAAAGTAGGAATATGTTATTATATTTCTAAATTTAAGAAAGGAAAATTAGTAACTTGAAATTAAACCAAGTTTTAAATATAAATATCTCATTATACGATAACTTCCACCCTTACAATATTCTTAATAGTATAAAAGGAATATTTTATTCTAACAAGGACCGTGTAACATCGTTTAAATATAAAAGTATAATCACAAGGTATCTTGCTCTACTTTGTATTATTAAATAAAAAACATTAAATTCTTTTAATGTCAAGAAATATAATATTACATCGTTTAAAAGTAAAACGATTCGCATAAGATATATTCATATACGTTGTATTATTAAAAATATCTTTCTTTTATTATCGAATTTTTAACAAGATATCGTGCAGCATCGTTTAAATGTAATATATTATTATAAGGTATCTACATTAGACAAAACGTCAAAACATCTCATGATTAGATTCTACATATAATTATTAAAAAAAAATGTCAAAACATTTCAGTTAAATATAACTATTAAAAAAATAGTGTAGCGTATATGATTATAATATAGATTTTATATTCCATTTATATTTAAATTAAGATATAATTTTTTATTAGATTGTGATTTTTTATTATATTATTATAGATTTATATATATATATATATGAAAGAGAGATCAAATTTCTTTACGTTGAAACTTATTTTAGAGTGAAAAAAAACAATGTGTAATTTTTTAATTTAGCCATTTTACCAGGTTACATTAAAATGATTTTTCTTGTTATTAATATATTTGTAAATATAAATCAATATTAATTTATATTACAATGTTTCATTAATATTAAAATATTTTATTAATAATCAAAATTAGATATTTTATAATATTTTACAATTACACAAAAACTTAAAAAAATAATTATATTCCATCTTCCGAATAAATATATGGTTTACCAATAACTAATCCAGGAATTTGAGTCAAAAATTTGCCATTAAATTAAATAATGATTTGTCAAATAAAATATTTGACACTGTTATCAATGATAAAATGATTAATACAATAATTCAAATTGTAACCCTGTTTTCCAAATTCCAACTTTATAAACCAGAAATTGCAATCATATCATTCCAACTTTCTTTGCATAATTGGAATCATATGATTCCAATATATTTTAAAATTCCAACTCTGTTTGCATAATTGCAATCATATCATTCATGTCATTTTCATATATTAAAATCAAAACGTTTGAATATATTGAAATCTTAACGAAATTAAAGAACAAATGGCCCATAAACTACACTTAAAATCAAAAAATTTCCCCATTGACATCAATGTAAATAATCGTATCAGTCATAATTTTTTCAAATCCCAACCCTACTCACCGTACAATGTGAACAAATTGAGCTGTGAACTTGTTAATTAATTAATTAATAATTCATTATTATGAAAAAATAATTATTTAAAATTAATAATAGTTAATTATAGTCCATTAATTATTATTATTACTATTATTATTAACAATTAATTTTTAATTTTTAATTAATTAATTATAAATCAATTAATATTGCTTGATTAATTAATTAATTAATTATTAAGATGATGTGTAAGAAATAATTTTACTTTCTTTAATATATACTTTTTATATTTTTATTTATGAAATTTTTGTATTATTATAAAAATCTATTTATTTAAAAATAGTTTATGACATTAATATATATTTTAAAATTAATTTAATGTTTTTTATTTAAATGACAATATTTCTTAAAATAAATTTATGTAAGATAATTATTTGTATTTTATAATTATTGTTTTTGTGTATTTAATATTTTGTAAAAAAAAATTTAGAAAAAATTAAATAACTTTTAAAATAAAATTTGAAAATAAAGAATTGATAAAAAATTCATTAATAAAAATAATGTGTATAAGTCAATTTATTTTTAAATAATGTACCAAAACATAATAATGAAATTAATAATAGTTAATTATAGTCCATTAATTATTATTATTATTATTAACAATTAATTTTTAATTAATAATTTATTTTTAATTTTTAATTAATTTATTTGTTATTAAGATGATGTGTAATAAATAATTTTACCTTCTTTAATATATAATTTTTATATTTTTATTTATGAAAGTTTTATATTATTATAAAAATCTATTTATATAAAATAGTTTATGACATTAATATATATTTTAAAATTAATTTAATATTTTTTATTTAAATGACAAAATTTCTTGAAATAAATTTGTGTAAGACCATTATTTGTATTTTATAATTATTTTTTTTTGTATATTTAATGTGTTGTAAGCAAAAATTTTAAAATTTTTAAATAACCTTTCAAATTTTGGTCAAAAATTCATTAATGAAAATAATATGTATAAGTCAATTTTTTTTTTTAAATAATATATCAAAACATAATTAATTAATTCTTTATAATTGGATCTATATTTAAAAGAAATTTTATGAGTAGTAAATTATTTTAGAAAACTAATAAAAGTGAAGATATTTTCCTATATAATAAAAAAAAAATAATCATGCAAAATAAAATGTTAAATGTGAAGTTATTTTCAAATATACTAATATTAAAGTTAAAATTATATCGAAAATAACATTAACTTTATTTAATAGTTTATCAGATTTATATTTGAAATCTCAAATAATATAATAAAAATTGTAATATATATAGAGAGAGCACAACCACATTAATAAATGTGGTTATAAAACACCTAAATATTAATGATATATATATATTTAATATTAATCATAACATTAATATTCATATTAGTAAAAATATAAAATAAAAAGAATAACATTATTACAAAAACAATTATTATAATAAAAATAATATTATTTTTATTAACATTAATAACAATTATTCATTTATGTTAATTATGGTTAATGATAATAAATAATAATTAAAAATTTATTACAAATGATAATTAACAAATTATTATTATCATTATTATTAATAAATATTACTAAGATGATGAAATTTATTGCTAATTAAATTAAATTATCTATATATATATATATATATTATATATATATATATATATATATATATATATATATATATATATATATATATATATATATATATATTTTGGTGAGACTGTATCTTCATCATGTCCAATATATCATCTTGATTGTGGCGGGGAATTGAACCAGTGACTTTACATGAAAGAGTGTCTTAATAGGGCACCCGATCACCATCTATCCAAAACGATGTGGACGTTAATTAAATTTAATATTATTAATAATTAATAATTAATAAATATTAATATTAATTAACTAATTATTATTAAATAATAATAATAATTAGTTTTTTCATTTTTATTTAATAATTAATCAGTTAATTAATTAAACCCTAAGTTTATAAATATTATAAACCCAAAAACTAATATACTCTAAAATTAATATTATAAACCCAAAAAACTAATAAACAATAAAATTAATATTGTAAACACTATGAATAATATTATACACTAGGAATATGAACCCTTAGATTAATAAAGTCAAGGGATTGATTTTATAAACTCAAGGGACTAATAAACCCTAGTATAAATAATATAAACCCAAGGGACTAATAAACCCTAGGATAAATAATATAAACCCAAATGACTAATAAACCCTAGGATTAATATTATAAACCCTATGAATATTAAACCCTAAGAATATGAACCCTTAGATAAGTAGAGCCAAGGAATTGATATTATAAACCCAAAGGACTAATAAACCCAAGGGATTAATACTAATGCCTTCGGTTTGGGATTAATATTAATCTCTTGGGTTTATTAGTCCTTTGGGTTTACAATATAAATCTCTTGGTTGTATTTATCTAAGGGTTCATATTGTTAGGGTATAATAATATTTATAGGGTTAATAATATTAATCATATTGTTTAATCCCTTGGGTTTTTAATATTAAGCATGCTCAAGCATGGTCAATCATCGTCCACATCACATTATGACAAATATTGTTCAATATGAAAATAAACCATGGTCAATCGTGGTTAACCATGGTTAACCATGGTCAATAATCATGCTCACATTGTGAAAAATATTGTCTTTTGGTTCAATGTTACATTTTGACAACCATGGACATCAATGGTAAACCATGGTATAATGTCAAATTGTTGCAAAGATAGTTTCAATATGAAAATCAACCATGGTCAACCATCGTCAAACATGGGTCAACGTATTATTATGACAAAGATTATTCCAACCCTGGTCCAACGCTGCATTGTGACAAATATTTTCTCAGTATGAAAATCAACTATGGTCCAATGTGACATTGTGACAAATATTATCTAAGTATGAAAATCAATCATGGTCAACAATGGTCCAATGTCACATTATTATAAATATTATGTCAATATGAAAATCAACCATGGTCAACGATGGTAAACCATAATTATTTTAAGGTTTAATATTATTCCCTTGGGTTTTTAGTATTAATCACTTGCATTTATTAGTTTTTTAGGTTGATAGTATCAATCCCTTGGGTTTATGAATGTAAGGGTTTATCCCTTGGTTTTAATATTAATCCCTTAAGTTTATAATCCCTTTGGTTTATTATTCCCTTGGGCTTATAATATTAATCTGTTAGATTTATTAATCTAAGGTTCATTTCCACAGGGTGTAATATTATTCATATAATTTAAAATACAAATCCTTGGGTTTAATATAAATCTCTTAGGTTTTTTAATCATGGTCAACCATGGTAAATGATGGTCCAATGTCACATTGTGACAAATATTTTCTCAATATGAAAATAACAATGGTCCAACATCGTGATGTGATAAATATTGTATTGATATGAAAAAAATTCATGCTCAACCATGCTCAACCTTGGTCCAAAGTTGCTTTGTGACAAACATTGTCTCAATATAAAAATGAACCATGGTCAACCACGATCAACCATGTTTATTTTAGGGTTTATAATATTTATTGTAGGGCTTATGTACTTGGTGTTTATAATAGTAATCCCTTGGGTTTATAATACGTTGAGATTTTAGAATTAATCTCTTGGATTTATAATATCAATTCCTTGGGTTTATTAATTTAAGGGTTCATATTCCGAGGGTACAATATTATTCATAGGGTTTATAATTTAAACCTAGGGTTTCATAAAAATACTTTGGGTTTGAAATCATTGCCAACCATGGTCCAATGCCACATTGTGCCAAATATTGTCTCAATAGTAAAATAAAACATGGTCAGCCATGGTCCAACGTTGCATTGCCACAAAGATTGTCTCAGCATTAAAATCAATGCTGGTAAACCATGGTTAGCCATGTTTATTTTAGTGTTTATAATATTTATCTTAGGGTTTTTGTACCTTTGGTTTATAATATTTTTCCCTTGGGTTTAATATTATTCCTATGAGTTTATAATCACTTGGGTTTTTATTATTATTCCTTGGCTTTATTATTCCCTTGGGTTTATAATATCAATCCCTTGGGTTTATTAATGTAAGGGTTCATATTCTTAGGGTATAATATTATTCATAGGGTCTATAATATTGATCTTTGAGAATAACATAAATCTATTGGGTTTATAATTATGGTCAACCATGGCCCAATGTCACATTGTGACAAATATTTTCTCAATATGAAAATCAACCAATGTCACATTGTGACAATGATTTTCTCATTATGAAAATCAACCATGGTCAACCATGTTCGAACGTCACATTGTGAAAAATATTGCCTCAATATGGAAATCAACCCTTGTAAACAATGGTAAATAACCATGGGCGCATTGTGACAAAGATTGTCTTTGTGTTCAACGTCACATTGTGACAACCATGATCATGCATGGTCAACCATGGTCCAGTGTCACATTGTGATGAATAGTGTCTCAATATGAAATTCAACCATGGTTACCCATGGCCAACCATTTTCCAATGTCGCATTGTGAAAAATGTTGTCTCAATATGAAAATCAATCATGGTCAACAATAGTCCAACATCGTATTGTGAGAAAGATTGTGTCAATATGAAACTTAGCCATGGCCAACCATGTTTATTTTAGGGTTTATAATTTCCATCTTGGGGTTTATATACCTTGATTTTATAGTACTTATCCCTTGGGTTAATATTAATTCCTTGGATTTTTAGTTTTAATCCCTTTGTTTAGTATTCCCACGGGTTTATAATATTTTTCTTAGGTTTTATATACCTTGGGTTTATAATATTAATCCCTCATGTTTAATATTATTCCCTTCCATTTATAAAACATTGAGGTTTTAGAATTAATACTTTTGGTTTATAATATCAATCCCTTGGGTTTATCAATCTAAGGATTCATATTCCTAGGGTATAATATTATTGATAAGGTTTATAATATTAATCCTAGGGTTTAATATAAATCCCTTGGGATAATAATCATAGGGTGTAATATAAATCCCTTTGTTTTATAATATAAATCTCATGGATTTATAATATTTATCTTAGGGTTTATATACCTTTGGTTTATAATATTTATCCACTGGGTTTAGCGTTATTCTCTTGGGTTTTTAGTATTAATCACTTGGGTTTAAAATATCAATCCCTTGGGTTTATTAATCTAAGAGTTCATATTCCTAGGGTATGATATTATTCAAAGGTTTTATAATATTAAATTTTGGGATTCAGGGAGGTAGGAGTGCGAGGGGTGATATTTAACCTCGAAGAAAAATATGAAACAAAGTAAGCATGGGGAGTTGGGAAAGCCTCGAATAACCAAGCCAAAATGCTCTCTCTTTGGAAAGGTGTGAAGATAAGCATCTCCAAAGGCATAAATTTTTTTATTATTGATGGCAACCAATTTGTGGTGATTAGAAATTGCATAAGGCTATCTAGAAACATGCAACCTTTTAACATCGACCCTTCTCCATTGATAATAATGATTATTTTTTTTTGTTAAATAATCTTGTGATTTCAAATTTTATCATGTAAAAAGAGGGAATAATCAAATGGTAGATCATTAAGAAAATATTGGTGCAACTTTAGCCCAAGGGGAATTACATATTTATCTCAAGATTTTAACTTGTCATGTCCCTTAATGAGTAGATTAAATAAAATCATCGTGGAGTATAAGCGGTCCATCGAGTTAAGAGTGGTTCAAATGCATAATTCCTTAATTAACAACTCGAGGATGGTTACCAGAATGTTGGTAGTTGTCAAGGGACATACTATAATTAATAACATGTGGGTGCGATAGTGGTCAGTAGCCATGAGATGGGACAAGTGGAAATTCCCATGCCGGTTATTAAATGGTGTTTTAGGTGAGTTTATTCCTAGTACCTTGGCATATCAATTCGATTGTAGTGTGACAGTGCTTTGACTAGAGGAGTGTGCCATGACAGATTTGCAAGCAACGAACTCATTTAATTGTGAAGTGATGTGAGTCTCATCACAGATAGAACTCTTGGTTAAAAATAAGAGTTCGGAAATGTAGATTAGGAACACAATTGTCTTGATACATGCAAGAATTGTGAGGAAAATGGAACTTACAAATTTAGGCAACAACTATGAAGATTATAACTTCAGGAGTAGTGGGAACGTAATGCACTTGATAGATATTTCAACTATGCTAGTAGTGAAAGAGATTAAAGATGAGATAAATGTGGTGATGGCTCATCTGGATGGGTTTCGAAAAAATATGAAACTTCTATAGAAGGAAATCTTAACATTGAATATAGGCATGATAAATCTGAAGTTTAAATTGGAAAATATATAAGTTAAGGTTGAAATGACAACGGTGGGACTGTTGAAGGAGGTCTTCAGCTTACATGATGCACCTGGACCAATGGGGTCAGGAGCTAGGGATGTTTTGAACAACGGTCAGGAGCCAGATGCAAAGGTAACTATGAAATTGAACTGGTCGATGGAATTTTCTCACGATGCTAAGGCGCATGATGGTTGTGAGTAGTATACCTTTTAATTTTTATGTTATGTTCAATAATTAATCTTTGCATGGTTTTCTGGAGAACATATAGTTTATATAATGTAATATTATGAAATAAAAATAAGGAAGGTAGCAGAAATGTCTCACTCAAAAACCATCAGAAAACCTTTGAGACCACTCTTCTTATAAATGTAAGGGACCTGACCCGTCTCCAATTTTTTCTATAATATTTCTCCTCGTTTCTATATATATATATATATATATATCTTTTGGTTTAATATGAATCCACTGCATTTATAATCATGGTCAAATGTCAAATTGTTACAAAGGTTTTCTAAATATGAAAATCAACCATGGTCAATCATGTTCAAATATGGTCAATAACTATGGCCACATTGTATAAATATTGCCTCTCGGTCCAACGTCACATTGTGACAACCATGGTTATCCATGTTCAACCATGGCCCTAGATCACATTGTGACAAAGATTGTCTCAATACGAAAATCAACCATGGCCAAACATTTTCCAATGTCACATTCTAACAAATGTTGTCTCAATATGAAAATCAATGATGGTCAATCATAGTCCAATGTCACATTTTGAAAAATATTATGTCAATATCAAAATCAAATGTGGTCAATCATGGTCAACCATGTTTATTTTAGGGTTTATAATATTTATATTAGGGTTTATATACCATAGGTTTATAATATTTATCCATTTGGTTTAATATTATAACCTTGGGTTTATAATGTCTTGGTTTTTTTGTTTTAATCCCTTTGTTTATTATTCACTTGGATTTATAATATTTATCTTAGGGTTTATATACCTCGGTTTTATAATATTAATTCCTTGAGCTTCATATTATTCCCTTGGGCTTATAATTCCTTGGGCTTTTAGAATTAATCCCTTGGGTTTATAATATCAATCCCTTGGGTTTATAAATATAGGGGTTCATATTCCTAGGGTATACAATTATTCATAAGATTTACAATATTAATCCTAGGGTCTAATATAAATCCCTTAGGTTTATAATCATAGGGTTTAATATAAATCCCTTGGGTTTATAATATTTATCCTAGGGTTTATATACTTTTGGTTTATAATATTTATCCTAGGGTTTAATATTATTTCCTTGGGTTTCTAATCCATTCGATTTTTTTTAATCCCTTGGGCTTATTGTTCCCTTCGGTTTATAATATTTATCTCACAGTTTATATTCCTTGGGTTTATAATATTAATAACATGGGTTTAATATCATTCCCTTCATTTTATAATACCTTAGGGTTTTAAAATTAATCCCTTAGGTTTATAATATGAATCTCTTAGGTTTCTCTATCTAAGGGTTCATATTCCTAGGGTATACTATTATTCATAAGGTTTATAATATTGATCCTAGGGTTTAATATAAATCAATTGGGTTTATAATCATGGCCGACCATATGCAACCATGGTCCAATGTGAAATTGTGATAAAAATCATCTCAATATGAAAATCAAGGATGGTCAAATGTTGCATTGTGAAAAAGGTTGTCTCAATATGAAAATAATTTCTTTTATAATATGGTAAACCGTGTTTATTTTAAGTTTTACAGTGTTTTTCTTAAGGTTTATATACCTAGGGTTTATATACCTAGGGTTTATAATATTAATCCCTTGGGTTTAATACTTCTCCCATGAGTTTAAAATATTTATTTTAGAGTTTAAATATTTAATGAATTAACAAATTCTTTAATGATGATTAAAAATATTAAAATTAACAATAACATCAATGATATTAATAATATTAACAATAAAAATAGCGTTCCAATTTTATTATTATGATATTTATCCTAGTGATTATTAGGATTTCACCGTTGCATCTCTACTATAAGTATTGGATCTGTGGATCTCGCTCTTTATATGTATCCCGATGATGAATCTCAGTAGGAGTTCAAAACATGTTGACCATAAATTATCAATGTGATTTATCGAGAAGAGTTCTACTTAATTCATGAATCACAAAAACCTCCAATATGAAATATTAATAATATTTGTATTAATATATAGTAATTAGTTAATGATTATTATTATTAATTAATTAATTAATTATGAATAAATTATTAATAATTAATTGATTAATTATTATTAATATTTATTAATTAATAATGTTATTAAATTTAATTAACAATAAAAATTATAATATTAATTATTAATAATAATAGTAATTTATAATAATAATCATAATTATATACTTTAAGTGTATATCAATCTCATTTATTAATGTAATTTTATTAATTTGAATTTATTACTTTTTTATACTCTTTTATCTATATTTATATTCACAATTTTATTTTCCATCATTATTATTACTCTCTCTCTATATAGATCATATCGATTATATTTTTATTTATATAAAAAAATTTATAATCTTTACTTAAAATCATAAATAATATGCATTTATATATACTGCATATAAATCATTATGTATTTGTTAACATAAACATAAATATATACATCTTTAAAACTTATAAAATTTAATATACTTAACTTTATATTTACATATATCTCGATTAAAAGTTCTACATTCTTTTATGTACTCCATATAAATCATTATGTATTTGTTGACATAAAAATATATATATATATATATATATATATATATATATATAAGTTTTAATATTTAAGATAAATAATATACTGGCTTAACTTTTAACTTTTAACTCTTTATTTATTTATATATATATATATATATATATAGTTTTACATTTTTAATTCTTACTTAATTGATTAATTAATTAATTATTATTTTATTTTTTCATCTCATTCGGTAAGTATGTAACCTTATACTCTATTCAATAGTAGTAAATATTATAGTTATGATAATTATATTTTAATATATTATTTTTTTGATATTATGTGTGATTAACTATTTAAACATTTTATCAATAAATTTTAAATGTTATAAAGTTTTATTAGTCAAATATTTATTAATTAAGATTTATTATCTTTAACTTTTATTGCATCTTTACATTATTTAATTTGCATATTTAGATTAATTTTTCTATTTTAGTCTTTTGTATACTTAGATGAGTTTCTCCATCTTAATCTTCATAATAAATCATATTGAATAGCTCAAATACATTGACCAAATTTTTTTGATATGATTATATGAGAAGTTTTATCCATAAACAATATGAATTATAAAAACTTGAATTCAAAGAAAAAATTAATTTTATTTTAGTATAATGTTAAAATTACATTCCAATTATATTTTAAAGTTCAAAAAAGAATTAAGCCACTTTGTACTAGGGAAGAAAATTTGATGAATTTGAAAAGTCTATCCAAAAAACTATGGTCACCAAATTAATATTTAGTATATATATTGGAGTTTATTTTGGCCCTTGGGTAGTCTAAGAATGGTAACTTCTCAACTAAATTCAATTCCCACAAATAACATATTAAACTAATCTCAAATATATTATTATAATGAATTTAAACTTTCTTTTTATATAACCAAAATATCTTACTTTTTTCTCTCATCTAAAATCTGAACATTAAATTTATATTATAATAATATATAATATTATTTAAAATTAAAAGATAGCAATATTTTTTTTTTCTAAGTATGACTAATTCTATTATGTATAAAATTACTGGTACAAAACTGCCACAGCGTCAGCTGGGTGAGCCTGAGCGCTGGGCTTGATAGTCAAGCAAGTCAAAGAGAGTCTGGACTGCCCAGGATGGGAAACCAGTCCTTTAAACCACAAAGTCTGAACCGCCCATGAAAGGGAAACCGATTTTAAGTTTACACAAAACAAACTAACATGAGAGCAAAAATTAGTGAACTGCGTGTGTAGCAGAGCAGTAAAGCTAGGAAGCATATGTTTCCTACATAAACAGAACAAAAAAACCTGAGTAACTTTGCAGCTGCTATCCATGAATAGGTGAAGGAGGCTCTTCGATGATTATGCAGGCATACGCGTCGCTTCTGTCCTCTTGTCCATCGCTGAGAGCTCGCCCTCTACTTGTGCGCCCCATCTCCATGCTGAACTCGTGCTAATAAGGCAGGACAGAAGTGGCTGGAGCAGCACAAGGGAAGCTGGAGCTGAGAGGGGGGAGAGGAGTAGCAGAACGAGGCGGAGCTATATTGGGGACTTCTTCCCGAAGCGTAACAGTGATAAATGTAGTAAGGGTGGCATTGCATGAGGTGCAATCAAACTGGAGCTCAGCACGCTGAGAGGTTTGTCTAATGGAGGGTCGAAGGGGCCGAGGAGTGACACGGGGAGACTCACGAGTAGGGGGCGGAGGGGTAGGGGTAGCGATGGGAGTAACGACCGAATCGACACCAAACGCAGTAGCAGGGACTCCAACATCCTCTGGAAGGGTAGGGACAGAGCCATGGATAGGAGGAGGGCACCGCTGGTTAGAATGCCCATGGATGGGTCCCCGTCTGCATCTCATGCGCTCGCGGAGGCGAGGCATGGTTTCTGACATAGGACTGGGCTCAATGAAACAAACAGAATTGACGGGGGAATAACGAAAATCTGGGACGCCACTGGGCGGAGCTAAAGGAGCAGGAACCAGACCACTGAGACCACGAACATTGCACCACGGACTGTGAGAAAAATGATAATTCGGAACCGGTTCAAAGCAAGCGGCTAACGAACAGCGCCTCCCAGTGTTTGTTTTAACACTTGCATCAGCGCAGCCTGGAGAGAAAATCGCGTGCAGAGGAGGAGGAAATCTATAACCGTCCACCACACCAGCCAAGCCACTGCAAATGTAATCCATCTCGTAGAGAACCGCCATAACCAAGAGCTTGTTGAGCCAACCGAGAGAATAAGCACTCACGCAGGGTGGTAAGTTAAGAGCCGAGTAAATGCATGTACTGGGAGCCACATGGGCTACCCAAGTGAACTCCATCGGGAAGTGCACAGGGTGCCACGTTCCCTGATACGCATTAATCATCCGCATCCGGTGAAAAGATAGAAATATATTATATTATAATATAAATAATATTAGTATTATTGAGGGTTATTTTATTTGGTCAAGTGCCTCTCAGTAAAAACAATTTTGGTATTGAGAATTTGTGGATTCAATTTTCTTGACACCCTTGGGTCTTGCTTCGTGGTTGAGTCAATAAGAAGTAATCCCTTCGATTAGATCTTCCTAATACAAATATTTCATCGATGTAGCGACCAACCATCTCTAAAATCTATGAACCAAAAACAAAACAATATTATAAATTAAATATCATTTAAAAAATATGTTTACATATCATGTAATATCCACATATAAAGTATTACTCTTTATGGCATAGTATTAGTGTAATACTTTATAAATCATTTTTACTTTACCATTAATATGTGCGGGAGAGAAATTCTTTGTTGCATATTATGAGAAGAAGAGTATAAAAAATAATATAATAACATAAATAGTTTTATTTATATATTCTAAGAATTTATACAATGTAATAATAGTTTATATATTTATTTATTTAGCAAAATTGTTACATTTTTTATGAAGTAAATGCTTTGTTTACTTAAAAATAAAGGGATTCACATTCTAATTTTTAAAAGTTTGGTTTGGTTTTTTATTGAGGAGATTTGACTAGACATAAAAATTTAGTCATGTACAAAATTCAAAAGATACAATACTAGAAATTTCCCCCAAAAAGTGCAAAGTACGGTCAAAAGAACTATATGCACTGTGGATGCTTTCAAATATAAAAAGGGTGAGTTGTACCAACATCTGGTAGAGCTCCATTTCTATGAATCTCTCCTTGGGGACATTTCATATGTCAAGGATCTTAAGGCTAGTCATTGATCAGTTTTTCATCTTTTTCACGGAGTGGAAGCTCCAATTCTGTTATTTTTTGGGTAGAGAGGAATGAGTAAAGAGAACAAGAAGGAGGGTCAACTACATGTTTTCAAACACTCTAAAAAAATAAATTACTCATAAAAATGCTAGATATTATGTGAAAATGACATCCAACTTATATTTATAAAAAAACTAGAATAGCCAAAACTAGCAATTTAGTATGCAACTTAATTTTACATAATTAAATACATTTAAAATAATACTTCAATACCCAATCAATAAATAGTCACCAAAATCATATATCTCAAATGAATACAATATGCAAAGCAAAAAATCCACTATACAACTTAATTTCCCATATTTAAGTACATTTAAAATAATACCTTAATACCCAATCAATTAATAATCACTAAAAACATACATCTAAAATTAATAATTAAATTTATTTCAAAACTAACGATCATGAAACTTAATCTAGCATAATTCATCCCGAAATTAATTACATTTAAAATATTTTTTGTGCAAAATCTTGTTTGAAAATTACCTTATATCATGGGAAATTAATTACATTTAAAATGGTTATAGGAAATTGATAATATTTAAAATGCTTCTATAATACAATCCTAGATATAAATTTCTATTAAAATAAATTTAATGGAAACCCAGTATTGTATTACAAAAATGAAAAGTGGGGCATATCATGAAATGAGAGCATCATGGAATATATCATCTAGTTCCTAATTTTCCAATATTGTTTAGCAACAAATTAAACATTGTATGTGATTGTTTTGGTGGATAAGGATAATTGTTTTGTATCCAAGATTCTACCAAAATTTAGAATATGCATATTTTGGTGATATTGGATGTTGTTATTTTATGTCAAATATTATGACCAAAAGATAAACAATCTTACTAAAATTGAAACAACCAAAACATATACATGGTATCTTTGCGAAGTTATACTTCAACTTGGGCTAATATCATAACTATACCTTCCTTTCTGCAGGAAATAGATATTATTAAGTTATTTAATTTGTTTGCAAACAGATAAGTAGTATTGATTGAGATGCCAAAACAGTTTGACCAAGTTATACCCTAATAATTATACTCATCATTTATTGGGCAAAACTTATGTGAGTCACTCAACCTCCTACATATAACAGGTATTTACAACCATGAATCAATCAAGTTCTTCGACCTCATACATACACAATAGGTAGTTAAAAAAAATTAGTGTCCAAACCCAACCATCAACATTCGCTTCATCAAGAATGGTATTTGGATCAAAGAACCCCCAAAACCAATTTCTCCAACTAAATACATCAAAGACACCAGGCCTGCAACACAACCATTCATTCTGAGCCCTTAATAACCACTCATTAAATATTCAAATCCCCTTATTTCACAGCGAGACTCTCTAGCATTACTAATACAAAAAAAATCAGAACCCCAAATTTGAAGATCCCAGAAAGTCCAGAGCTCAATCTTTTTTCCTTTCTTAAATTCTGGGACCAGAAGCTCTTCTCAAGATTCACTCTAGGGATTGGTTAGAGGATAAAATATAGTGAATAACTTGAGATATTGTTGTAGGATAAATCCACAAATGTTAGGGTTAGGCTTAGAATTCCATCAATCTCTAAGGTAACTATTCCAACCAAATGGTTTCTAGAGATATTGAGATAATTTAGAATCCTAGTATTGGTTATCTGTCAGGGTATGGGTACAATGAGCTCATTACTACTCAAATATATGAAGGCCATGAGCTTACAATAACTTATCTCGGGAGGCATCACTCTATAAAATCTTTTAGTTCTAAAATCCATCTTGGAAAACTGCTTCAAATGGAGAATATGTGATAAGCACTGTCGGTGAATTGATTGGCATTGAGAAGAAGGATTTGCAAGCCGGAGAAGTTTCCTATGAATTCTAGAAGTGAGATTGTCGTTAAACAAGATCAAATGATCGAAGTTAGAGGTCAATGTAATTTTATTCGGCATGCTACCTGTTTCGGGGAATATCACCCTAGAGGTTCGTTGGGTTACAACCTCCACAGAGCAGGGGCATTCTACTTAAGAAGGACTCACACAACCATACATGTTCATGAAAAACTAAATAGAGTAGATCGAGGAAGTTACCTATAGGTCCTACGGTTGAAGTAGATCACGCAGGGTCCAAACCCCCAGCAACCGTCCTTCCTTCTTAACCTGAAAGACAAGAAGAAACAAACACGAAGAACTGGTTGTACAACATATATCTACTCTAAATGTTAGTGAAATCCATATATAACATTATATAAACCATAATGAATGCTTTAATAACAAATATTCTCATATATGTAAGCAGATACTAACACATATATTTTGGGAACAAGATGGTACTTCTGTATTATAAATAGCATGTAAAGAAATAACGAGTGGAGAGATCACCTGAATCCTTCCACGATCTTCGAGCAGACCGTCGTCCAGATTCATCCCGCCCTTGCCTCGCTAAGACTCTTTCCAAATTGGTGCATATGAGATGACATATAGGAAGATGAGCATCTCAAGGAAACAAAGGTTTCCTGAACTGAACTGGGAAAGTGCAGGAGGCACGGGGAATCAGACTTGGATAGGGAATACCAACAGAGTATAATATCAATAAATTCTCTCTCTCCCTTAGGCCATGCACATGAGGTTTTTATACTATTTTTAAGTGAATTTGTCCAAGTCTGTAGGAATGGGTGCCCAAAGCCATAAAAGCAATAATGAATCATATGAAGGTGAGAAATGATGCTATAACACTACCACTTAGATAGGTATCATCAAATTCAGACATCTCCAACCTCGAAAGGTTTAGAAACCATTTTTGGATGGATTAATTTAGGTAATGTGGGCCCATTTGGACTCTCGTGAGTGACTCACTGCTACCTAGAGATTCAAGAAAAGAAATGGGTCGAAGAAAAAATTGTAGAGAAAAATCAACCTCTACAACTTCCTACCAACACATAGATCTAGAGGAATGAAGCCAATAATCTTGTTGGAAAACAAATCCACCTCTAAAAGCTTAGAGTTATTTCTCGACTAGAGGAATTCAACAAGCTAAGTTATTTCCTCGTAACTACAAAAATTCAAGGTTGGTTAGGTCACCAATGAAGGAAGGAATGCTTCCATGAAACCTATATGAAGAGATTCATAATGGTTATCTCCTTGATATCGGAGAAATCTTCCAGATTTTCTCCTACCAAGTGGTTGCTTCTCCTTCCACACATGATAATGTTGAGAAGGTACATATTTTTCAATTTTGTTCCAAAATAAATTTCCCTGAAATTTCCTCATTGTGTCCAAAGGTATGTTATCTTAAAAATTGTGAAGAATCCAAAAAAAATTTGGCAAAGTATAAACTTAATATGGACAAAGATATTCCATTTTGGTATGTGGAAATGGAAACAGAGTGATTGTAAACCAAAATGTCAGAAAATCCTTTCAATTCTTATAATTTATGAGTACGTAAGAGGATAAGAACATTACCGACAACTTTGAAGACATTAGTCAAAGCATATAAATCTTGGCCAATACAAATTGATTCTGAGTGTACTGCAATCCTATCTCGCTCATTTGTGTGGTGTCACCAAATAAATAGATTGTAGCATCCACAAGCTAATGATTCTCATATCAATGGAAAATACGATAAATGAATTGAAAATCTCGAGTTGCATAGATTTAGTTAGAAGAAACAATCAACACCCCCTTGTTCTAAGAGGACCCATATAATATAAAACACTCTGCACATTGAATTGGAAAAAACCTATAAATGACACCAAAAAATGGAAGACGTGGATTAAATTATTCCTCACCTCTACCATGTTCCCTTCCATCCCCACTCAAGAGACCACATATAATTAATCTATAAATGACTTATCCCATCTCTTTTCTTGTTTTTTTCCGTTCTCCTCCCAAACTTAACAGGTTTATGATGTCCAAGAACAAAAAATGTTTTATGAAATATCTAAGAACACAAAGGCCATGTAAAAACATTCAATAAATTAAATTAAAACTCTTGTCTGAACATATAGACTTGCAATTGAATTCTAGCTCCAAAAAATTTCAATCTTCTGTCACTCCCCGTCTTCAAAAAAATACTTTATGTGGTATAAGTATCTTATATTAGTCCAAAAAATCAAAAGAAATATGAAAAATAGAAATTCATGTAAAGTATATAGGGTAAAGCACAAACTCAGAATGTATTTATGTATCATGTTAACTCCTAAAATGATAAAAAATACTTAATTCCTACCATACAGTGCACTAGCCTATAGTAATTTGTGGTTTTTTTTCTAAGACTCATCAATAAGTTCAACTACTTCTTCCACTTCTGCAATTTCCCAACCAATGTAATCAAATGAAATTTTAGAATGCACTATAGAAGAATGCAGGAGAAAAAATCTCCAAAAGCATGAACTCGATTTTGCTGATTCTTCTAGAGCTTGCTAATGTGACATCAAAAATGCCCAAATTATAAAGTTCTAAGAAAAATCTAGTGAAAAATAATGAAAGCAGTTGATCAAAATCACTAATAGTATCATAGTTGAATAAGTTCTGGATTTTTCACCAAACCAAAATATTTGCTTCTCTGAATTCCATATTTTTCTACGAAATAAATTATTTATTTCCACTCAAAGATATTTTCTACAACATTCCCTAATAGAACAAGGGAATAATTGGTAAAAGGATATTAATAGCCAGGTGGCCAACAAGTGGGGGTCGAAGTGGAATAGGTGTGTGGCCACTAATACCCACCTAGATTAGTCATCCCCCCCTTAGGAAGAAATGTTCCCCATTGCATTGAGTGCCTCCATGAGATGGGTAAACTTTTGCTAAAGTTGGTCCCTTGTGAGCCACTTGCCTTGGTGTAGGAGTTGGCTAGCTTTAGCAACCCAATACATTTGGATCTTGTGTTGACGAGTTTTATTGATATCTATGTCAATGATTCGATCATTTGTAGCCTATTCCATGTATTATGTGTTTAGCTATGTTGGTATGAGTTATTCTGGAATGTTTTATGTGTCTAGTAATGGTGGAAATTATGATTAAATGTGATCCACATTGAACACTTGGTGCAAGAAAAGAAATGGGGGAATGCTAGGCTCAAAATCATTGCACCCCACAACCTTGGTGATGGCACAAGGCCCATATTATAGTTGTTTGAGCTCCCGATGGGATTTATTAAGGAGTTATTCTACAAGTGTAATGAAACTTTGTCATGCACCTAAAGCTTATGTGGTACCTGATGTTGATCACGTCACTTCTTGTACTTGGAATTGGAATTTTCCAATATGTCATGAAGCTACCGGAAGATGTGTTGGATGCGTTCGATAAACCTGGTTGATTTATCAACCTTGGATTGTACATGTTTGGATTCTATTTTTGTGGCCGCATGAGGCATGGCGACATCAATCGAACACAATGGTTGAAATCCTAGACGCGCTTGAAAGGGATTGCGACCAATTGAGCTATCGAGAGCTCTGTTATAGTTTTCCTTCACATAGGGAAGGGTCTCATGCTAGGTTTGTGGATGCATGGAGTTGTACATGTGGAGCATGTGCACTATCATCCTATTAACGACCTTTGTCTACCCATCAGTTTGGGGATGGAATGTAGTCGACTTGGTGAGTTTCGTGTCCAATAGTGTCCAAAGGCTTGACCAAAATGTGCTCAAAAACCCACTATCCTGATCTGATATAATGTTCTACGAGATACCAAAATTTACCCACACTCATTGAAAGAAGAGTTTGGAAGTGTCCTCTGTTGTGATACTTTTCTTGTAGGCCACCAATATAGCTATATTCAAAAATATGTTCACGCACACAAATAAACAGTCATTACCATGTTTGGTAGAAGGGAAGCTAGAATATAGTTCATGGATATGGATTCCCAAGGTTGGGTGGGAGTAGGAAGAGGACTATACATGCCTTGATTCTTGATGGTTGGTTTGGTGATGGTACACGCAACATGGGATTTAATATATTTTCCTACATCCTGTAGGAGTTTTTTCCAATAAAAGTACTTATGTATTATGACCATAGTTTTATCCACATCGAAATGTCTTATGACTGGACTATAGTGTGCCTCCAAAATCATCTTCACATGCTTTCTTGAAGGAATATAATGGTGGAATAGGTAGCATAAGATTGCATCCTAGAGGTGGAAATTAGGAACTTGCTTGCCACACACTAGCATCTAGTATGTGGTGGAGAAATCAGGATCATTTTTATAAATTTGAGACAATCCATAGGTCTTGTGGCCACACGAGTTGAGAATAGTTGTCAGTGTTGCAACTGGGGGCCGACTGAGGAAATATGCAACATGATTGGTGCTGCCCCTTTTGTATGTAATGTTTAAGTGGAATTGTTGCAAATATGTAGACCACTTCTAATGGTAATCGTTATGCAACTTCCCTTATGTATATATAAACTAAAGAGGTCGGTGACTGATATGGATGACCATATCCTTCCACAAAATGCAATGTTTCCATTTCCATCAATCATTCAAGATAAAATACATATCCTTACCATAGGTAGGGTACTTCTTAATTGTATCAAAAAGTGTCTCACTATGATAGGCCACTTGATGCTTGTGATAGTCAGATGCATCTGTCTCAATTTAAAATGGATGCTACAAGTATGGCAATGTGAGTACAAGTGCAAAGCATAGGTGGTGCTTCAGCTCAATGAACACCATTTTCTAGGACTTAGACCAAAAGAATATTTCTTTCGATCAACCCTTGGTAATCTGACTCAAAGGCCAAGTGATATGGGAGAATCCCAAAATGGAACCCTGATAAAAATTTGTGAGGCCCAAAAAGTTGCAATCTCTATTAGAGTGGTCAGGGCTAGCCAATCTCGAATGACATGGATCTTAGCTAGTTCCAAATGCACTTCTTGGTAATCTCCGATGTAACCAAAATATTGGACCTATCTCATGTCAAAGGTGAATTTATCGAAGTTGGCACACATTTTGTTTTGTCGCAAGGTGTGAAGGACTTTTCGAATGTGTTGCAAATGCTATTCACAACTCTTGTTGAAAATGAGGATGTAATCTAGACAAACAACCACAAACAAGTTGGTGAAGGGTCACAAGATTTCATCCATTATACTCATAAAAGTAGTAGGGGAACTGTTCAACTCGAAGGGCATGGAAAACCATTCGAAAAGGCCTTCATTAGATTTGAAGGAAGTATTCTATACATCTATGGGCTATATTAGAACTCGGTGATAGCGAAACTTCAAATAAATCTTGTTGAAATACTTGGCCCTCTTGGGCTAGTACAAAATGTCATCAATACATGGGATTGGATACCTGTTCGTGACAGTGATTTTATTTAGTGCTCGATAATCAATTCAGAGCCTACATGACCCATAATTCTTCTGTAAAAGTACAATTGGGCTCCCACAGGGCGAGGAACTTAGTCAGATGTGCCCTTTTTGTAGCAACTCCTAGATCTATTGCTTGATCTCTTCATTTTCTAGAATGGAGCAACAATATATTAACCCATTGGGCAGGGGTGCTCTGGGAGTCAGATCAATCTAATTCTTGACCTTATAGTGTAAGGGTACCCGTGTGGGTGAGGATAAGATGTCCTTGTATTATTCCACGATCTTATCTGCCTGATTATGCTATGTGAGGAACCCTTCCCCATGACCATGGATGTGGCCATGATCTTCCCCTTAATTTGATCATGTCCATGATGTGGAAATAAAAAAAATTTCCTAGTATAGGAGATGGTGTTATTGCATTTTTTAAGGAAAGATTGAAGAGATGGCATAGGCTTCGCTACCTCTAGTATCTTGTATAAATTATTTCCCAAAGTAATAATAACAATGCGAGGCCTAGAATCCTACACAACATGATGCTTCCACAAGTATGGTGGGCCTAATAATACATCAAAAGCTTTAATAGGAGGAACATCACAAATTACCTCATCCGTGAATGGAAATATGTTGTAGGGAAAGAGACAATGTTGGTTGACGCGGAGATCTCGTCCTTGGTGAAGCCAACCGATGGTGTATGGTTGCGGTATGGTGTGGTCGGTATGCCCAATAATTTCACGACCTCTTATAAAAGGAGGTTGTTTTGGCTCTCATTGTCAATAATGAACTATAGTTGAGACCCCTTCACCCACATCTGTATGTGGAAGAGACGCTCCCCATCCTATGGATCTTAGTGATGGAAAAGGTGGTTCTAGGCTCTGAATGAATAATCTGCTTCCCATTTTCATTCCCTTTCTTAGGTTCTGACTTAGAGTCAAGACATGCATCTAGATCTAAAGTGTTTAGTTTGACTACTAGTGACTGCTTGGCTTGAAAAACACTTGTGTTGTGAGTGGGGATCTTATGGAACTCAAACCAATTTTCTGTGTCCTTATTTTTTTTCATGGTGTTATTCTTTGGTTGTGGCTTGGTGGGTTATCATAGGTCACCCCGCCTTGGCTTTTTCCTTTGTTCTATGGTTTGGGAGTGATCTTTCCCCATGTCTAATTCGTAGATCCAAAGTCACACTTATTTTGTTTATTTATTTATTTTTAAATATTGGCAAAAATCAATATGATGCACCAAGCATGGAGATGTATATGAACTCCATTTCTTTCTGAATTTAATTGTGCAGAAAGTTGCAATACATGAGAATGAGATGCTGCTTAGAGTCTTTGATACCCAACTTTTTCTGTAGAGTATGAAAAATATTTTTGAGCTCACCCATATCTTGGTCCCTTTGTTTTCATAGTCTGGTCCACTATATGTACTTGTCCTGATCTCTCCCCCTCGGGTAATATTTGTTGAAATTTGCAACAATAAATATTGAAAATGGCAACAAGAATAAAATTATAATTTAATTTTCCCTTAATTAAATTAGAAGTAAATTGTAATTCCACATCACGTGACAGCTTGCATGAGTTAACTAAGTTAGTAAGACTTAGTAGCTCAATTAATTCAATTTGAGAGTCTAATGGGAGGCATATAGAGTGTTCTCTAAGTTTTAGGGGGCATAATTACAGTTTATTTTGAGTTTTAATTAATTTGTTGGAAACATGATTTCCATTAGACCAAAACCCGCAGGCATTAGTCTATGATACAATCGCCAGAGTTAGGATCCATGAGAGGTGGTTAGTCCATGTCGTGAAACAGACGAAGAGCGTTGAACCCAATTTCCAACAATCTCCCCCCCAACGCGAGCCGGGTGAGTTTCGAACTCGAGACCTGTTGCTTTGATACCAATTTTTGGAAACATGATTGCCATTAGACCAAAACCCACAGGCGTTAGTCTCTGATACAATCGCCAGAGTTAGGATCCATGAGAGGTGGTTAGTCCATGTCATGAAACAGACGAGGAGCGTTGAACCCAATTTCCAACATAATTAACATAATTTATTTGAGTTAAAACAAGTTTAACTAGTTCTAACTGATGAAGGAACTAGTGAGAGGTCAAGTGAATTAAATTGGATTTAATTCACATGTAGTGATAAATCGGAGAACTGATAATTCAATCATAAATAACTCATGCATGTCAATTATGAGAAAGACCCAATTGAGATTGGAGTTAAAGGGAAGTGTACTGTCAGTTGTATAATCATTGAAATTGTATATGTGGTGCATGTACTTAGAAGAAGGCCTAAAATAAATCATTCCTTAATTCTAGAACTCACTAATTTTAACCATTCAAATTTACTTTAAAATTAGGAATGAAGACACAATTTTAATTTGGGAAGAGTCCATTGAGATGTTTTTTCTCATGGGTCATTACCTTTCTACGCAGTCCCACAGTACACCGAAGTAGGATGGATCAGTGGCTGTTGATGAAGTTAGATGTTAGAGTGACAAATACAGAAACTAATATAACTCAGATACTGGGGATCTTAGAGTAGATTTCACAGCAGTGAAAATTTAGCAACAACGCGAATTTTTCAAGAGACATTGCAGTAGCTAGTAGCAGTAAGAAACTCTAGGGACAGATGCATGATATTGATCATAATTGATTCAATTTCGATGCTTTTCAGTTTAAAATTTTGCAGTAGCAACAACACTTGAGAGAAGTGTTCCATAACATTCCAAAGGTACCAGATAGGGATATAGTTTAATTCCTTTATTGTTGAGAGAAACTGTTGAAATTTGAAACAAGAAATATAGAAAATGGAATCAAGAAGAGGCTTCTAATTTAATTTTCCCTTAATTAAATTAGAAGTAAATTATAATTCCACATCACATGACAACTTGTACGAGTTAAATAAATCATGACGACTTAGTTAGCTCATTTAATTAGAGCTAAGAGCTTAATATGATGCATGTAGAGTGTTATCTAAGTTTTAGGGGGGCCAATTACGTTTTATTTTTATTAGTAATTAATTAACTTAATTTATTTGAGTTAAAATCAATTTAACTAGTTCTAACAGATGGAGGAACTAGTGAGACGTTTAGTGAATTATATTGGATTTAATTCACATGCAGTAATCAATGAGATAACTGATAATTCACTCATAAATAACTCACGCATGCATCAGAGAACTTTTGAGGTCTAAAATGGACCTCCTAAGAAAAATGTACAACCAAAATAAACTTTATAAGAACCAATAGGATTCAATATGATCATGTCAACCATGGGTGTTGATTCACCATTTTTGGGGTAGAAAAGTAAAAATATTAAAAAAGAATAAAATAATAAAACTATGTTTTCAACTAATATTTTTTACTTATCTCCCAAAGGTTTTACTCAAATTTCGATCAGGTGTACTCATTGGATGCAAAATTTAATTCCTCATCCAACGATTACCCATATTGCATATTTTAGATGGACCCTACTACAAAAAATATGAGAAATACATGAAACAACGTGATTGCAATCATGTTTTTCATCTATTTCTCATTTTTTTAGTGGTAGGATCCATCGAAAGTATGCAACATGGGTAATCCTTGCATGAGGAACAAAAATTTGCATCCAACGAGTGTTCTTGCTCGAAATGTGAGTAAACCCATAGGGAGATAAGTCGAAAATACGAATTGAAAAAGTATTTTTTTATCTTTTTTCTCTAAAATTTGATGATGCAATCTAATTCCCCCCTTATTATTTTATAATTTCCTTATGAGGCCTATTTTAGACCTCAAAATTTCCCTAATTTCAGTTATCAGAAAGACCCAGTTGAGATTAGAGTTAAAGGGAAGTGTACTATGAGTTATATATTCATCCAAATTGTACAGGTGGTGCATGTTTAAACGGTTTAATCACTCGTAAAAAAATTGAACCAAAACCATTAATTGTCAACTAGGGTAGATATTTCTATTTCAAAGGTGTCTGCACTATTTGTGTTGTTACATGAATAGCGAGGGAAAAAATGTAAAAATGTCGTTGAACACACATGCAAGATTTTAAAGCATTCATGCAGAAATTACAAAAAAACACTACATGAATTAAACTCACTCGATAAAGAAAGAATCCACACTCCATAAAATTCAGAATAGAAATAGGCATGCAGTGCATCATTAACTAGATTGCAACAGTTAATTAAATATTACAGATCTGACCAATCTGGTGTAACAACATATAATGAATCTAAAAACAGAAGTGTGTCTGCACTACAATATATGAAATGACAATAAGATATCCACACCAATATAAAGAAATATATTAATCTACTACTACTACAATCTCTGCTAAAGAGGAGGGCCCTTACTCTCTAGCAGGGTATAGGAATGGAACGAAAAATAGTTAAATATGCAACATGAAATCTGTAAAAACATGACTAGATGCATATTGTATTAAAATAACTGAAGAATATAATATGAAAATTTTGGTACTATTCCTATTTTTTCGTCCCCTTCTCGTGAGACTAAGTCATTTTATAAATTGTTTTACAAGCCCCAAATTAGGGAAATAATTAGTCGTGAGAATATTGCTATTCTCATGCTGATCAACTTAAAATAAATTAGAAGTTGTTACAAAAAAATTTCAATTAAAATATGTATTATGGTTACACCACCCTTGTAATTTTAACAACTCAGATTTTTCTTTAATCATCCACGTAGAGTTACTTCTCATGATCTTCAACAAATGTGATAAAAATAATCTCCACGGTCTTTGACAGTTTGTGGTGTAGCAAAAAACTCAAGGTGTAACAAAAAACTCGGGGTGCAATTTCAAGCTCAGGGTGTAACATAAAATGACAACAAAAACTATCTACCCCTTGTCGTTAATGATTATAGCAAGGTCTGAAAGAAAAAAATCCAAAATATCTCTTCCAAAATTGCCCTGGTTAGTCATTCCAAAAACACATTGTTTCATTCAATATTTAATAGAAAATGGAATAATAATATGTTAGAGAAAATATTTCTTTTGTAATGAGGAAGAGTGCCATTGTCTCAAGGAATCCACAGGTTTAATGAAGGGAAATGACCAAAAATAGGAAAAAAAAGTGCCTGAAATATCCTTAAATACTAAACCCAACATCTCCTCCCAACTAAAGCCACTGCATGTCATCATGCAGATGTTTAAGAATGTTTAGGTTTCCTATCCATCGTAGCACTGGTATATCACTGATGCGGTTATGTCAAATCATAAGTGAAAGTAGTGTCTTCATCAATTAACATGTATCCTTGAGTAGGCATCGACTGATGCAACTGCCATTCGTCTTTATACATGCATAGCTGGAAGTGGGATTGATATTCCTCAACTGGAAGCCAAATAAAAGGAAACTTGAATTTGAGTCATTTCTAGAAAGCTCCCATTTTTTTCACAATTCTTGCATTGGGCTCAAGTAACAACTATCACAAAATTAGAGAACCCAAAAGGATCCCTTTCTTGTATACTTTGAATGCCAACTTATGTTTATCTCATACATCGGATTAATGCTCTAATTTTTAGCTGTGAAAAGATATTAAGGAAAACCCCAACAATTCTTCTCCTACAAAGGGATTTTTGGTCCACCATGTTAGGGGTACTGAGAAACTTTCTGAATTCACACCTCATCTAAATATCCATAACATGCTTTGATATTACCCACAGGGTTTCCTTCTCTTCATTTTTAGTGGATGATTTCATGACAAGATGCTAATCAACTTGGTTTCTCATAAAATATATGAAAGAACGTATCTAAAAATCCCCTATATAGAAGAAAATGTGTACAATCATATGAAAACTAGCATGCTTTTCACATATATTATGTAGGAAAATTTTAGATAATAATCTATGTTTATCAAAATCACATCAGCGAAAAAAATTCAGGAAAGTTCAAGTGGAGGTAGTATGATAGGATCTATTCTCATAAATAGCCTTCAACTAAAAAAGATAAAATTTCTCCCATAAGAAAATTGGATAAGATGGAGATGGTACCCTGCAACCTAAAAGTTTTAAGGTGAGTATGTACATTTTAGCTTTTTCTTCAGTCTGTTCCTTGACCTCTTTCTTTAGTTGTTGTACATGTTTTTCCTTATCCTTGTTGGCTTTCTTTGTTTCCCACTTTGTCCATTCTTCTATCAATAATTCCTATGCCTAATGATCCTTAATAGTATGAATGTATTTTTCATGTTATTCAAAGGAAATCACTCCCTTTTTCAAGGAGAGCGCTAATTGTTTCCAATTTTTCAATTCTATTATCAGCAGAAGTCTTTCTGAGTGTCATTTTGCTTCAAGGTCCTCTATTGTTTCACATGCAACAATTGTAGAGGGTGTAAAAACATCTTGTGTTTCGATTTGATTTGCCTCAGATGCTAGTTCTTATGTAACAAAAATTTAATCAATAGGTTCTTGTGGAACAAATCTTACTTTTTCTTCCTAAAAAACCTCTGACTAAAATTCTAGTTCTTGTGTAACAGCATGATCATTGAAAGTTTCTTGTGTTTTAGATTCCAGGTTAAATTCCATGGAATGCTCCATTTCAATTGTTGGTTCTTGTGTAATAGCAACATCGTCAACGGGTTATTGTGTATCCCCCTCCCTTGGTTATGTTTGAGTTTCTTTCAAGATAGTGTTTTGAAAAAAAAATTATACCTTGATGTTGCCAAAATCTTAGCACATGCTGTACATATAGGGCACTGCGTAGTTTCTGTTCCGAACTTATCAACAACCTTCGCCAGAGTATCAAGACCTGGAACCCTTGTTTCCATTTTTCTGCCCTCTAATTTTTTCTTCAATTCCTTATTTTAAGCCTTTGATTCTTTTATTTTAAGTAGAGAATTTTTGGGCTTCGTTCTTACCTAGCGAGGGAGCATCATCCTGCTTGGCATGTTCCTCTTTCTTCTACTTCCTTGCGTCCTCATGCTTACTTGACTTCTTTTTAGACGATGGTGAGGTTTCTGGTTGAGTGCCAACGATGACCCTATTCTTTGGTGTTATGCCACCTATTGGTTTCTCCAATGATATTTTCTTGATTATGATTCCAGAGGACTACCCTTGTTCCTTAGATACCTCAGTTTATTTCGGAGCATCAGTGGAGGTTTTAGCTCATTTCCAGCGTGGATTTCTTGTATTTTTGTTGGTGAAATCCTCCCAACTTCTTCCTTGCTATTCTATGGCTTCCATTATGATAAATTTTATAAGTCCATGATTAGTGATACATGTTTCTATGTGTGAGGCAAACTTTACCAAAATGTCCATATGCTTTAGATTTCAACAGGAAGTAAGGAAGGTTGAACAATTGCTTATGCCAAAGATGATTCAACAAAAAAATCTGATAGTTAAAAACTATCCTTTCTCATACCTCACATGTAATATATTTAATGATAAATAAGGAAACATCATTCCATGGCTATGGATGGGAAATGCGGTCAATTCCACTTCCTTTCTTGACGAATTGTTCTTATCCCTATAAATATTCCATTTTGAGGGATGGGTCATTGATTTTTTGATTGAACCATTTGTTCCCTTCAGATTGAAGTGTTCATACCCTGAAAATTAATCCCTCTGTAACCTCCATCTTTAAACCTTTGACCTGTGTTTGATTCTTGTTCAAGTTCCTAGCAAGTTCTAGAGAAAAAATTTCATCTAACCCATTGAGTCGCTCAAAAAACTCGGGCCACCCTGCTACTTTGAAGATTTGATATGCCTCTGGGAAATTCTCCAATGCCCTGGTGGAATTTGGATCATTTCTTACTATTGCTCCTCCCATCCCTTGTTACAGACAATGCCCTATGTACTTTCGTCTACTCACTATCGCAGTTCTTGAGAAATCTGTGAAATGAGGATGCAGACCTTTTTTGAGGCAGATATCGGGGAGGTAGGCAAGGATATAGGGTTAGAAAATCATCTAACATGAGTTATCGTTTCATTATTAATATGGAGATGTGAAATTCTATCTTGGCAATGACTCTCACTAATGACATGATTAGTATAAAAAGGTGGTAATGATTACAGTATTTGTTAATGATTACGAGATTTGTCACTTCAAACCAGGTTTGATTATTAATCGTGAAATGATTCACCTCCCCGAAATTAAATGAAAATGTCATCCTCAATTGTAAAATTATAATTTCATATTAGTTTCCATAATTGATAAATAAAGAAAAGACAATATACCTTTTTTAATGAATTACGAGAGGGTGATGTGATTGATATCGACGGAAAAATACTGGTGATAATGATTATTAAAATGGATAGTTTCAATTGGTGCCTTGCTGCAATTCATCAGCTACTACAAATGTAACAACAAATGTATTTTATTATGATAGATAGATATTTACAACAGAACTTTTATATATAATAGCATATATGTTATGAAACTGTTGGGTGAAAATATGTTCATTTAATTCTGTTGTAGTACTTTCCCAACTATTTAATTTGTCAATCCGAGGTTTGTAGGCTTACGAGGCACATGCACTATATATGCAGGACCGAAGTGGAACTAATTTAATCTAAATTACTGAAATCAAATTAATCTAGGAAGGCATTGAAACACTAACTAGGAAAGTAGGAAATTGCATAACGGAAAAGCAATACAACATGTGAAGAGCTGAATAAAAATCAACATATGTGAGGTCACACTAATAAAGCTATCTCAAATTATATTACAAGAATGAAATGACAAATCATGAAAGCGTAACAATAAAATAATATGAATCAAAGCTAAGAATCCCATTCTCTTAATTACAAGACTATCTCTCCAAACTCAAAACTTATGAAAATGAAGAGAGAGCACTCTCTTATATACATGAAGAAGATAACCATCTCATAATGACATATCCACTATTCTCTCAAGCACTCTCAACTACTTTCCCATTATTACAAGATATGATCCCTTTGAATCCTCCACACATCTCTCACATATCTTGGATAAGATATGCCAACCAAATCCTCCATGATTCTCTCCTTAATATGGTGGATGAGATATTTGAGAAGTCTCTTGGAATTAATCCTTCACATATCTCCTACACATTACAAACCTCACACATTCTTGAGATATATATAAAAACATGTATATTTTCTAATATTTAATCATAAATTCACTTATAATACAAAAATGAATAAAGTGGAAAATAATAAGGTGAAACCCAAATGTATTTATGAAAATGATATGATGAAAGGTTAATGGGATGATGAAATGTAAGGAATAGTGAAGGGAAAGGTGGATGAAAATATGACATTTATGAGTCCCAACATCCTCCCCAACTGAACTTGTTGCATGTCCTCATGCAACCATGCATGGATCTCTTTAAGAACATTTGGCATCTGAACTTTGGCTTTACATGATGATGTCTTTTTAATAATGAATGTTTCCAGGATATGTGAAAGACATGAGTAACAACTTACATTTTCTTATGGTTGGTTCTTGTGTGACAACCATGAATACAAAGAATTTTGGTTCTTGTGTTAACAACATTCATTTCGTTTTCTGTTCTCTTTTCTTATGGTTGGTTCTCATGAATACAAAGAATGTTGGTTCTTGTGTTAGCAACATTCATTTCATTTTCTGTTCTCTTGCTGCAATAATAATGTAAACACTCACTGGAAATCATAAGCTATCAATGTGCATAAGAAAGCCCTTTTGTAATATTCATGAAACATGCCAATATGTATATTAATGTGTATGAAGCAAAGTGCAACAAAGTATCATTGGAAAAGAAATGTTGGTGAATGGTAAATGAGATAAAAAAAAATGGAGTGATAGTGGTGGAGAAATGGAATCATGGTAGTGAATATGTAGTGAATATAGTTCTCCCCCCGCAAACTGAATTGGTTGCATGTCCTCATGCAACTTGACATGGGTCATGAAAGGAAATGGAGCATGGTGAGGGAATTTTCCAAAATATTCAAGTCAGCATATAAGGAATTGCATGATTAAAGATTAGAAAACAACATACCTCTACTTACCCAAGAATGATGAACTATGCAATAGGAATGTAGCTGCTGCTGCTGCTGGATCTGGAAAATGTGACTGATGTTGTTGTAACTGGATCCTGGGAAATGAAGGAATCTGAACTGCTGATGCTGAATCATGGAAAAGATAAAGGCTGAAAGTGGAACTGTGGTACTCTCATAGATCAGAATTCATGCTACGGTAACTGCTGAGGGAGTCGTGAAAAAGTGTATAGTCTTCGTCTGCTACAAAACTGATGGTACAAGTCTAATCATGCGAAAGAATGTGTTGATGTCGAGCATGAAGAGAAATCATTGGATTACCGGCCATTGATGCATGTCGTTAACCAATGCGAGGCAAACTCACCATTGATGTCAATGAGTGCCAAGGTACCCAAGTACATCTTGCGAAATGCGAATAGAGGGGTTGACGTCGAGCCATTTGCAAGATCTGACGATCAAGGGACATTGATGTATTCCCATGATTGTCAGCGAGAGAACTTGCCATTGAGGCATGCAAGTCTCAAGGTACCCAAAAGGAACTCTAGTCTATTTCCCAGATAAGGTGCTGATGTCGATGGGGCAAGACTTGTTTAAAGGTGGGCCTTAAGGAATCCCACATCAGTCAACGCGAGTTTGTACAAAGAGATTTGGTAGGACTATAAATGGAAAGAACTCACGAGCAAGCAGTGTGGATCAGCATGGCAAGGAAAACAAGGCAATGTAATCATGGAAAGGGAATAAGTTTTATTCAGAAGGCAAACTAGAAGGCAATAAACTGAAAAGGATAAAGGAATGTATGCGATTCACAAAAATAGGCGTGCATGAAGTCGTGAAAGATAAGGTAATGGAAAATGGGCTTCAACACAAGGATGGTCTAGGCGTTTGGAAGGAAAAATGTGAGTAGTCATGTGTAGTGGAAAATGTCATGATATGTGCAGTGAAGAATTAGTTCCTTCAAGCGTCTAATGATGCATGTTTCATTGTGATTTCGAAAAATCACTTTTGCATTAGATTGTCTTGAACTCTGAAAAACTTAGCACCATTCTTGCATAAAAATTGTCACCTTTGTGTGCCATCTCCATCGATCATTCCTGTATGAAGTGACTCAAAAACAAATTAGCTCATTTTCAAGAATTTATGAAATGTCCATTTTTTTTTTAATTATTTTTCGAAGTTACACTAATTGTGGATGAAAAGGGTGTCACATCGTAATGTTGAGCTTTCTGCATAAGCATATTTTTTACCTACACATAACACCAATCTCATTTCACTTGTTAGTATATGCATCCTAACTCTTGCCCACAAATTCACTTTAAAATAAATGATTAAATCCAACATATTTTTATTTCCCCCCAACTAGAAATATTGCATGTCCTCATGCAATGTACTCATTGATTGTGCAATAATTTTTCAAAATGATTTTATTGGTTTGCAGGAAAATTGATTTAAAACATTTGAAAAGGCTTTTGTATTTGTTAGGGAACAAGTAGTTAGTTTATGAATGAATGAGGGCAATTTTTTTTATTTTTTTTTAAACAACAAATTTTATTTTATTTTTATTTTTTAACAAAATTAAAATGAAAATTTTATTTTATCATTTATGTTTGGTGTTGAATTAAACAACAAATTAAAAAGAAAATTTATTTATCTTTTATCATTTTTTAATAAATAACAAATTAAAAAACAAAAGTTTTTAATTTATTATTTATGTCGATTTTTTATTTATTTATTAAAAACAAAACTAATAATGAAAATAATAGAAGAAACTAACCCTAATTAAATTATACAAACTCATCAACAAATTCATCAAGGTTTTGTTTTTTCATTTTTTCTTTTTTAATTAAAAAAAACAATTTTTATTTTTAACACCAAACTAACATAGAAAGGTCTTCTAAATTTTTTATGTAAAAATCCATACCTCATTTAATGACCAAAAAGATTCATCCCTTCATAGCATTCGAGGTATGAATTGGCCTGTTTTCATCAAAATGTATGCTCCTGATTATCCATTGACATTTCTCCATTGTAGTCATTCTGACGAATTTTCCTGAACTTAAAAGATATAACGATATAATCAACTTTTCTGAATATCAACTGCATATTATGATGTCACCTTCATCAATACTCAGACCACCCATTTGTTTTCACAAACGCAATGAAGTGCATGCGCAGTAAATTGAAAATTCCAAAATACATTTGTGCTGGGAAAGATGACAGGATAGCAAGGATCCTGAAGTTGACTAAGCCTTAGCTGTCCATCTGCAGCACAGCTTACAATATAACAATCATCTGTGAAAGGAATACTTCTGGCCTGAAATAAATTATTTGTATGTCCAGAATGAAAAGATAGTTTTTTAATATTAGAAGCCCAATCCCAAATTATAATTTCCTTGTCATCAGAATCTGGCACAAGCAGGTCACCATTTGGATTAAAATGCACAGTATTTACACATCCCTTGTGTTTTCCCAGCTTGACAGAGAGCTCAAGCCGCTGAATAAGATCCTGGCAACCACCCATGCGGTGAGCGAAGGTTCTCGGATTTGTTTCACTGGTCTGGCATTTCCACGGATCTCCAACACCACAGTGGTAGGCCTCCATTTTACTCATTTTTGTCAATAGTATTCGACCACCGAATTCCCGCTATAAAAACAACAATAAAATCTCAAATCCTCCTTAATTCAAGTTCCAGGGTCAGGTACGCACTGGAGTTTTGATTGCTTTTTGTGGTAGGTGAATGCGAGGGAAGACATACACAACACCTTCTACTTCATTGCAAGTAAAACCTTCTAACTGGTTCAACGCCTGCATAGAAAAAAATGACTCGTCTTCACTCTGTGGGGGTCTCCTCTATTAAACGCAAAGCTGGAGTTCATCACCATTCTAACCTAGAATTCCCCATATATTACTATAAAATTGCCTCCTCGATATTTGATTTAGTGATAGAAAAATCCGATTTGACTTATCGTGCAGTGATTTGTTCCTACAAAATTGGAATTTGTATTATCGTTTCCTAATTTTCTGGACAAAGAGCCAGATTTTTAATTTATGTTTTGGAGGATTTTTTGGGCGTTGCTGAGGGAGTTGCGATGGCGGAGGGCATATTTACAACGATACGTTGGCCAGGGATAGAGGATGCGGCCAAAATCTTGAAAAATATTACAAAATTGGATCCTTTTCTCAATAGGAAGAGGGGCATAGGGTAACCTAAATATAGGCCTTATTACACCAAGTTGTGCCAAAGCTGTATTAAGAGCAATCGGATTAGGCTCACAAAAGAGCCAGTCCATAAAAGGTAACACTATTTTGTTCAGAGCTTCATCCTTCCCATTGAACATAAGATCGTGAATCAAACTTAGAACCAAGTTGCTTGTAAAAAAAATGACCCCTCTAGCTTCATAGTTCCACCTTGTCGATTATATGCAGTTTGCCGAACCATTGCATCTTCATATAGACTATCCAATGTGATTTTTCCAAAGCCACCAGCCATTTGGTGCTCATCGTTTTGGTTTGTTGTTGCTAGTTGCAGGTTTATGAACACAAGTTTGCGTACATTCCAACGAAATTCACAGTTCTTTTATTGTCCCCAAGCAAAACGATGAACCTCGGGAATTTTAGATTTAATTGTGTTTATAGGTTTTATCATCTAATTGCTTGCTACAAGTTTTAGTATGGCTAGATGTAATCAATTGCAAGAGAGACACAGTTTCAGCGATTGTTTCAGATGTAAAAACTCAGTTTGTTTTTTTTTAATTCGCCGATTTATTCACCGAATGTTTTTTCTTTTAAATTAAAAAAAAATCGTTTAATTTTGTTGTAGTACTTTCCCAACTATTTAATTTGTCAATCCGAGGTTCGTAGGCTTACGAGGCACATGCACTATATATGCAAGACCGAAGTGGAACTAATTTAATCTAAATTACTGAAATCAAATTAATCTAGGAAGGCATTGAAACACTAACTAGGAAAGCAGGAAATTGCATAAGGGAAAAGCAATACAACATGTGAAGAGCTGAATAACAATTAACATATGGGAGCTCACAATAATAAAGCTATCTCAAACTATATTACAAGAATCAAATGAAAAATCATGAAAGAGTAACAATAAAATAATATGAATCAAAGCTAAGAATCCCCTTCTCTTAATTACAAGACTATCTCTCCAAACTCAAAACATATGAAAATGAAGAGAGAGCACTCTCTTATATACATGAAGAAGATAAACATATCATAATGACATATCCACTATTCTCTCAAGCACTCTCAACTACTTTCCCATTATTACAAGATATGATCCCTTCGAATCCTCCACACATCTCTCACATATCTTGAATAAGATATGCCAACCAAATCCTCCATGATCTTCTCCTTAGGAATAGGCTTGAATAATTATCTCCTTAATATGGTGGATGAGATATTTGAGAAGTCTCTTGGAATTAATCCTTCACATATCTCCTACACATTACAAACCTCACACATTCTTGAGATATATATAAAAACATGTATATTTTCTAATATTTAATCATAAATTCACTTATAATACAAAAATGAATAAAGTGGAAAATAAGAAGGTGAAACCCAAATGTATTTATGAAAATGATGTAATGAAAGGTTAATGGGATGATGAAATGTAAGGAATAGTGAAGGGAAAGGTGGACGAAAATATGACATTTCTGAGTCCCAACAAAACCAACTCCAAAAATAGAAGAAAAGAGAGATCAATGTCTTATAAATAAGGCACTTTGAGAGGGAAACCTCCTTTACATTACATAAATGAACAATTCTTTGATGATTCAAATGAAAAAACCTCCTTTCTATATATATGAGTCCATGGGATCACAATATAGTTCTATCTGACCTAACAATAATAATGTAAGGGCACAATAATAGTAATATGGGGGCTACAAGGGTACAACAATAAGGGGATACACTAGTATTATAGGGACCTAAAAATATACCTTTGAGGGTATTATGCCTTTGAGAATACTTCTAAAAAAATGAAACTTAGACTTGAAACAACAAATTATTTATGATATATGTGAAAGATAACATGTTTTTTTTCAAGAAAAAGAAAACAAATGCGTAACAACCCAGTGGCAACAAGTGGTTTTCGACTGTTACCATTATCTACCTACGCCTCCATAAGGAGTTTTCACAGGAATATTTATTTATTATTATTATTATTTATTCTTTATATATATATATATATATATATATATATATATATATATATATATATATTATTTTATTTTATTTTTATCAGCCACCAAAGAAAGTTGGTTTTCAGCTGTGGTAATTATTGAAAATTTTAAAAATTTGGCAGTGCAAGAGAAATCTCCACTGATCTGATAACTTGAAGATCATATCATGAGACAATGTTTACAAACGAATCCTTTAAGGTTGTTTTATGATATAACCGAAGACGATGCCCATTGAAAAGTAATGGCGTACTGGCACCATCTATGGTAACTAACTTCACAGTCCCATTTTCAAATATTGTATCAACTTCATAGGGACCTATCCATCTTGTGCAGAGCTTCCCCTTGAAATATTTGAATCATGAACCATATAATATAGCCCAATATCCCCTCTGAAACACCTTCTTTTTGATAAATTTACCATGCTTCTTACTCCTCTGATGTTGTATTATGTCTGTCTGTTGGATAACATCCAATCTCTTTTCATATAATTCATTTAACTAATTCAACCAATGGTTCTGTTCTATATCCAAATATGGTTCACTTGCATCATTTTTGTAAGTGTTTTCACTTCGAAATCTATGATAAATAAAGGATATTTACCATACACTAATTTGTATCGTGAAAATATTGTAGTGTTTCTCCAGGTAATTTTGTATTCTCACAGTGCCTCTGGAAGTTTATCAGCCCGGTTCCTTTGATGACTAGACACGATATTGGTAAGAATTCCTTCAATAACCTTGTTAGTTTTTTCCACTTGTCCATTCACCTGTGGATGATATGGTGACGTAATATTGTGACAGATCTTGTATTTATGAATTATCCTCTGTATCAATTTAGATGTGAATTGTGGTCCTTCATCTGTCACTATTTCCCTAGGTAATCCAAAGTCAACAAAAATGTCTTGAAATAGAAAGTATAAAAAAACGTGTTTAGTGGCCCTAGTAAGTGCCTTTGCTTCAACCCACTTTGTGACATATTCTATATAGACGAGGATGTAGGAATTTTTCTAAGATGAAGGATTAATTGGTCTTACAAATTCTAAGACCCACTTCTCAAATGACTCTAAATCTATTTAAGGGTGCAGTGGCATCTCATCTAACTAGAGTGGTTAAATTCTCTAAAAACTATCACTTCCCCTTACAAATTTCTTTGCATCCTGAAATATAGTTGGCCAATAGTATCCTATTGAAAGTACATTATACCCTATAATTTTTTGTACAAAGTTTCTTCCATAAGGTTCTTCATGGCAAGCTATGAGGATGTGAAAAATATCATCCTCCCTTGCACAACACCTCATCTAATGACCTGGTCCTATGTAATAGAGATATCCTTCCATCCAAGAGTATCTTGCACTTTACTGAATAATTCTCTCTTTTTTTTTCGAGGAAAAATTCTATGGAGATATTCCTACGGAAAGTTAGTTAGCTATGTGTGTATACCACAATGAGTGAGTTGAAATAACAAAAATATATTCATCTACAAAGGAATCTTCAACAACCATACATTTGTTGTTAATAGTTAGACTAGAAAGAAAATCAGCCACTACATTATCTTTCTGAGGTCTATCTAGGATTGTTATATCAAACTCTTGTAATAACAACAATCAACATGTAACTCTACCATTAGTGATTGGTTTATTCATTAAACAATGAATGGAAGATTGGTCAGTGTGCACAAATATTTGATAAGATGTAATGTAGTGCCTAAATTTATTAATAGCATTCACTACCGCAAGACATTATATCTCTGTAATCGTATAATTCAATTATGTTGGAGTGAGATTCTTGCTAATGTAGTATATGGCCTATGGTTTCTTGTCTTCTAGCTAGCCTACCACAACTCCCACAGTAGTATCAAATGCATATATGGCTATGTGAACCAAAATATTCCAGTTTGTCCTCAAAAAATATGGGTTGCTAATACACACTTATTTAAATCTGTAAAGGCCCACTCACATTTCCCTGTCCAAACAAATTCCACCTCTTTAGTAAGTCGAGAAAATAATGGGGCTGAAATATTTGAAAATTTTTCTATAAACCTTTTGTAATACCTTACATGTTCCATAAAACTATGTACCTATTTTTTGTTTTGGGAACTGGAATTTTCAGAATTACTTCTATATTAGCAGGGTCTACTTTTATTCCTTTAGCAGAGATAAAATTCACAAGCATGATACCTTCATTCATCATCATGTGAAATTTTTCTCTGCTTAAGTAAACATTAGTTTGTACACATCATTCTAGCATTTTTTCAAGATTGCCTAATGTTGTTTCAAAGACATCACCATAAGGTGTAAATTCATCCATGAATACTTCTAAAAATTCATTTAACAATTCTGAAAATGTCCCCAACATTGCCCTTTGGAAGGTTTTTGGCGCATTACAGAGTCCAAAAGGGAGAACTTTGTATGCAAAAGTCCCCCAAGGGCAAGCTAAGGTGGTTTTATCCTGATCCTCTCGGGAAATATGTATATGATTATAACCACTAAACCCATCTACGAATGAAAATAATTCATTTCCAAACAAGGTATCATGGACCATATCTATAAATGACAAATGGAAGTGGTCCTTTTGAGTGTCTTTATTAAGTTCTCTATAGTCTACAAAGACTCTCCACTTGCCATTAATTTTAGGAATAATCAAAAGCGGGGATAACAATTGACTTTCAGAAATGGGATAGATGAAGTTGGCCTTTAGGAGCTTTCGCAATTACTCTTTTACTACTTTCTTAAGTGGTAGGTTCATGTGTCACAGTGGCTACCTAACTGGATTGCAGTCCTCTTTTAAGTAAATATGGTGAGTACACAGGGTAGGGTAAATTCCTTTCGTGTCCGTGTAACTCCATGAAAATGACTTTTTATATCTCTGTTACAGCTCTAACAAAATTCTATTATGTTTAGGAGTCATATTAGTATTAACATTCATATTTTTACCCCGTTTTATTTCAACTAAGCTGCTCTTGATATTATTAATTATCGTCATATTTTCTAGGTTCAAATATTCCGCGACATCTTCTTCCCCCAAGTCTTCAATAGAATTAACAACAAGGGAATTATTGATAAAACCATTAATAATACCATCTTTTGTTTCATCCTTAAAATACTGAGATTTGTCGAGAATGAGAAGTGGCTGGGAAAAATCTGATTCAGGGTCAAATTCATCCGGTAAGAAATTTCCCAAATCCTTAATTGGTTTTGCAGGGGGGTAAAGGTTGAGGTTCTTCATGGCCTATCCATCTGAAACTGTCATGAAGCCCGGCCTACAATCTATAAATGCATTTTCAATGGCCAGCCAAGGCCTTCCCAATATTAGGGGATGCCCCCCCAAATTTGATTTGGTTTGTAAGGTAAGAAATTCTGATAGATATATCTAGGAAACCACTATGATGTATACATCTTCTAACACTCCTTGTAGTTAAGACGTGACCTATATGCTAATTCTAGCACTGTAGGTGTTTGTCTTAGCCCAAAGACCCTAAAGTGGTAAATATTTCCTTAGTCATTACATTTACTGTTGCCCCTAAATATATTAGTGTGCTTGGAATGGGCATCTCATTAATATAAACAGTGACTATGGAGTTCCCTAGATCATTATATTTAGTCAAAGGAGGTTGACTAGTCATTAGTTCCCATAGTTTTCCAATCACATGGATAGTGATAGGGTCCTTGCGCTTCCTTCCAGGTTTTCTAAAAGGAAGGTCCCTTATTTTTTATTAATGGTTTGCATCGGGGGAATCATTATGTGTATATTCTTTAACCTGTTTGATAAATTAGATTCGGATTTAAAAAGTATTTCTAGTTTACGATAATATTTACGGATATGGAGGGTTTTAATTACTATAGTATTATTTGGATTGATTGTTTTAGATATTGTTGAGATTCAACAAGATGATGAGCTTAGTGAAAAGAGTCGCCTTCACTAAGTGGGCCCGCAGGCTATTTTTGGCACAAAGTCTATTTTTAGATTATGTCTATTTTTAGACATGTCGATCATATTCTATGAGTTGCAGGATGCTATTTGTGGATGGTTGGTCAAGTTGGAAAAATAGATGGACTTCTATTTTTAGACATATTTGGTGGAATCTATTTTTAGATTGCCAGTCTAAAAATAGATATGTCGAATATTATTAGCTCTTAATAATATTTAGACTCTAAACATTATCTTATTCTCTAGGAGCACTTCAGTTAAGTGCACAGATGTGGCACAGGAGCTGACAGAAGGAATTACGCTATTCCTGAGGGTTAAGTGGAGCTATTGCATGAAGAATTCAGTTAGAACTCATGTGAGAGAGTTTGGTGGAGTTGATTGAGGAAGTTAGTGGAGTTGTATTCAGTTTAACTGAGTTAAACATAGTTGAGCTAGTTGTATATAGTCTAACTGATTGATACACTAGTGAGAGTGGTGTGAATTAATTATTAATTAATTCACTAATTATTAACTCATTAATCAACTAAAGAATACATCATTTAACTATAGTGCATGGACAGTTTCAGTGGAGACCAGTGAAGAGGTAGGTGAAAGAGCAGTGTGACTATCAGTTGTGACTATAGTGTTGCATGATTGCAACCAACACTCGGTGGATATTCCAATGAGGATGGCGTGAGAAAGGATAGAGTAATTTGAGTTCATTCAAGCCATTCTTCGGTAGGGATTAGCAATAGAGCAAGCTAGCGGTGTAAAAGATCGGTGCATGGACTTGCAAGATTGGGCACGATTAGTATGTAGCGATTGTATTATATTGAGCTTGATATGATCAGCTTGTATGAGGATTGTTCTTTGTTATCATCTCTGCCAGGCCATAGTTTATATACCAATAGTTGGGCTTTTCAACTTCAGGCTTTCCCGTTAAACAACTGTGTTAATGTGTGTGAATTTTTATTGTTTCATGTGTGCATTGCAATCTTGATTTAATTTCTGCAAATGATCAATGGTGGAATAGATTCTATATTTTGCATGAAGTTAAAATAGTGTGAGATAAGGAGAATATTGTACATATAACACATAAGTTATATAATTTCTACATGGTATTAGCGCAATATTGATCATTGAAGGAGATTGCAATTATTGAAGCAGTTGAGTTTTGTGTTGGTGGAATTCGAATTTGCTGCAGTGTTTTCTTGGAGTTGAAGTTGAGCATTCATTGAAATGTCTTTCAACGGATTGCGATTGGAGTATGCCCTTGATGGGAGCTCGAATTACATAGCATGGAAGGATAGGATGGAGGTGGTGCTAGATGATAATGGATTGAAGGAGTTCATAGATGTTGATATTCTGAAGCCTGCTTCTAGTGATGCAGTCGCACTTGACGCATGGAAAAATAAGGTAGAAAAGTGTCAAAGGATTCTATTGGAAGGTGTGAAGGACCACATTGTGTCTATCCTTCACGAGAAAGCCACTCCATTCTTAATGTGGAAGGCTTTGACAGACTTGTTCCAAAGCAGAAGTGACCAGAGGAAGTTGGCGCTTAAAGACAAGCTCAGAAAAATAAAAATGGAGAAAGGCGACAGTATTCCAAAATACCTCACAAAGTTTGTCCACTGCAAGGATGAGCTGGGAAGTGTGGGGGTTACTATTGATGAAGAAGACTTGGTGAGCTTGGCTCTCCTTGGGCTTCCAAAGAGTTGGCATAGCTACGAGAACTCTGCCAATGGATGGGAGAAACTGCCAAGATGGGAGAGACTTTGGTCGGATCTTATGCAGGAAGAGATAAGGCGGGGTACCAGGGATGGATCTTCATCGAAGAATGAAGATGAAGAAAATTGTGCTTTGGCTGCCAAAGTAAGGAAAGGAAGGTGAAGAGAAATTCTTCTGTCAGGTGCGAAAGGTAAGAAACGGGACATGTCCCAAGAAGCAGGATTTGCCCAAGGTGAAGTGTTTTCACTGTCACCAGCACGGGCATTTCACCACTAATTGCCCACAGAAGAAGAAGATTAAGCAGGTTGTTGGATCTGCAACTGGAGAGGCCTTAGCCTCGCAGTTTGAGCTGGATTTTTCTTTGATCGCATGCTTGGTTTCAAGTGTGATGGGATCGATGTGGTTTCTTGACAGTGGTGCGTCTTTCCATATGACCGGAGACAAAGATTTTTTTAGTGATCTGGATGAAAAGGATCTTGGAGTGCACATCGAGATGGGCGATGATGGTAGATACAGTGCGACTGGTATCGGGACCATTTCCTTTGAGAGGGAGTCTGGAAAACCTTTCATCTTGAAGGATGTCATGCATGTTCTAGGATTGAAGAAGAATCTGATCTCTGTGGCGATGTTGGAAGACAAGGATTATGATGTTGTTTTTAGCGAGGGAAAATCCTTCATACGCAGTAAGACAACAGGTCAAACCAGGAGGATAGGGGTTCGATTTAAGAACCTTTATCAATTGCAGGTAGATGGTTGCGCAACAATGGCAGACAAAGCAGAAGGAGTGGTGAGCCGGGATGAGGGAAAACTGTGGCATAGGAGATTGGGCCATCTTCACCATGGTGCTTTGAAAATTTTGCAGCAGATTTCTACCATGCTTCCCAAGGGTACACTTGTGCAGTCAGATCAGTGCAAGGGATGTACTTTGGGAAAATTTGTGAAGACCACTTTCCATGAGAAGGATAGTCGCACCACAACAATCCTTGAGAGAATTCACACAAATGTGTGTGGACCTTTCTCAGTAGATTTGACAGCAAAGCACAGGTATTATGTGATATTTTTTGATGACTTTTCTCATAATTGCTGGATCTTCTTCATGCAGAAGAAGAGTGAGACATACTCAAAGTTTTGTGAGTTCAAGGCACTCGTTGAGAAAGAGTCGAGGAAGCAAGTGAAGGCTCTTAGGAGCAATAATGGTGGTGAATTCATCTCTGGAGAATTCAAATACTTTTGCAGCGTAGAAGGAATTTGAAGAGAGCTCAAAGCGCCTCATAACCCACAGCAGAATGGGGTCACGGAGCGAAAGAACAGAATGATTGTGGGTGCTACATGAGCAATGTTTCATGATCAAGGCCTTCCCATACACTTGTGGGAAGAAGCATGCAACACTACAGTTTATGTGCAAAACCATTTTCCTTATAGAGTACTTGGCATGAGTACACCTGAAGAGGCGTTTTCTGGTAAGAAGCCTGATATTTCTCATTTGAATATTTTTGGCTCACTTGTTTACATTCATGTGATGAAGGATGCCGGGAAGAAGGCGGAGTTGACCGCGGTTGGGATATTTTTTGGGGTCTGAAAACACCCCACAATTATCGTGTGTATTTCCTACTTCGATCGGATGAATTGTCATGCGACGGGATATCCAATTTCATGTGGAGAAAGCCATGAAGTTGTCGCTTGAGGAAGGAGCTACACTTGCATGAAGATGAGGAGCTACTTGTTCTAAGATGAGCCTCGAAGATGTGGATAAGCGAAGAGGAGGTTCATGGAGTGGAAGAAACCCGCGATGTAGTGCCAAACATCAAGGGCGGAAGCGCACTCTGAAGGGCGAGAGGGGGCGAATCTTAATGCAGCACAAAATGTAGGAGCACCTACATCACGAAGCGTGGATAGAGACGAGTCACCTAACCAATTCTTTTGGATACATGGCTATGATGAGCAAGTGTATCGTGATGGAGCCATCCTCTTTCGAGGAAGCTATGGAGGATCCCGCATGGGTAGATTCCATGGTGGAAGAGTATGATTTGATTGTCAGAAACAGTGCATGGGAGATTGTCCCAAGGCCGGAAGGGAAATCGGTGGTAGGTTCGAGATGGATCTACAAAGTGAAGCAAGCTTCTGATGGGATCGTCGAGAATTACAAGGCAAGATTTGTTGCCCGGGGCTTCTCACAGATCGAGGGGATCAACTATGAAGAAACCTTTGCACCTGTCGAAAGGTATTCTTCCATACAGACCATCCTTTCTCTCTCAGTGTAGATGGGTTGGCACATTCATGAGATGGATGTGAAGACTGCGTTCCTCAATAGAGTCATTGAGGAGGAGGTGTACATAGAGTAGCCTGAAGGATTCAAAATCTTCAACAGCGAGTCGCATGTGTGCAGGCTCAAAAGAGCTCTGTATGGGCTGAAAGAAGCACCTCGTGCTTGGTACACACGGATAGACAGTTATTTCACTGAACTTGGTTTCGCCAAGAGTGAGGCGGATCCGAACCTATACCAGATTGTGGTGGAGGGTAATTTGCTGATCGTTGTAATTTATGTAGATGATTTGATACTAACAGGTGATGAACTATTGATACACTCATGCAAGGCAGATCTTGCAAAGGAGTTTGAGATGAAGGACTTGGGCCTCCTTCATTATTTCCTGGGATTGGAAATTTGGCCGTGAGGAAGATTAATTTGTTTTTGTCTCCAGGAAAGTATGCCCAGGATCTTGGAGAAGTTTCACATGCGAGGTTGCAAGCTCGACCTCCTGTGCAGTGGGAAGAGGATGCTACATCGTGAGGTAGTGGATGCCATTGTTTATCGACGGTTGGTTGGTCGGCTCATGTATTTAGTCAATACACGACCGGTATATGCTATGTTGTGAACCGGCTTTCACAAGTTATGGATTCGCCCTACCAAGCTCTTTGGAAGCGAGGCAAGCATGTCTGAGGTATCTCAGGGCACATCTCGGTATGGATTATGGTATAGGCTTGGTTGGATGAGTTGAAAGGCATGGCTTCACGGATGCATATTGGGCAGGGAGCCCAACAGACATAAAGAGCACATCTAGAGGGATTTTCAGTATCGGGTCGACGACATTTTCTTGGTATAGTAGGAAGCAGAGATCCGTGGCACTCAGTTCAACAAAGGTCGAGTATATGGCAGTGATTTTGGCTGCATGCGAGGCTATATGGATGAGGAAGATCCTGGTCGGGTTGTTCGGTTCACACTTAGATCCTACTGTGATATATTGTGATAATCAGAGTTGCATCAAACTCTCGGTTAATCCAGTATTTCATGATATATCTAAACACATTGACATCCGGTACCATCATATCAGAGATTGTGCAGCGAAAGATCATGTTACTTTCATACATTCCTACGGAGGATCAGGATGCTGATATCTTGACGAAGGCACTCACCAGGAGCAAATTCGAATACCACAGGGGCAGGATAGGGGTTGCAGATAATCCATATCTTTTCGAGAGGGAGTGTTGAGATTGCAACAAGATGATGAGCTTAGTGGAAAGAAGTCACCTTCACTAAGTGGGCTCGTAGGCTATTTTTGGTGCAAAGTCTATTTTTAGACTATGTTTATTTTTAGACATATGGATCATGTTCTATGAGTTGCAGGATGCTATTTGTGGATGGTTGGTCAAGTCGGAAAAAATAGATGGACTTCTATTTTTAGACATATTGGGAGGAATCTATTTTTAGATTGCCAGTCTAAAAATAGATATGTCGAATATTATTAGCTCTTAATAATATTTGGACTCTAAACATTACCTTATTCTCTTGGAGCACTTCAGTTAAGTGCACAGATGTGGCACAGCAGCTAACAGAAGGAATTACGCTATTCCTGAGGGTTTAATGGAGCTAATGCATGAGGAATTTAGTCAGAACTCATGTGACAGAGTTTGGTGGAGTTATAGAAGTAGTTGGTGGAGTTTTATTCAGTTTAACTCAGTTAGACTCAGTTGAGCTAGTTGTATCTAGTCTAACCGATCGATACACTAGTGAGAGTGGTGTGAATTAATTAGTTAATTAATTCACTAAATAATAACTCATTAATCAACTGAAGAATACATCAGTTAACTACAGTGCATGGCAGTTTCAGTGGAGACCAGTGGAGAGATAGGTGAAAGAGAAAGTGTGACTATCAGTTGTGACTATAGTGATGCATTGATTGCATCCAAAACTCAGTGGAGATGCCAATGAGGATTGCATGAGCAAGGCTGGAGCAATTTGAACTCATTCAAAGCCATTCTTCAGCAGGGATTACGCAGTAGAGGCAGGCTAGCAGGTGGCAAAGATCGGTGCATGGATTTGCAAGATCGGGCCTGATTAGTGTGTAGCAATTGTATTGTACCGAGAGCTTGATATGATTAGCTTTGTATGAGGATTGTTACATGATCTCTATGACATATATTATATACAAATAGTTGGGGTTTTCAGCTTCAGGCTTTCCCGTTAAACAACTGTGTTAATGTGTGTGAATTTTTATTGTTTCATGTGTGCATTGCAATCTTGATTTAATTTCCGCAAATGATCAATGATGGAATAGATTCTGTATTTTGCATGAAGTCAAAATAGTGTGAGATCAGGAGAATCTTGGACATAACACATAAGTTATATAATTTCTATAGATATATATCAATATCATTTTCCCCTACTGTAGCGGTTATGTTAAAATCCATAGGACCATCCCTGGGGGATTCACATTCCTCTTCAATAATGACAGGGGAGGTTTTTGAATTTACTACTTTTACCGATCAGAGGTGGATCTCATTGCATCCAAAAGGGGTAATGTAGTAATTTTGGAAAGAAGTGGGGGCTTCTAAATTCTGGCTTGCCTTATGTTTTGGGTTAGGGTTAGGTTTTATAGGTAATTAGGGGCGAATGGGAGGGGTAGTAATAGAAGATGATTCAAGAGGTGGAAATTGTAGTTGTTGTTGTATTGGTAATGTAGGAGGGTTTCCTCTCCAATTATGAGGCCAAGATTCTGGTTGATATGGGGGATACTGAAAAGAGGGAGAAGAAGACCATTGATTCCATGGTGAAGGAAACTGATTTGGGGGTGGAGTAGGATGCTTTCATGGAAACTGTTGAGTATTACATACACTATTCCACAGAACATACCTGGTGGTAATGGTTTCCAAGGTTTCCAAGATCTAATGAAGTAAGAATACTGAACTTCCTCAGCTAATTCTTTGAGTACTTCCTTTAGTATCAAAATCTCTAGGAAATGACCTGTAGAGTGTTCCAAGTTTCAGATATTGCACAAGCTAATGTTTTTGACCCTGCAATCCTTCAAGAAGTGTTTATCTTTAAAATTTGGGCATAACACGACAAAAGTCTTATCAATTTCATTCTGTGATTTTTTTACTTGCGTTGTTGTAAATTGGGAAGATAAGGTACTGAGAATATTAGTCTCGATATTTTAAAATAGGTTTCCAATCTCATCCCTGGTCACACTTGCACTTATGGATTTCTATATTCTGATATAGGCATTCCATGTCATGCTTCTTCCTCACGAGGATCATCGCGAACACCTTAATCAAATATTTACTATTTTCTCATATGGTTCCTACGATATATCCCCTTTTCCTAATGGATTCAGTATGTCAAGGAAGTCATCTATAATACCTTGAATAAATATTGTCTTCAAGATTTCTGGAAACAAATCACCATGCTTGGACCTCTGTGGATTACAATGAAATCATTCTACATAATATTCCAAGCTATCATCTTTCTTCTATGTTATTATGAGAAATTCCTCTTTCAAGTTCCTCGTTGTAAAAGAATGCTGATATTTTTTGAGGAACGTGTTCTTCATATCTCCCCATGTCCAGATAGTAGTTGATACAAGTCCCATAAACCATCTCAATGCTGCAACTTTCAAAGTTGTAGGGAATAGTTTTAGTTTCTGAGCATCTGAAATCCAGTCATAACTTCTGCAAAAAACATCAAATTCAAACAAAAAAGTATCATGATATTCTACAATAAATCCCTCAAAAGATGGAAGAACTGATAGAGGGATATTTTTCATAGGGGCTTCTCCCCTTATATCACCTATTGGAAATTCAAAGGTGGTAATAGTGGTATATGTCCCATTGTTATTGTTTCCCATTGGGATTTCTCCAGATTCTACTTATGGTGAGGGTTCCTCTAAATATTTCTTTGATTGAAGGTCCTCAAATAAGGATTCTTGTGATGATTTCTCATATTAATTGTTTATGGGTAAGGATTCCTTTGATGATTTCTTAGATTTTCCGGGGATGGATATTTTGATGCACTTCCTAACTCAGGGTATTGGAATGTAAAAGGATTTTTTTTAGATTCTTGCTCTTGATAATTCCCCCTAGTTTCCCCTTGTCCTTCTAATCCAAAATCCTGAACACCAGTATCTCCTTGTTGTTATTGAGTTAATTTTGCAGAAATGGGAATTTGTAGGCTAGTTTGAGGAGATTGGGGTCTTAAAACAAAGGAGCCAGAGACTCCTGATTTTGATATGGAAGTAGTAGAATTTTGTGGGCTTGTTTTCCTCACATCCTTATGCAATGTTGATTGTTCCTTCTCTGATTCTGAGATCATTTCTTGAATGAATATGGTTCTCATTTGATAAACATTCATTAGAGGAAATTTCAGCCTAAAAGTGGCCTCCTAAGGGAAATTAATAAAATAATAGTTAAAATAATAAAATAAGAGTTATGAATTTTGGAGGGAAAAGAAGAAAATTGCTTTGTTTTTAATAGTATTTTTGGCTTATCTCCTTTTAGCTTTACTCAAATTTCAAGTGTAGACACTCATTAGATGTGGAATTAAATTCCACAACCAACAAGTACCCATTATGCATACTTTTGAGAAGACCCACATTGATAAAAAGCATAAATACATTAAAAAAAGTGAGTTGAACACGCTTTTTAATTTTTATAATTGTGGGTCTTCTCAAAAGTATGCATGATGGGTACTAGTTGGATGTGGAATTTAATTTTGTGTGCAACGAGTGTCTACACTTGAAATTTGAGTAAACCTACAAGGAGATAAGCTAAAAGTACAATTTTTAAAAAAAGTAGTTTTTCTTCTTTTCCCTCCAAAGTATTTACATGTACCTCTTTTTAAATTTAAAATATTTTGATTGATTTACATATTATGACATGGAAAATATATGAAAATTTCATGCGAACTTTTAGGCTAGAATGTCCTCTAATATTTCTTATTATTAGGTTGACCCATTTTACATATAACTTTATTAGAGTATCTATGGTTTGCTTCTTCTCCACTCATAATTCTATACATGGACCCAATGGATAATTATTTTCACGCCCTAAGTGTCCCAATTGTTATAGGGTTGAGCCCAATCAGGTATGTTAGAGCAATTCACAAGTTCCTACCTCTCGTCTTACCACCCAACACCTATAAAATTAGATACATACTAATCAAGGAAAAATTCACTAACACACCCTAAGCATCCTAATTTTTACAGGGGTCATCCCGTTCAGGTATGTTAGAGAGATGCACAAGTAATTAAATTTCATCTTACCACCCAACACTTGTAAAATTAGAGACACATTATTGAAATAAAAATTCAAAAGAAAAGTGTTGCTGACTATATCGCTACAGCCTTCCCCGACAATGACGCCAAAATGTTTAGAGAGTTCGATCGCTCTTAAAAAACTGAACCACAACCATTAATTTTCAATCAGGCTAGGTATTTTTATTTCAAAGGCGTCTGCACTATCTGTGTCCATACATGAACAACCAGGGAAAAAATATAAAAATGTTGTTGAACATACTTGCAGGGTTTTAAATAATTGATGTAGAAATTACAAAAACACACTACATAATGAATCTCTATCAAGAAAGAAAGAATACACACTCCATAAAATTTATAGTAGAAATAGGGGTGCCATGTATCATTAAATATATTGCAACAGTTAATTGAATATTATAGATCTAACCAATCGAGTGTAACAACATATAATGAATCTAAAAACAGAAGTGCATTTGTGCTACACGATATGAAATGACAATAAGAAATCCACACAAATATAAATAAATAAATTAATACACTACTGCTGTGATCCCTTCTAAAGATAAGGGCCCTTCCTCCCTATCAGGGTTCAATAATGGAAGGGAAAATAGTTAAAGATTCAACACAAAATTTATAAAAACATCACCAAATGCATATTGTATTAAAATAACTAAAGAATACAAGATCAAAATTTTGGTACTATTCCTATGTTATTGTACCCTTCTCATGCGACTAAGCCTTTTTATAAATTATGTTACAAGCCCCAAAATAAGGGAATGGATCAGTCATGAGAATTTTGTGATTCTCATGTTGATCGAATTAAAATAAAATAGAAGTTGTTACAAATTGTTTTCAATTAAAAGAGTTATTATTGTTACAACACCCTTGCAATCGTAACTGCTCAAATATTTCCAGTCGTCCACATAGAGTTACTTCTCATGATATTCAACCAACGTCTTGAAAATAGCGGCCACGATCTTTGACACTTTGTAGTGTAGCAGCAACTTCACAGTGTAACAACAAACTCAGGTTGTAACAACAAACTCAAGGTGTAACAAGAAGCTCGGGGTGTAAGAAAAAATGACAGAAGGAGTTTTCTACCCCTGGTATTTAATGATTATAGCAACAAAAGAAATAAAAACATCCAAAATATCTGTTCCACAATTTCCCTGGTTAGTCATTCCAAAAATACATTGTTTCATTCAATATTTAACAGAAAATGGCATAACAATATTTCAGAGAAAAGATTGCTTCTCTAACCAGGTGGAGTGGAATTGTGTGAGGGAATCCATAGGTTTAATGAAGGGAAATGGCCAAAAATAGGTAAAAAGGTGCCTAGAATATCCTTAAATACTGCACCCAACAGTGCATGTAGTCAGAAGAAGGCCTAAAATAAATCATTCCTTAATTAGACAACTCAATAATTGTAACCATTCGATTTTCCTTTAAAAGGAGTAATGAAGGCGCGAGTTTAATCATTGTTTTTGTGAGCACGAGTTGGTGAGCCCAAGAAATATGAAGCACAAGTTTATGCGTGGATCTTGTGAGAGGAAGTTTGTGGCAAGAGAAGCTTGTGCACAGGTTGGTAGTGAGACAAACAAAGATAGTGCATAGAGATCTTAGGCTTGAGAAGCATTATATTGTTCTCATATTCTTTGAATTATGAAATATACATATAGTGTGGGTTTTAGTTGAGGCTTTCTCAAGATAAATATTTGTGTTGTGCAATTGGAATTATTTCTCTTTCTTTTTCATGTGATTATGCAATTGTAATTGGTTTCCACAATTTGTAGAATAGATTCAGGTATTTTGTTTTAGCATATTACAAGATCAATTGAATCTATGTGGATTTTCTACAATATTGTTTCTTGATAGTGTCTCGAAAATAGTTCCAAGAGGGGGTGGCTATAAATAGATACGGTTCCTTTGCCCTTTTATCACAATAATTTTCCCACCGGTTCTTGACATGGGTAGTATCCTTAAGTAGTGCAAAAGCAACCTTCTCCCTATCAAACAAACTATGGACTAAAAAGTAACCTTCCAAAAAATTCAACCATTTATCTACAACATCTACATCTATTTGACCTTCGAATATAGGTATATCAAAGTTTACTTACAACTTGAATGTAGCGGCACCTTCGAAGTGACTGTTGGAGGAATATGTGTCATCGGTGGGCATTCGTCGAGGGATCTAGCCCAAGTTGTCCATCATTGCCTTCCTTTGTTTCTTGAGGGATTATTCAAGAAATATTTTGAAAGTATATCCTATTTCCTCGCCTTTCTGTTCTTCCACCATGGGAGTTCTTCGAGGTTGGCGAGGCCGGTCTTCCAAAGGTTCAACCAGTTGGAGCCCTAAATCCTTATACCCTAACCTTGTTTGGGACATGCATACAAAAACATAGAAAGAGTAGATCACCTGGATACCACTTATCCATAGTTATGAAGGAACAAAATTAAATACATATATGAACAAAAACATAAATATAAAATGAAAAAAAAACTTCAATTCATTAAAATGAAATACTGAAAACTGGTGACATGCAGAATGGAAATAAACTAGCTCAAGGGATGGTAGCTTTGTTAGAAAATTATATATTACAGAGAAATGCAACACATAAAATATGCGGAAAACACAAGCACACAAAACACATAAAACCAAAGAGACACAGATATACGTGGTTCACCCAGTTTGGGCTAAATCCACCTCGAATATCCAGTCCTTCCTTTTTATTATCCAGAAAAATGAAGAGACACAACCTACATTAGATCTCTTGTAATATCCTCTGTTCTCTCTCACAATATCTCTATCAGTTTTTCCCTCTGAGAATACACATACGATACATAGCCACAATACAATACCCTCATACAAAACAAGGGGTTTCCTTCTAGGGGAAAAACCCTAAATCAAACATAACTTCTACCATTAGATCATATGCCTAATGGATGGCCCAGATTAAATAGAAATTACTATACTTTTACAAGGAAATTTTACATTTGTTTTTAGCTTTGAGGGCACTGCCCCCAAAACCCCCTGCCAGGGGGTGCTCCATAAACTTGCAGCCACCCCTCTAGCCCCCTAGGCAGCATACAATTACGGGCCGCATTGCCACCCCGTTAAGAATAGGGGTCCAATGTTTTGATACAAAATAAAGAAGATAATTAGGCTCCACACCCAACAAGCTTATCTCTGAGAAGAGATGTGGTGGATACATGCCTTTTGAACTGTGTTAAAATAAGGCTCAACGACATATTTATTGTTGAGAAACTATTGAAAACCATAAAAATAAAAAAATCTAACCCTAGGAGATGAAGCACCAAAAGTATGTAAGCCCTTTTGGGGTAAATTGGTACATCAACTTCCGAGGGTTGTAACTTTGGTATACGATCTATGTTTGACGTGTACGATACCTCGTTAGAAAGATATATCCAATGAATACAAATTTTGACTACAAAACCATATTTTAGATCAATGGTTCACTCTTTTTCCAAAAACAAATGTCGTTTAGGGTCCCAATATGGCTCAAAAAACTCAAGACCCGAAAAACTACCAAAAGTAGTAAAATGTTTTACAATTAAGGAAAATGAAAGAAAAAATGGTGGGGGTCCAATTGGAATAGTTAGGTGGCCACCAATATCCACCTGGATAAATATCACAATGAATTTTACTACTAGTACCCTAATGACATCATAGTACCATATAGACCAACCAAAATAGGTCTGAAAAAATCACTTCTTCAAGTGCTTCATTTGATACTAAAAATAATAATATGTATTGTGTTGTGAATTTCTATTATATGGATTATTCGTCATGGAAGCACACCTTTAGTAACTAATATACAATAACATATAAATGAGATGTGCTTTTGAATCAGTTCCGAGAGCAGCACATAGATGTTCTATAAAGACTATTTACATGAAGGTGAAAGAAAATGAAGTGCTAGTTTCTTAAGAATAAAGTTTAAGGAATTTAAATGATTTTTAGATGGAAAGCCATTTAAACAAAAAATAACACTATATGATATATAGAAAATTTAAAGATGGTTTGATTCATTAAAATTATGTAATTAAAAATTTGATTTTCATATACTTTTGGGGATTTTCTTAGCTATAGTTGATATTAAAAGTTAAGATATTCACATTTTAATGTTAATAACAAGCTTCGTATACTTCTTTCCACACTGGAATTGTAGTTATTGACACTAACGTTGTCTCAAAGACAACATTCACTGATGAATAATGACAACAAATATTTTACATACCACCTGCCATTGGTTGGTTCTAGTGGCCTACAGATTGTGACTTTAAGCAACCTAAAGTGAAGAATACCTACTTATGAAATGATATCAACTAACCAATATAAAATCAATCAGAGATTCACATTTCAATGTTATGAGGAAATTCCCTAAAAGCTGTTATAGCCACTACTTCTTTTCGCAGTGACCTCCCAGCGAATGACAACCTCAAAATTTCAGTTGGCTCCAAGGTATCATTCACTGACAAACCCTGACAGGCGTTTTCATCACTTAACACTAACTACCTTGCATGAATTACCTCTAGTGGTTTGAAATACACAAGATTGATGGCCTTATGAGGTTTCATTGAAATTTTCATTAACAACCTCTTTACCTTGAGGTATCGTACTAATCACTTTTACAAAATATTAGATTCAATACAGTCTAATTTTCTTACTTGTAAATTTCCATTCATATTAGAATCTATATATGTAATATTAGCAGGACGCCTCCTTAAACATGCCCTGTACAAAAATGAACATATTCATAGGTTTTTTTATTCAAAGAATTTGAATGTATATTTATTTAAAAGATAGAAAAAACTAATACATTTATAAAAAAATCAAAAAATATATCAAATAACTCCATATTTATTCTCTACAGAATATTTGAAAATGTTGTATAATAAATTATCTAACAAATTTTAGAAAATATCAGAAACTGCCAGAGATCATTTTGAGGCTACCTTTTGACTCTTTTATTTTTTCGTTCGATGTCAAATTTGTCTTTGAAGAGTTTTCAAATTCATTATAAATGTCCCCTATAAAGTTTCCAAAGAGTGAAAGCCTACTGGAAAACGAAAAAACAACAAAAGTATATGATTATAAGATACGTACATTTGTACACATCTGATATATCTAAATCACTAGAAGATACACTATGTTCATCATTCCAGAGAAAATTCGAGTGGATACAACCAAACCTTTCTTCCTAAGATTTTATTGAAAGAAGGTTCTTTGTAACAAACATTAGTAGCACATATTCTTAAACTTGTCTTGAATAAAGAATGGAAAATTTTCAAATTGATGACACAAAATTTCCTCAAGGTAAAAGTTACTTTTTAGAAGAAAAAAAATTGTCTAGAAATTATTTTTGTTTGACTAAATTCTGTTATTTGAAGCTTCCACATTTATAGAATTATTTCTATTGATAAGCTATTAGGTTTAGTAAATATGTTTTTTGTAATGTTCCACAAAGTCGAAACCTGCAACTAATGAAAAAATAAACCAACATTTCGTCTCTTATGGAGTTACGGGAACAAATTTCTTACAGGGTGGTCTCTACGCCGCTAATAGAATCACCAATCCTCTCACATGTTTTCAATATAGAAGAAAATATTTCTTCTCTTCTTGTTGATCATCTAAATGAGGTTATTTTTCTTGAATCTTAGTGAAATTTCTTCTTAAACAAACCTTGAATCATGGATATATTTTTAAAGTTGATTCCTTCTAATAATTTCGTTACAAACTAAATCTCTGAAATATTGAAAATACTTTCAATGACCACCTTTTTCTCTGGTTACCCATGCACATTTGAGGCCTCCTCATTTGTATAAAATTGTAAGCCTCTCCTTTACATATCCATTTAACAAATAAAAAAAATAAAGAAACAAAATATTGAGTACTTACAAAAAAACCCTTTTCACTCAAAAACAAAATAACTACCCCCACCTCCATATGATTGTCAATAAAAGTGGCTGCAACTATTTGACTTTTGACAACACCCATAAATTTGTTTCTACAACTTCCATTTGTGAAAAGAAAAAAAGAGATGATATTCTTCAAATGGGTACAAAATAATTTCTCAACGAAATAAATGTGCCATATCTACATAATTATATAGAAGAATAGGTTGAATACTTGGCATTTAACAACAACCTCTAGTTGGATTCCCCAATTTTTTTGTAACCACCCCTCCTACATTTACCAAATTTCACAACATTGGTAGGGTAAAAAAATATGATTGTCACTATGATATGACCCAACCTCCCATCTCTATTTAAGGAATTGGAGCCTACAAATTGAAAATAAATTGACATTCTGCAAGCACTATATATAACCCTGGAGCTGAAGAAACACCCTAGGTGGTAAAGCCCTTGGCTAGAACCTTGTTTCACTGAAGTGGACTCACGAACGCACCCATGCCATTGCTTCCATATAGTTATGAGGTTATAGTTGCACTCATAGGCTTTCCTTAATGTGGTTATGGAATAATCCCTTTAGTTCTGAGCATGCATTCCTGAGATTTGTGTCACTATTTCAGGTTAGCTTCTATACCACTACCTAGAATTTCCTGAGACTCTCTAGAATGCAATCTAGAATGCAATCAAAATTACTAACGATGATAATCAATAAAATCTCAAGCAAGAACTTGCCCCAAATATGCATGTTCCATAACATACATTTCATCAAACATATGGAAAACATTTAAGCTACATGTCATGAATGCATACCTGATCATAAAATGAGAGTCTTCATCTGAGAATCACCGAGAAGGAACTAAATCCTCTCTAGCTAGATGCAATAACACTTTTTAGTTGATGCATTCATCAACCAATCAATCAATTATCAAAACATGTCAAGAGAAATAGATAGTTTAAATCATATAAACAACATATAGCCAACAAAATTTCTAGCATAGAAATAGTGGAAACTTCTCCATACTATCACCAACACAATCACTACAAATGCTCATGGATCACAATAAGAAAATGTCTCATATTAACATATGAAAATTCCTACCAAGTTAGGGACTTCAACGTACCACCGGGCCATATATTGGGTTGAATTGAATCTCTCTTTCAACCTATCACCCCCGCGTTGTATTCTAAGCATGAATGTGGTATCTCATGGAAGCAACTCCAACAAAACCAAACCAGGGCTTCGAGAGGGAAAATCACGTCAACCCTAAATCATAGTGATTCCACCTCTATGATCGGACATCACTAACACCAAAAAGATAGACCTCTACCCAAGCTGTACAGGCCTTCCAGAACTAGTAACTCAACCCGCAACCTTCCAGAACTCTATAGCTTTTGTCCAACCCATCTCCAAGGACTAGTAACTCAGCCCACCAAGGGTTATAGAGTGATTATCCCAACCTAGGCTCCAAGGCTTCTAGAGAATTTGTTCCATCCCAAAACCATATGAAACCAGAGCACAAATTAAAAATAAGTGGAAAAACCGACAACGCCAGGGCTATCAAGGAAACAACAAGGCAAGGCTAAAACCACTGTCAATCCATGCAATATCGATGCAATTGACAACACATAATTAAAAATCACAACCATATACCATGCATCTAGAAATCAACAAGGAAATCACACTTGAAACATGTTACCTACAAAGCAATCGATGTATAGCTAGTGATACAACCATTTTCCTTGCGCTTTCCTTTGCCTTATTTCTCGAAATCCAAGTTAATACTAGAGTGCTCCAAGTATGCTCTAAGTGTGAAAGAGTGTGGGAGAATGAGATATTAAAATTTAGATCTAAAAAAGTAAATTGATAAAATATCAATTGGAAAAAGTTGTGAACTGATCGTGAGAAGCCTTTTTATCCTTGAGGCCTCTATTTTCTTCATTTTCCACTTTCCCTCTAATTTCCCTTGCATAAAAATGTGTGTCTCTTCAACTTTATTTTCTCCTCTTTTCCTTTATTTCATAAATAAAATTCCAATTATTGCCTCTTCTCCTTTTCCAATGCCTTTTCCAATTTCTTTAGCCATTAATTAAACCAAAAGTGATCCGTATTATAATATATTCCCACCATTGAGCTTGGAATACATATCCCATGACCTTGGTTGTAATGTTCCCGAATTTTCATCCAAGAAAATTGAAAAATTAGATTTTGACACTCTCACTTAAAAGAGGGATGAAAGGGGAAGGAGGCCATGAAGAATAAAAACCACTCTCGGTATGAAAAAGGGATCTAAACCACAAAGGGGAATCTGATTTGACCAAGTCAACAGTGTAGGTTAAGTGCATTGCACCTCCATGGAGGACTATGGAGTTCTAGAAGAGGTTCGTAAGTGTGAAAAGGGGTAAACATATGAAGTGTTTTAGGGTTTTCCAAGACTCCAAGAAAAAACTATAAAGGGGAGGATAAGGCTCATGAGAGGGTTGTTGATGTATTATTTTTTGAAGCTATTTGTCTGCTTAGACAAATAACAATCTCTGCTGTTTAGTGGAGGATTGTGATTGGAATTCCTATTTAGGGGTTTCATCTCTTCCCTTGAGGATCATTGGAGGAGTTCTTTGCTGAAGTGAGCCACTATCTGGTTGGAGACAAAGCTTCATTTTCAGGAGAAGCGTTGTCCCATTGAGGGTTTTGCAGTTGCTGTGATTTGCAACAAGTGGTGTTCTAGATCTTCTTAGATCTAGCTTGTATTGAGGGCCTCTGCTCTTGGAGTGTGTTCTTTAACCTCCAAGGAGAGTGTTTCTTCACATTTTGTACCAGATCTGCAATTTTTTTTAGTTTATTCAGTGTATTCAACCCTCAGCGCTGTTTCAGTCCCATACTGTGTTATTTTGCAAGAGGGTTTTATGTTCTACTTTGATATCAGATTTGAGGGAAGATCTCTTGGTGTTGGGCTTGCCTTTCCCTTGGTGATCAATGGATTAGATTGCTGATATATGTCTCCTTAGATATGATATTTTCATTAATAAATTTCAAATTCAGAAATTCCTGTGTATTCTGCAGTACTGTAACTTGTAATTCAGATCTACATTTTATTATACATGGTTTTGCTAAAATTCCAAATGGATCTTGTTAAGAAAGTTATATAGTTTCTAGATCTGTAATAGATATGATGTTTCATCCACATATTTTTCATAGATCTGGAATATAAAGTACAACAGTGGTACCTCCTGAAAAATAATGTTGTACATTCTTGTTGCAGTCTAATACATTGTTGCAACCCCCTTTCCAAGGGATTTCTTCATTAAATTCTCTGTATTTTTCATGAAAATTGTATGGGCCATGTATATGATCTTATTTATCAATGTTAAGACTCTATAATAGCTAAAATCCTCAGTAAATCATGCTCTCATTCTTTAGTAAAACTCTGCAGTAAGTAAGTCATGGGGAATCAGGGTTCTTATGCCTAGTCAGGGAAGGAGGAATTCTTTAACTGAGCTAGGATTACTTTTTTGAGAAAAAATTCGGATAATAGGTCCCTCATGATCTAATATAACATATAAAACCATCACATTCCTTTTTTTTATGGAAATCTATGAATATATTCATTTTTGGGTCTAAATCATGGTTTTTCCCCGTCCCTTGTGAAGAGAATTAATCTTGTTTCTTGATGCTATATATATAATTTATTTTGAAGTGTTTCCAAACACATTTCAAATTTTTTAGCTCACTGATACTCCAATACAATTTTTATAAGTTACAGCAACCCTTCCTTTTGGCTGATTTCTAGCTAGTATTATTCGTGGGAGATCTGTTTAATGTCTTTCAGCTAGTTTTTTTTTGTTGGAATTAAATTCATAAGTCTCAAAAAGCCTAAGCTAGGGGAACCCAGCCCTATTATGTGTTATTTCTTCACTGATATTCTTATACAGCGTTCTAACTAAGCCGCCTGTGGATTTTACTGATCTGGGATTTTCATCACTACTAACCTATTTGGTTTTTTGTCCTCTTCTGGATCCTAATATTAGATATTCTGATCTAAGGATGCTAGGGGTAGTAAACCCCAAGGGATTGTGAGAAATCCCTAAGTATTTTTTTTCACCACTCTTCTATAGACAGAGTCTGGAACGGGCCAGGAAGCCTCTGGTTCTCACCCTCTCTTTAGTGGTGACATAACCTGTAAATGCCCTACCAGTCTATCTCTAGTTTATATCTACTGGTGTGATCCCATATTTTTTTGAACCCATAGTGGAATATCTTAAGATATTCCCTATTGAGCTTATTCTTCCCCATTTGGTTCATTACAGTTGTATCAGAGTACCTTTCTTGGCTCAGCCTGTGGCCTTCAAGCCAAATAAAGAAGAAGGAAATCAGAAGACCAGAAGATGAAGAGGATGAGATTACTCTCATCAATATTCCAATCTAAGAATATCCCCTCCACGGAGGCTGAACAATTGAGAAAAGATAAATGTATTGAAACTCGAAGAGGGTTTCAAGGAGGAGAGAGCTACAGTGAGACCTATAGAAGGTTTCAAGAAGAAGAAGAAAAAGAGGTTGTGGAGATCTCAATGTTTCAATTGGAGGGGCAGCCATCTATAGAAGTAATCGAATTAACAAACACATGGGAAAGAGGAACTCTTGCAGTCCTACCAGATGTTCCAAAGTTTCACCAAGGTATGCATGAAACCCCATTCACTTTCATTTCAGAAAATTTTGTGGAAAACCTTGAGAGATTATCCTCACATGATCAAGGATCATTTGAACACCTTGTTTTTGAAAAGCAACAAGCTTGAACTACGCTATATAGCCGGGGTTTGATCCAAGGAGGGATAAAAATCCATTCCAATGCACCTTTGTTGAATTACATGCAGTATGATGAGTTGGGGTGTAGAATCTTGAAGGGCATGATGGGTGTTGTGCCACATTATGGGGGTTTTTTTACCTTCAACACTCTTGATTTCTTATGGAACGAATAAAATAATGGAGGAGAGTTCTTTTCTAAAATATCTCCAAGGAGGTGCATTTCAACATATCATGAAATGCAACAGGAAGAAATTGTTGCTTTATGAGATTGATAGCCCACATTGGAAGAATTCCAAGTTGAATAATGATGAGAGGCATCCACAAGGAGTTGAGTGGATTTGGGTGGAGAGCAAGAGGTTGGTAAGCCACTTGCAAATCCATGATACATGGCAACAAGAGGTAATACTGCGTTGGCTACTCTTGATAGATTTTGGTCAACCAATGACATGTCCTTTCCCGTGGGGTGTGAAGAGGGGAGAAGATTGGAAGGATACTTGCATCATGGGACAGCAAGAAGGATGGGTGGATCATGAAGACATGAATATTCTCACCCCATTCATTACGACACCACCACATGTTTTGCATGATGGAATTATGGGGCAGCAGCAAGAACTTTTTTTGCTTGAATTGTACTTGGAGGAGCAGGAGCAAATCTGCTCTCACACATTTCCTGATGTTGCAAAAATAGGAGGTAAAATTTTTCTTTGTATTTTACACTTCATTATCTATATGAGCAGCATATCATGTCAAGAAGGGTCTTTCCTTCTTACATATTATACTGTTATGTACTTGAGGCCACTTGCAGCGTTTATGATGGCCACTCTATTTGTGGATTGTGGGGGAATGCCACATGGTTTTCAGTGTGCATCATTGGCACCAAAGTATGCTTTCATGTTTCCATTTTGTAGAATGAATGTGGCAGCAAAATATTGGTTGAAAAGACACTTGTTGCATTATGTATTGATACAGGCAAAGAATTCCTTGCGTTGGTTCCATAATTGGGACTATGTTCTACCTCCTTATTTCCATGTATATATGCTTCCATATTTTGCTGCTAAAACATTGATCGTAGGGAGCACTATTGGAGGAGTGGCACAAGAGTTAAATATGCCCAATAACCATTTGATTCATTATGTTTCTCAAGCTACATATTTCAGAAAGAGAAATGGGAAGTCCTTGGTTACTGTATTACACATCTTGCCTTTAAGGGGAAGGACTCATTTTGGAGGAGACACCTCATGGGTGTTGGATTTGATGGGGTGGTTGGGGTCTCTCTTGGGGACCATCATGTTTCAGCCATATATCAGTAGCAGCCCCATATGTATCATAAGTGGAGAAGGAAACAGCGGGAGGAAGATCTTCTTACTCCACACTTTTAGCCATGCAGCCCACCTCCTTTGCCGGAACTTGAGGTGGAGGAAATGTTCCATGAGTTACCATGTTGGAGGTGACTCAGAATTTTGTGGATGATTTCTTGGGAGGAGATGCCTCCCAACATATTTCAGATTCATTGCCTCAAAAGGGGGCCTTAGATCACATGATGATTGCCTCCATGTATATCCTACTTTCATGTTATGTCCATCAAGGAGTTTTTTTTATTCCCCAAAGGAATGCTTATGCACATTGGAGGAGTAGCTTGAGGGCATGGCATCTTGATTCTTTGGGGAAATATTTCATTTGGAGATGCTACAGAAGAAGGAGGGAATGATTTTCAGTTCTATCCTTGTAGTTTCTTGAGGACAAGCAACATTTGGGAGGGGAGGACTGTAATGTTCCTAAATTTGCATCCAAGAAAATTGGAACATAAGATTTTGACACTCTCACTTAAAAGAGGGATGAAAGGGGAAGGAGGCCATGAAGAATAAAAAAATATGAATAAAAACCACTCTTAGTATGAAAAAGGGATCTAAACCACAAAGGGGAATCTGATTTGAACAAGTCAACAGTGCAGGTTAAGTGCATTGCACCTCCTTGGAAGACTACACAGTTCTAGAAGAGGTTCCTAAGTGTGAAAAGGGGTAAAATATGAAGTGGATTAGGGTTTTCCAAGACTCCAAAAAAATATAAAGGGGAGGAGAAGGCTCATGAGAGGTTGTTGATGGATTATTTTCTGAAGCTATTTGTCTGCTTAGACAAATAACAATATCTACTGTTTAGTGGAGGATTGTGATTGGAATTCCTATTTAGGGGTTTCATATCTTCCCTTGAGTATCATTGGAGGAGTTCTTTTCCGAAGTGATCCACTATCTGGTTGGAGACCAAGATTCATTTTCATAAGCAGCGCTGTACCATTGAGGGTTTTGCAACTGCTTTGATTTGCAGCAAGTGGTGTTCTAGATCTGCTTAGATCTAGCTTGTATTGAGGGCCTCTGCTCTTGGAGTGTATTATTTAACCTCCAAGGAGAGTGTTTATTCACATTTTGTATCAGATCTGCAATTTATTTCATTTTATTCAGTGTATTCAACCCTCAGCGTAGTGTCAGTCCCATACTGTGTTATTATGCAAGAGGGTTTTCTGTTCTACTTTGATATCAGATTTGAGGGAAGATCTCTTGGTGTTGGGCTTGCCTTTCCCTTGGTGATCCATGGATTATATTGCTGATCTATTTCTCCTTAGATCTGATCTTTTCATTAATAAAGTTCATCTTCATAAATTCCTGTGTATTTTGAAGTACTGTAACTTGTAATTCAGATCTACAGTTTATTATACATGCTTTTGCTAAAATTCCAAAGGGATCTTGTTAAGAAAGTTATATAGTTTCCAGATCTATAATATATCTGATGTTTCATCCACATATTTTTCATAGATCTGGAATATAAAGTACAGTAGTGGTACCTCCTGAAAAATAACGCTGCACATTCTTGTTGCAGTCTAATACATTGTTGCAACCCCCTTTCCAAGGGATTTCTTCATTAAATTCTCTTTCTTTTTCATGAAAATTGTATGGGTCATGTATCTGATATGATTTATCAATGTTAAGACCCTATAGTAGCTAAAATATTCAGTAAATTATGCTTTCATGCTTCAGTAAAATTCTGCAATAAGTAAATAATGGGGAATCGGGGTTTTTATGCCTAGTTGGGGAAGAAGGAACTGTTTAACTAAGCTAAGATTATTTTTTTGAGCCCAAATTTGGAGCATAGGTCCCTCATGACCTAAGATAACATATAAAACTGTCACATTCCTCTGTTTTTACGCATATCTATGAATATATTCATTTTTGGGTCAGAATCACTGTTTTTCCCCATCCCTTGTGAAGAGAATTATTCTTGTTACTTGCTGCTGTATATATAATTTCTGCTGAATTGTTTCCAAACCCATTTTAGAGTTTTTATCTCGCTGATACTCCAATACGGTGTTTATAATTTACTGCAGCCCTTCCCTTTGGCTTATTTCTAGCTAGTCTTATTTGTGGGAGATCTGTTTAATGTCTTTCAGATGATTCGTTTTTTCTGGAATTCAATTCATAAGTCTCACACAGCCTAATCTAGGGGAAAACAGCCCTATTCTACAATATTTCTGTACTTATCTGCTTATACAACATTCTAACTAAGCCCCCTATGGATTTTCCTGATATGGGATTTTCATCACTCCTAACCTATTTGGTTTTTTCTCCTCTTCTGGATCCTAATCTTAGATATTATGGTATAAGGATCCCAAGGGCATTAAACTCCAAGGGAGTGTGAGAAAGCCCTAAGTATTGTGTTTCACCACTCTTTTATAGACAGAGTCTGGAACGGGCCAGGAAGCCTCTAGTTCTCACCCTCTCTTTAGAGGTGACATAACCAGTAAATGCCCTACCAGTCTATATCTAGTTTATATCTATTAGTGTGATACCATATTGTTGTGAACCCATAGTGGAATATCCTAAGATATTCCCTATTGAGCTTATTCTTCCCCATTTGCTCCCGTGCATTCTATTATATTTTTTACATGGAAATCAACCAAGGGCTGTTACAAACCCCTCCCTCTTGGGGGAACACCGTCCTCAATGTTTAATGACACATATGGCTAGCAAACTGCTAAAAACAAAACATACTTCCTATTGATCTTTATAACATAACTTATTGTTCTATTTATAATGAGTGCTGCTAAAAACATGGAAACCATACCATTTATTGGAGTCTATAAAAAAGTTCATTACAATATTTACAATAACAACCACATATACTTATGCACATTTTCTTCAACCAGAATATAAACATACTTCCTATTGTTATTTATAGCCACAACTTGATACAATATTTATAATAATATACACATATAAAGATTCACATTTTCTCTAACTATAAAATTAAATGATATAATGGCCACATTAGTCAACAAGGGAATCTAGAGGCTCACACCTCCACCCTCAAAAGTAGTACCAAGATCCACTTCATTCTTAGGAATTCCAAAATCCATTTCCAAAATGAAAATCCACATCTAATGTCTAGTGCCTTGGTCCTTGCACTAATTTTTCTCTTAATGAACAAATATTGGCTCATTGATCTAGGGAACAATCCCAATTTTCTTCTGATTCCATCTATCAATTATAATGACCAAAACGAACTCATTCATCGAACTTCCCTTTTATACTATAGATTACCCCGGGAAATATAGTCACCCCTTCCTTGTAATCAGACATCTTCCTTGTAGCATCCCCTTCTCTGCTATATAGTTCCTAGAGTGATCCTTCACTTGGAAAGGTTTACTCACATCAAAAGGTCCAACAACCTAGACATATCCATGCATATAAACCATCATATCAGTCATAACATGCTCATGGAAATCAGTGGACAGTATTGGGTGCTACTGTCTCACAATGACCCTTCTCTTGATTTCTTTACGATCATATTGTTGCATGCTACAATTACTTTTACTCCAATAAATTCTCTTGTAGCCAGTTCCAACCACCAAAACTAAGAATTTTCAACCATGTAAACCTAGGTGTTTTCCATGATTTCATATACCAAGAACATATTTTTCATTAGATTCAAAAGGAATTGTAATAAATTCAAACCATACCTCATTTCTAGCTCATCAATAATATACACCTGCAATTCTAGTTACTTCCTGTCACAACAAGTCAAACTGGATCTTTGATCAATCATTATGTATAAACATATCACATTCGATTAGCTCAAACACAACCATCATAAATCATAATCATAAATCACATACATAGTAAAATTGAAATAAATTATTGATACTTATCATTCGAATAATTCTTTGCATCTGCCTTTTATATTTATCATTTTCATGCACAAACTAAATCAGTTTCCAAAACCAAAAAACATCTAGTGCCTTCTCTTCTCTTCAATCATGTACACATAGAAATAACATACAAGAACACACAATACATACACCTACAGTCAATGTATAACACAACACATACATACACCTACACCTGGTGTAAAACACAACACATACACCTACACTCGATGTATAACAAAACACATACATAGACCTACACCTGGTGTAAAACACAACACATACACCTACACCCATTGTACAACACAATTAATACACATGTCATGATACAACGAATACATGGTACACGTAGCACAATACCACATGTACATAACACAACAATTATCACATTTACACAATTCCACATGTATACGTTATAAAAAACCACTTGTACAACATGTACACAACACGACATTTACAACATGTACAAAACACCAAACATACACATCACCACATGTACAACATTTAAACAACACAAAATGTACACAACACCACATGTACAACATGTACACAACACCACATGTACAACATGTACAGAATGCCACATGTACATAGCACCATACGTACAACATGTACACAAAACCTCTTGTACACAACACCACATGTACAACATGTACATAAAACCACATTTAGAACACGTGCACAACACTACGTGTACACAATGCTATATGTACAACATATACATAGCACCACATGTACTCAACACCACATGTACAACATGCACACAAAAACACATGTACAACATGTACACATAACCACATGTACATGGTAGTAGTACTTGAACATCTAGAGACCACACAATCTCTACCAAGCAACCTTGCTTCTGGTATCTTTCCCATGCCTTACTACATGCTTGCACAATCAAAATTCCGAGTGTGTGGTTCTTTCCACTATCCATGTTTTTCCCAACGTATCGCATATTAGACTACTTTCATTCTACTAATGTATCCCTCAACATTACCTACCATATCATAAACATACGAATAGCTATAATAATATAATATCAAATATTATTTACACAATAATAACCTCATAGATTTGTCAAGACTACTCTTCCCACTTGATTTCTCATAATAATAGGAACCTCTTCATGTCATTCACCTGCATAGGCAATCATTCCTCCACCAACATGATCCCTAAAAACCCTGCTAGACAATGACATACATACATACATACATATATACACATATATACACATTAGCATAATCATGATCACAAAACAATTACCATATAGTGTAAGGTTAAGGTTAAGAGAACTTCTTGTATCCGTGCACAACATGCACAACATTGGGAAAAATAGTTCCCAACATAGCAAAGGCATTTGATGCCTCCAATCCATTACTCTAACTTTCCTATTACCTTATCATGTCTTCCTTGTTAATTTACATTTACCCTAATGGACCCCACGAATCCAACTGAATATCATACTCTTGCTTTCAACTACCATTTAATCATGCCTTGGGCTTCATCCAGGTCTTACATTACCTATTGGGTTTCATTCATCTATCCCTAAGCTCCATTGACTTTCCCCTTTCCCCAACCAATTCCCAAGACCCTAAAAAAATAAAAGGAAAGAAAAAGAAGAAAACAAGAATAAAACCATGGAAAACTAATAACAATAAAATACTACAAATAAAATAAAATGGTCATGCACCAAACACAAAAAAAACTGAAAATCAAACACAAAAAAATCACAAACAATGAAAGCACAAAACTAGTAACAAACACCATGACTCAACCACATGGCTCCCAATGCTTCAAAGGAAAATCTCAACCTAAACCTTCTTCAATATTTCATGGTCATCTCTTTCTCCATGCAATCCCCTACGTCATACTGCCATAAATACACAACTAAGAGTTCATAAGTAAACATGATAATATATCGGTTACCTTACATTGTTGTACCCAACATACTGCCTTGTACCTAAACATGTACACATATCATCTCTCAAGGGACTCCAATTCCTTGACAAATAGAACCACAACTGGGGAAAAAAACTAGTATATTTTTCATATACATGTTCAAGAATATAACACATATTCACATAATTTCAAACAAAACCAAGGTTAATAAGGCTTCCTATATTCATTCAAAACACTCATTCATTTTGATTGGCGGTTTCCAAACATTTCGAAAGGAATTCTCACCAAACTCCTTTTCTTTACCTTTTTCCTTACTATAATTGAGTATTATTAAGTGTTATCATATCACGCAGTTGTTAGTTATATAAAAAAATTAATTTTTACCTTGTCATGTTAATATGAGGCATGTTGTCCTACAACTTTTCACACATGTCAGTCACAAGTTCCAAAGATAAAGACAACGTTTTATTAATTTTTAATCAACATTTACCAAGACTAACAAAAATTTCATAATCAACTCATGGTCATTAGTCATAATATTACAACTAGCACTAACTTGCACTCAAGTGCATATCAGCTATCTAACCACATATTGTGTTAGTACATTTGTCTTAAAAAAGGTAATTCATTCATGCAATCTTATAGACACATACTCATATCATGCAATTAATCAAACATTTGAATAACCTATAAACATAACCCCTTTGTAACACACTCTTCCCACATCTACCCAAGTAACCAGCCAACTGCGGTAAACATGTGACAATAGGCTACTATAATGAGATTCAACCTCCTGGGTGACCTTAAGAAAGTGTAATCAATGGAAACACAACATACAGACCTTGTACAACAACAACAACACCCCCAGGAGATAACCCAACCATTCATGCTTCTTACCCATGGGTCACATTAACCTTTTGACCTCTTTGAGCCATAGAAGTAGGTACAATCTTGCAAGCCAATGTCTAGGAGGCTATAGATGTAGGAATAAAAATTCATGCCAGCATCTACGGACTCAACTCCTTAATTCTCTGCCAACATCCCTAAGATTTGAGCCACTTTTTCAAGCCCAGAAACTAGTGTTGTTACCAGAATTTCATGAAAATTTTAGAGATAACAAATAACAAGAACACAATGATATGGAAGTAATCACATCAATAAGAACTCATATGGACCCCTCCTGGCCATTACAAACATTTTTTTAAACATGTTACAAACATTGAAACTACAGGTGTAAACATCATATCTAAGCATAGAGGTATCATACTTATCTGAGAATTGCTAATAAGGATTTCTCCCTTACATTATTAGCTACAATAAAATATATTTTACCATAGATAAATTGTGCATTCATTTTCAAATAAAAACATGTAGAGAGCCATACATAACTACTGTCAAAATACATGCTTATAACCAACATAATAATAGCATAGGTATCATGGACACAAGAGCAGTAAAATCCACATATAAACAAGTCTATTTATAGATGAAATACCAAAGGAATGAGCCTATCATTAATGAATGTAGAAACCAACTAGAGATGGGATTTCCACATTCAACCTGAGCATATATTGGCTGAGCCAAATATCTCTTCATCCGGTCACCCCTATGCCATATTCAAAGCATTAATGTGGGACTCGTGACCAACCAAAAATAACCAAAAAAACATGAATGCTATCAGATTTATCCGCATACACCATGAGGAATTTTAGTGCTTCCTAGTTTCTTAGGATTTACCATAATCCACAGTCCGATCAAGGGATCACAAGGCCCTACACTAAGACCCACTCTCTAGGATTTACCCTACATCCAATCTCATGAATACTAGGCCCAACAGAGAGAAATCCACCTCTTGTATTTACCATATATCCTTCCATTCAACATCAATGATTCCTAGGCCCATTGAGGCACACAATCATTTTTTTACTGCAACCCATTTTCTGTTTCATGAGTTACTAGGCCAGGGGCTTTACCATGATCCAGATTCCAATTCAGGGACCACTAGGCCATGTTTTTTTCATTTTAGAGATCTACCTCACTCATTTTTTAATCCATTCGGCAATCTGGCTCAACCAAAGTATGAGAACCCATCTCATCAAGGCTATCTAGAAATGGCAAGGCTAGGGTGAAAAATTTTTCACATATGGGAAAACCCATGCCATGAAAAGAAAGAACCACATGCAATACCATGCATGTGAAATCTAGAAAGGAAATCACACATGAAAATCAATACCTACAAAGAATAATGTTCTAGTTTCTTGATCATGCTCTTCCTTGCTTGCTACTTCATTCTTATTTCTTTCTTTGCCTTTCTTGCTCCAATTGCAAAATTATCCAAGAAAAATATAAGTTCCCTAGAGAGAGAGACAGAGAGAGAGAGAGGGAGAGAGAGAGCTCCAAAACTAAACTGAAAAAAGGGTGAACCGACTAGAATATTTCCAACTGATACTCAGAATCCTTTTTACCAATGAGGCCTCTACTTTTTTCAATTTCCATTATTTTCCTTCAGTTTCCTCCTCACATGCAACCTATGAAATTTCACGTTCCTTTTCTCCTATTTTCCATTATTTTCATAAATAAAATTCCAATTAATTCCTCATGCCTTTGCAAATCCCTTGGAATTTCTTTTTCTATTTCCTTTAGCCATAATAACTGAAATTAATACCCACTAAGATGTTTTTCCCAAAATTCAGCATGGAATAAGTGTCCCATCAATCGTGGTTATTATTTTTAACTTTTATTCAATGGAATTTTCACCAGGGCTGTTACAAAACCGTCCCCCTTGACGGACACCGTCCTTGGTGTTCAACCACACATATACCTCATCAAAACCATTAAAAAGAAAACATAATTCCCATGGAGCTGTATAAATTAGCTAGTTTCAGTATTTACAATGAATAACCCACTCAGAATAAAAAACCATCATGAAAATCATACGGCGTACTGGAGGTTTATAACACAGCTTCTTACATTATTTACAATAAAAACCACATATATACATATGCACATTTTCCCAACCGTAAAATAAAAGGATACAATGGTTGTATCAACAAAAATGGAATCTAGAGGCTCACACCTCCACCCTCAAATAAATGCAAGGATTCACCTACTTCTGAGGAAGTCCAAAATCCATTTTCAAATTTAAAGCTACATCGAATGTATAGCAATATCATCCTATGCCATTTTTCCTCTTAGTGAATAGTTATCGGCTGACTATTCCAAGAAACACTCCCAATGTGCATCTAATTCCATTTTGAAATACTAATAACAAAAAATAATCCACCCCCGACTTTCCCTTCTCTGCTACATAGTCCCTCGGGAAATCCGGTCACGCCCTTCCATGTAGTCACACACCTTCCAAGTTCCACTGGCACCCCCATCCCCGACAACCTATCCCTTGGCAAGACTTCCTCACAATGTAAGGTCAAACAACCAAATAATATACCTACCTCAAAACCATCATATCGGTCATATAATTCTCGTGGAAATGAATGGAAAATATTGGGTAGCAGTGTCCCACAATGGCCTTTCTCTTGAAGTGCTTTACCAACATGTTGCTACATGTTCCAATTCCTTTTTTTGTTGCTGATAATGCTTACAATTTCTTTCAACAACCCTACTGAAATTTTTTGTACTTACTGTACCAAGCACATAAATTCCATTAGATTCAAAATGAATTTTAGTAAATTCACATCATACCTCATTAGTGGACCGTCAATAAGGTACACTTGGAATTATGTTCACTTATTGTCATAACAAGTCAAACTAGCATCTTTGACCAAATCATCATGTATAAACATATCACATCAGGTTAGCTCAAAAAAAACCATCATAGATCAAAATCATAAATCACATGTACCCATTATAAACCAGAAGCGTAGATCACATGTAATCGTCATAGAACAGAATCATAAATCACGTGCATAATAAAACTGAAATAAAATAATGATACTTATCCTTCATCAGTCCTTACTTCTTCCTTCGTTCTTTTGTACACACACCGGATAAGTTTCCGCACTCGAAAAAAACCCAATGCCTTTGATTCTCTTCAATCATGTATGCCTACACACAATGTACATCACAACACATACATCCACATACAACATAAAACACCATACAACACACGCACCCACACCGGCATGACACATACACCTACACCCATTGTAAAATACAATACAATACATACACCTACAATGACATACAACACTTACACCTACAGTCGGTGTATAATACAACACAACACATACACCTACATCCGATGTACAACACAACACAATACATATACATGTACAAAGTACCACAAAAAAAATGCACATGTCATGATACCATGACTACATTATGCACATACATAGTACCACATTCCCTCAACATAACATGTATGCCATCCACATGATACCAAACGTATACCAATTCCATATTCACAACATGTACATAGTACCACCTATACACAACACTACCTACACAACATGTGCACAACATTACATGTACATGACACCACCTATACAAGCTGTACACAATGCCAAATTTACACTGCACCACATGTACACAACACCACATGCACAGCATGTACATGACACCATATGTACACAACATCACATGCACGATATGTACACGATACCACATGTACAACATGTACACAACACGACATCCACACATTACCACATGTACAATCATGCACACAACACTATATGTACATAGAATCATATGTACAACATGTACACAACACCATCTATGCATAGCATTACATATAAAACATGTACATAGCTCCATATGTGCATAGCACCACATATACAACCTGCACACAACACCATATCCACAGAGCAACGCATATCCAACATGCGCACAATGTGGTATGTAAACAATACTGCATATCCAACATGTACATATCACCATATATACCTAGCATTTCATACCATATATAAAAAACCATACAACATCATAGGTACACAACATTATATATGTTATAGGTACACATCACCATAGGTACAATCACTGAATATACAACATGTGTAACATATACACAACAATAGTATTGCGCATCTAATGTCTCTCTCCCACCCATGCTTATCATATCATGTCGCATATCACACTACTTTTACTCCACTAATGTGCCCCTAAATATTAACTCTCCATAACATAAACATAGGAATAGTGCAAGAATATAGCATTAAATCATATCCACGTGATAATAACCTCATAGATTTGTCAAGGCTACTTCGCCACTTGATTCCTCATAAGACCAAGAACCTATTCATGCCATTCACCTGCATAAGCAATCATTCCCCCACAAGAATTATCCCTAACAACCCTGTCAGAAAGTGACATAGATATAAAGATACATACATAAATAATCATTAGCATAAAAAAATCCTCATCTTGTCAAGAGATGACATACATACATACATACATTTATACATATATAAATATCAACATAATCATGATCAAAAAACTTTAAATTTGAAATGGGAACTATGATTCAAAATGGGAACTGTAGAAAAAAAACAAAAACAAAAAATGTGAAAAAAAACATAAAAACAAAAAATGTTGATGCTGGAATACTAGAATGCTAGAAAACCTTTAGATTTTGAAAATTTTTCAACATTGACATTATGGAAAATTTTTTTACTAAAAAACTTTCAAAATGAACACCTGAATGAAAGAGTTAGTATTCCCAGCGTAATTTCTTTTTTAAATGTTAAAAAAATTATGACTTTAAAATCTTAGCCTAAAACAACTTGACACATTACAACAAAAATTCAAAAGGCAACCATCAAATTGACACATAGTGTAGGCAAACTTGACCCATTGAAATGGACCCATTGAAATGATAACTTAAATATCAACCATGAAGTTGACACATTGTGCGAGCAGACTCGATATTTTACGACGAAAATTTTAAAATCAACAATCAAATTGACACATAATGGGATTAGGTTGCTAGTCGAGGATCGACATAGATGCTATATGAACAAATAAAATAAAACAAAATAATAAAAAAAATATAAAAATGAAAAATATAAAAGAAACCAAAATTTAAAACATTGAAAAAAATAAAATAAAATAAAACACAAAAAATTTAAAAATTAATAATAAGTAAATAAAGTTCATGAGTTCTTGGATAGACGGTGATTAGGTGGGTTGTTAAAGCACTTATTGATGTGAAGTCACTGCTTCAATTGCTCGCGCCCCATCAAGGTGATGTATTTGGACATGATGATGAAGATGTAGTTCTACTCAACTTACAAAAAAAAAAGGTAAATAAAAATATATATTCAAACATAAAAAAATAAAAGATAAAACATGAAAAAAAAACAAAAACAAATATATTGAGAAAAAAAAACTAAGGAATTAAAAAAATAATAAGAAGTAGATAATAATATATATTAGAAAATAAAAATATATAAAAAACATGACAAAAAAAAAAACAAATATAAAAACATGGTGGACAAAAACACAAATATAAAAATATATATGAAAATGACAAAAAGAAAATCAAACATAATTTTTTTTACCAAAAAACAAAATTAATTTAAAAAAATTAAAAATTAAAAAAAAAAACAAAACAAAACAAAAAATAAAAATAAAATTCAAAACAGACATAATTAGAAAAAAAAAACTAAAAGATTAACAAAAAAAAAACACAAAAAATAGAACCAATTTTACATAATTTAATAATAATAGTAAAAAAAACATTAAAATTTAATTAAAAAACATAAAAAAATAAATTTAAAAATAAATTGAATTAAAAAAATTAACCATAGTTAAAAAATAAATTTAAAATAGTTAATAAAAATAATTAAAAACAAAATCGAATAAAAAGGAAATAAAAAAATTTGACAGAACCTAATCAAGAAAAAAATTAGAAAAAATTAAATTAAATTGAGTCTCCTCAGCCTGGCAATCGAGTAGCCCTAGGCTGGCAGGAAAATTCTCAAAATCGACCTGCCAGCCCAAGGTCGCTCAGGCATCGGGCTGAGTAGTTATGGAAGTCACGCACACAGCTCCCATGACCGCCCAACCCGATGGCCAAGAGACCATGGCCGACCCTCGGGGTCGGCCAACTAGCCCTAGCCGCTCGACCATCGAGCTGGGCGATCGTGACACGTAGCTCGCATGGCCACCCAGCCTGACGACCGAGCGGCCATTGTCGGCTAGCCGACCCAGCCATGGTGGCTCGTCCATCATGGGAGCCACACGCACACCTCCCGACGGCTGAGCAACCATTGCCGACTCGCGAACCCTCTGGGTCAGCCATCGGACCATGATCGCTCGGCCCTCAAGCTAGGCGACTGAGCAGCCAAGGGTTGCAAGGCTGATTCTCAAAATCATCCTTTTCGTCCTTGGCTGCTCGATTGCTGGGCTGGGTGGCTGTGGGAGTTGGTGGCACGATTCCCATAGTTGTCCAGCCTGGCGGCAAAGCGGCTCTGGGCTGGCAAGCCAATTCTCAAAATTGGCCTCCTAGCCCAAAGTCGCTTGGCCGCAAGGCTGGGCAGGGTTAATTTTTTTTTTTTTTAATTTTACTTTTAATAATTTTTTTTTGTTAAATTTTTTATTTAATTATGTTTAATGAAATTTTTTTATTTTTTGATTTTTATTAGGTTTTGTTTTTAATTATTTGTTTTACTATTTTTAATTTACTTTTTAACAATGGTTATTTTTATATTTATTAAATTTAGTTTTTTATCTTTTATGTTTTTAATTTTAATTTTAAATTTTTTTCAGGTTTTTAATTTAATTTTAATGATTTTAATTTATTTTTCAGATTATTTAAAATTGGTTCAACCTTTTTATTTTTTTTTAAGTTAATATTTTAATTTTTCTTTTAATTATGTTTGGTTTGAAATATTTTTCTGTAATTTTTTTTTTATAGTTTTTTTAACTTTTTTGTTTTGTTTTTTGTTTCATTTTTTATTTTTTATTTTTATTTTTTTACATTTTTAATGTTTTTTTTGTCTTTTTATATAAAATTTTATATATTTTTTTTATATATTATTAATGTTGTTTTTTTATTTTGCAAAAAGAAAAGAAAAAATCATTATAAAAAGAACATTGCAAAGAAAAACAAAAAAACCCATGTTTGGAAAACCGTTAAAAAAAATAATATCCTAGGACGAAAAATGCTAAGAGACATAACACAACTTGAAAAATTGTTAAATAATCAACATTAAAAAAAATTGTGTATACTTTGCTCATAAGAACATTTAAAGTGTCAAAAATGTTTTAAAAAAAATAAATGTTAATGCTTTTCAATATAGGCATGAAAATCCTCAACATTTAAAAAAAATATCAACACATAATACATTAGAAAATTTAAAGTGTAAAAAATAAGCCCTCTAAAAAAAGGGGTCGATGCTACATCAACACTTTTCAAAATTAGCATGAAAATCACTAACATTTAAAAGAGAATTATACTTGATACATAAGAAAATTTAAAGTGTCAAAACTATGCTCCCTAAGAAGAAAATGTATTATGGATGAGCAATTTTTGAAATCGGATTACTTTTTTCTACCTCAAAAATGCGAGTACTTGTTTCAATTCTCGTTTCAATGTTTACATTGTTATCACAACATAATTACCACATAGCATAAGGTCAAGGTTAAGATAACTTCGTTTATCTATTGACACCATGCACAACATTGAGAACAACAGTTCCCAACCTAGCCAAGACATCTGACACGTCATATCCATTCACTTCACCTTTCATGTTACATTTCTCATGTTTATAATGCCACCGTCCATTTACCACAATGAACCCAACTAGTCCAACCGATTTTCATACTCTTACCTTCCGTTGTGCTCACTCATGCACCGAGCTTCATCTATGTCTTTCATTACTTGTTAGGTACCACACAAATCTCCCCGAGCTCCATTAATTTCCTCTTTCCCAACAAATTCCCAATACTCTCAAACAAAAGGAAAGAACAAGAAACAAAAAGAACAAAACCATGAGGATCAATAGCAATACAACCCAGTAACAAGGTGGTATCGCCATACATTAGACATAAACAAAGCCATAAATAAAAACATAACAAACCACAAGAGACCAAAAGAACAAGACAGGGAACAAACACCTCGACTCAATCCCCATGGGTTCCAAATGCTTCCAAGGGAAATTTCAGCCCAAACCTTCTTAAAGACTCAAGGCAGTCCTTTTTTCCATGCCATCCCTTGCATCATACTTCCATAATCACAAAATTGTTAGTGCATAAATAAACATAACAATATATCATTATCTTACTTTGTCTTTCCAAGCACACTACCATGTAACTACAAACACATGCCAACCACATGTTCCAAAGATCGAGACAACATATCTATTAATTTGAAATCAACATTTACCAAAAAAAAAATGATGTCATAATCAAAAACCAATTCTCATTCATCAATCATAATACATAATGCGACAACTATCCCCTACTTACAGTCAAGTACATATCAATTGTCTCAAAAATAAGCATTAGTACAATGATCTTAAAACAAGATCATTACTTCATGCAATATTATAGACACATACTCATATCATGAAATTAATCAAACATTCCAACATACTATAAACATATCATGTTAGATAAATCAACTAGATGACATAATCAAACACTCAAACACCAAATATATGACATAAGAAAAATCATACCTTGAAGTATCTCAGGGGAGACTAGCTTGTTTGCACAATCAATCTAGATTAATATTATATAACTTCACAATGTATCAACTCAACATAAATAAGGTAATGATATCAATAATAGTAACTAGCTAACATGTTCATGTCATTAACTCATAAACAATTGTGTTTCTTTCACAACAATCACATATGCACAGTCAACCCAAATTAGTATGACACAATATCACAAATATGTTAACTCATACCTACATATCGTAACCATAACCATCTGCATAGACCAATCTAGATCAACACAATGCATATAGCAACAGTGAGTTATATATCATGCTCCTACACAAAATATAATCTAATCATCAAGTTATCTAACATAAAACAACAACAATAGCACACTACTATCATTCTTTAGTAGTCGACACACGTGCATATGACCATGTTGATTCACTAACACCTACCATGCATGTAACCACAATAACAATAAAATGACACACATCCATATAACATTATATTAACTAACATACCTACATGTTAAACATACAATAACTATATGATGATATGCTCTTACCCCAAAGTCTAGTGTTGCAACTTTAGTTTGATGATCTGCATCCCTTGCTCTATCTCAACCAACACATCAGCATCATAACATACCAAAAGCACCATGGTGACCTAAAATGCATACAATGGCCTCATGGACAGCAACCATAACCATGACAATGCATGCATAATAACATATATCCACTGACATGCATAAAAAATGCATAACCAACATCCACTCATGGCAATCACATCCAATAAAAAACACCATCAACTTGCACATGGTGACACAACTACAAAAATGACCACCAACATGCATATACAACAATAATATCATCCACAAACATACAAAAAACATATGCAACTGACATGTATGCATGAAAAACACATAATAACGCATAACCCATCATACACTCATGATGACACACTTCACAACAACAACATCCTCCTTCACATGGTGACATCACTATAACCATGACCGACACCATGCATATGCAATAATCATATAAACCACAAGGATGATTAACAACCGAAATGAATGCATGACCAATACACACTGCCCATCCAGTACAAGGGGTGAACCATGCTTTGATACCACTCTGTGATGTCATATATCAGATAAAGAGAACGAAAACTAAACATCACCCAAAGAGAACAAAAACTAGACACCACCCAAGGAGAGTGCAACCATGCTCTGATAACACTCTGTAACACCCTCTTCCAACAACTACCTATGTAATAGGCCAATTGGGTGAAAATGGGACGATAGGCTACCATAATTAGATTCAAGCTCCTAGGTGACCTTAAGGAAGTGGAATCGATGGAAACACAACATACAGACCCGGTACAATAACAAAAACACCCCTAGGCTACACCCAAGCATTTATGACACTTACCCCTGGGTCACACTGACCTTTTGGCCTATTTGAGCCATAAACGTAGGAACATGCTTGCAAGCTAGCATCCTAGGGGCTACAGACATAGGTACAACACTATATGACAGCGTCTATGGACTTAATTTCTTAGTTCTATGCTAGCATCGCCAGGATTTGAGCCACCATTTTAGGCCCAGAACCTAGTGCTCTTCCTAGAACTTCGTGAAATGTTCATATATGATAAATAACAAGAGGATAATGATATGGAGGTATTAACATGAATAAGAACTGATCTAGAACCCTCCTAGCCATGATAGGATTTTTTTCGAACACATCAGAAACATTGAAACTATAGGTATAAACAATGTATATGAACATAGGGGTCTCATATTTATCTGAGAATCTCTAAGAAGAATTTCTCCCTTACATCATTATATTTAATACAATATATTTGACCATAAATAGATTATGCATTCTTTTACAAATAAAAACATGGAGAGAGCAATACATCACTACTGTAAAAACACATGCTTATAACAAACATAATAATAACATAAATATCATGGATACAACAAAAATAAAATCCACACATAAACTAGTGCATTTATACATCAAATACCAAAGGAATGAGATTCTCATTAATTAATGTAAAAACCAATCGGAGATGGAGCTTCCATGTTCTACCTGACCATATTTTTTTGAGCCAAATCTCTCTTCAACCAATCACCCCCGTGCCATATTAGAAGCATGAATGTGAGACTCATAACCAACCAAAAAGAACCAAACAAGCATGCATGCTACCATAGTTCTTCGCCTACACCATGGGGAATTTGAGTGTCTCCTAGTCTCTCAGGCTTTACCATAATCCATAGTTTGATCCAGGTATCACCATACCCTACATTGAGACCCACTCTCTAGGCTTTACCATTCATCTCATCCCAGGACTACTAAGCCCAATGGAGAGAAATCCACCTCTTGGCTTGACCATATATCCTACCATTCACCGACAAGGATTCCTAGGCCCACCGAGGCACACACAATCTTGGCTTTACCACAACCCACATTCCATTTTATGAGTTACTAGGCCAGTGGCTTTATCGTGATCCATATTCTGGTTCAGGGACCACTAGGCCATGCAATTTTCATTTCGTAGATCCACTTCACTCTTCTTCAAATATTTCTAGAAATCCAGATCAACCAAAAAATCAAAAACCATCTCAAGAGGCTCTCCAAAAATGTCAAGGCTAGGCTAAAAACACTATCACACCTAGAAAAACCCATGCCATGATAGAAAATAACCAGATCCAATACCATCCATGACACATCTAGCAAGGAAATCACACATGAAAATTTGTTGCTACAAATAATCTTGATGTAGCTTCTCAATCATTCTCTTCTCTGCTTTATGTTCGCTTCTTCTTTCTTTCTTTGTGTTTCTTGCTCCAATTCCAACATGATCCAACAAAAATCTAAGTGTCCAAGAGTGATAGAGTGAGAGTGAGAGAGAGATAATAATGAGAGAGCTCCAAAACTAAACTAACAAAAGGGTGAACTAGCAAGAAGCTTTCCAATTGACCCTTAGAAGCCTTTTTATCAATGAGGCCTCTAATTTATCCAATTTCCTTTATTTTCCTTAATTTTCCTCCTCAGATGTAACGTGGGACCTTTCACATTCCTTTTCTCCTATTTTACATTATTTTGATAAATAAAATTCCAATTAATGCCTCATGCCTTTTCCAAGCCTTTTCCATTTCCTTTTCCAATTCATTTAGCCATAATAACCGAAATGAACACCCACTAGGATGTTATGCCCAACATTAAGCTTGGAATAAGTGTCCCATCAACCATGTTTATTATTTTTAACTTTTATTACATGGAAATTTCACTAGGGCTATTACACCCTTACCATCCATGGTCCTCATTAAGGTATAAGGAGGCAGATACTATAATGGCTTCATCCCCAATGTACAACTATGGAATTGGAATATCCAAAGCTCTAATAAGTTTAATCACACTTACCAAAAATTGATTCTAATTTCTCATACATTTTGTACTTGAAAACATACAACATAATCATGAACCTTTTTCATTCCGTAGATTTCACATCAAACCTGTAAAGGGATTTATGGGGACCGTAGTCCACTACTCTTCTCTTCATACCCGATATTCTATCTCCTACAAATATACCATATTATATAAACCAAATATATGACATAATCACACTCATACCTCAATGTATCTTAGGGGACGCTATCACATCTGCACAAGTCAGTCTAAATTAGTCCGACACAATATCACAAATATATTGACTCTTACTTTAATATCATAAACATAACCATCTGCACAAGATGATCCATATTAGCAAAATACATAAAAATTAATATCTTAAAGTAACTGACCATAATAATCACATGTATGACCACAATGCATATAACAACAAGTTGACTACCATGCATGACTAATTGACATATGTGCGCATGACCATATTGATTAACTAGCATCTGTCATGCATGTAACCAAAACAACAATAAAATGAGGTGCATATATATAACCATAATGCATATAACGACCATTAACCATAATACCTACATTCTCGACATAAAAACTTGTACGACGATCTACTTTTACCCCGAGGTCTAATACTTTAGATTCACTCTGATAATCTGCAACTGTTTCTCCATCTCAAGCAACATATCAACATCAAAACATACCAACAACACCATGATGACACAAACTACATAATGACCACCAAGATGTAGGTATGACCTATTATGCATGCATAACCATATACATTTATCCCATCCATTCCAATTTTTTAAACCTCTAAGCTCTAATACCACCATGTGGTATTAGATATAACCCAAAGAGAATAAAAACCACTCTAATACCATAGTATAACCACCCCTCCCACATTTACTCAATTTCACAATCTTGTCAGGATAAACATGAGACAAGTTTCACTATGACATGACCTGACTACCAAGTTTTAGTTAAGTGTGGCCTCAAAATTGACCAAAAAAATACATCCCATAGGACTATAGATCACCCAAGAGCTAAAGAAACACCCTAGGTGGTCAATACTAGAGCTGGAACCTTGTTTCACTATGCTAGCTATGCCAGCATTGCCAGGATTTGAGCCACCATTTCAGGCCCAGAACCCAGTGCTCTACCTAGAACTTCATGAAAAGTTAATATATGATAAATAACAAGAGGATAATGATATGGAGGTAATCACATGACTAAGAACTTATCTATATCCCTCCTAGCTATTATCACTCTAGTAATTCTCAAGTTGTGTGAATTTGGTTTTTAGTCAAAGAATTCTAGAGGTAACCACAAACCTAATTCAAACTCTAGGATCTAGCCTTCCTAGGGTTTAGAGAGGGCTCTCTCTTTAAAGTTTAACTTTGTTCTAATTTGTGAACATTAGGCTAGTTATGAAAGTGCAGCTTTGATTTTGTTTTGATAAATTTGGTGGGAAAAATCACTTGAAAGGATGGATAGTGGGAAATCTATTGTTCCTGTTAGTCATCCATAAATTTTACTATTTGTAGATGACTATAGATTGGTTCTAGATTTCTAAAAACAAAATTCTTGAATATCATGAGTTTTAGAAATCTCACTGCCTTCATTATCCTTAGAGAAAATTTTCACTATTCTACTATTTTGTCATTCCATGGCCAACCTACCCTTATAAAAAAACCCCTCATGGGCTTATGCCACTCATCTACATCCTATTTTTCCAACCTATAACCTCATCACTCTATTTTTTCCTTGCCCATAACTCCATTTTCCACCTAGGGTTTCCTACAAGCTTAACTCATGCCCATGATCCCCAAGTCCCTCAAGCATTGATAGTCCATACACTATATTTGTAGACTCTTTAGATAAATCAAGTACATTGGATTTTGGATCTTCAATGCACCGCTTTTTCAAATACTCTGTTTTTACACTTGAATGTTCGAAACCAATTTTCAGAAAAAGAGAGGTCAAATAACCCCCACTAGATCAATTAGGGTTTCATGTATTTCAAGGTCATCATCTCCAAAAAGACTACCATTCAGCTTCAAATTCTGCACATAAGGTAATGGGCTATCTTGACACTTTTGCAGAAGTAATAAGAGGCCAACCAATAGAAGAAATTGGTAAGGTAAGAGTTCTGCTAATCAATGATGGCATCTTGCAGCAAGGGAGACAGGAAAACTAGTGTTTTTTAGGGAAATTTTCTTTGTTTCATGACCTCCATTGTTAAAGCATCAATAAGGCTTGTATCTTGATGCTCTTACACCTCCTCCTATCCTTAATATACCTTCATAAGCACTTCCCATCACTCCTATCCCTCAAACTCATCATTTATCTACAAAACGTAGCCTATTGCTACAATTTGACACTTTTGAAGACTAGGCATGTGTTTTTCCCTTTTTGACCCTTTACCCTCACTCAATCCTTGAAATTCCACTTTCAACTACTCCCTAACATCCATCCCTATTCCCAAAAATTTCCCCAAGAATTTAGACAACCCTTAACCCCTTCATTCCCCTCCCTCTACAAGGTAGTCCTAATTTCCCTACACCAAACCCTAATTTCTTCTTCCAACTAAGCTAGAGTTTGCTATGGGAAAGAGGAATCAAAGAAGAATATCCATATGGTAGGTCATATCAGCAATCATGAATCTATACCAATTCATAAACATCATGCCTCCATCATTTTCCAAGAATTCATTCGAAGCGCCATGTCATTTGCCACACCTAGGGCCAGTGTTTCTCAAAAATATGTTTATCGCCTAACAGAGATGAATTTGGAAAAAGTGAAAGAGGTGTTTGTCCATCATAGGGCCAAGAAGAAAATCCCCCTTAATTTCTTACATAGGTATCATGGTTTGGGAGCAATGTCAAAAATACAGGTGTCACCGTAGAATTTTCTCACTGCTGGAGTGACCTTGTAAAAATTGGTTTTTATCATAGCTAGAGTGTCCAAATGACTTTATTAATGATTAAAATGACAACTCGACTTGAATTTATTTCAAACCAGCCATCATGGATCCAAATCTGACATCAGGAAAGAGGTCAAAATAGCACTGCAAGTACACCTATTGTTCTGTTGAAGCGGCACTACGCAAAGTGGAATGTTGGGATTTTGGTTTTTGACTAGGCTACAGGAGCTAGATCACGAAAAAAAAAGACTTTCTAGAAATTAAACTCATCAATATTTCCAACGAGCCATCACGGAGCCAAATACGACATCAGGAAGGAGGTCAAAATGGGACTGCAAGTATGCCTATTTTTCTGCTAAAGTGGCGCTATGCACAGAGAAATGTTGGGATTTTGGCTTTTTGACTAAGATACAGGAGTTGTATTATGAAAACACAAGAATTTATGGAAATTAGACTCATCATTGTTTCTAACGAGCCATCACGGCGCCAAATCCCACATCGGGAAGTGGTCCACAACTTGGTTGCAAAACACCCTATTTTTCTGCAGAAGTGGCGCTACGCAGGAAGAAATTTTAGGATTTTTTATTTTTGACTAAGATACAGGAGTTTTATCATGAAACAATAATAATTTCTGGAAATTAGACTCATCATTATTTCTAACGAGCCATCACGGGCCCAATTTTGACACCGGGAAGGCTTCCAAATGCCCTCTGCAAAATGGTGCTGCAGACAAGAGAAGTTTGGCCAGAATTGCCACATAGAGATCAAAAACCTAAAAGAGGAAAATAAGAATGAAAGACTTGTATTTTTGTCTGAGGCTCCTCATCAGGTGTCCAAGACCTCTTGAAGAACCATTCCTCCAATTTTGGGAAAAATTGAACAAATTTTTGTTTTTTGGAAATTTTGAGGTCTTTGTGCGCAATACCCCAGGCGCTACGCACAAATTTGTTTCATCCTTAGCTTGAAACATTTTCATTTTTGGATTCCAATTATCACCAAGAGTCTGCTCACAAAATTTCAGATCATTTGGAGCATTTTTCACCTCTCAAAAGGTCAAAAAACATCAAAATTTGGACCTTTCCTGCCTCATTTTCAGACCAGGTGCTGCGCACAGAGCAGTGTTGGGAGAATTTGTTTTTGAATAGTAAAATGGCACCCAATCAGGACAAATCAAGAATTTCTGGAAATTAGAATCATCATTATTTCCAACAAGCCATAACAAAGCCAAATACAATATCAGGAAGGGGTCCAAAAATCAGCCGCAAGAGACCCTATTTTCTGCTGAAACGGCGCTGTGCACAGGGATTGCCTAGTGTGTTTTGGACCGAAGGTCAAAAAAACACACTAATTTATTGAAAATAGATATTTTTGAGTTTTTTGAGGCTAATTACTCTAGAATTAGGTGCAAATAGTTATTTTGGCATTTATTTCTTAGGATATTATGTGCCTTGGGCCTTACATGCTCTCTTGGCCATAAATGACATTTATGATTGAATTTGACATTTTCCTACCGTAGTTACGGTTTTAGTCCTCCTTTTATCTATAAATATAGCATGAGGCCCCTATGTATTTTGTTAGAATTTGATGAGCTTGAAGATCAATATACATGGTTTCATGAGCTTGGAGAAGAAATTGGTTTTGTGAAGTGGATGAATGGCTTGTTTGGCTTGATGATGGAGAAGCTTGTTTGCACAATTCCATAGCTTGGTGAATGGTGATGTCTTCCTAATTTGTCTATTGTTTCCTTTGTTATCATTATGTTTCATGTTTCTTGGTTGGTATTAAAAATAAAAGTATAGGTTGATACGTGTTCTTTGAGGCACCTCAGTCCTCCTGTTTGTTATAGCTTTTATGTTTTCTCTTTTGGCCATCTTAAGGAATTCTTGACTGCTCCTTAGGTCCACCAAATTTTTTTTTTGTTTCATGTATGGTTATTATCCTATCTTACAATTATGATTCATGGTATGCCTTGGTTATTTGAAGTTTTCAAAACCCTATCTTGAAGGATTTATGTGAAATATTGATTGTTAGGTTAAGTCAAAGAGGTCTCGTTTGATCTTTCCCTCTGTCCATGCTTGGAAAATTGTTTCAAAGTTTCCAATAACTTGATATATGTTGTTTAGGAGTTCCCTCTCCATAAATTGAGTTATTTGTATTGTGTTATGTGTTTTCCCGAAATCTGATGGTGAATTTCTAAAGTTAGAAGCTCTTATGCTTTCTATGTATCACTAGAATTTTTCTCTTGGATGTTTATTAGTTTAGATTATGGTTTATTGAGCTCAATGGTTTTCCCTACCTCATGGATTTTCACTTTTAAACTACATATTTTTAAGACCTCTTAGTCTTTCCCAAACTTAATGTTCACTACACATCATAAATCTCCTTAAGGATCCATTGACCTTGCTAAATCGGCCCTGCAACACACTTTGTTTCATCATTTAGACACTCTTGAATTTCACTTGACTCCATAGCCCAATGGCTTTGACATACTCTCACTCCACCTATTCCATTTGACCATCTTACCCAACCAAAAAAATCAACAAACCCTACACCTAAATAACTAGCCTAAAATCAAAACCCTAGAGAAAAAAGAACATATTCTTTGCACCCAATAGAGAGATCCCTCTCTGAGTCCAGGAAAGCTAGGTCCTTGGACTCCAAAGCTTGGTTCCATGTTACCTTGTCATTTTGTCTACCAATCTTCCAAATCACGGGACCCTAACATTCTGGCGATCACGGTCGGACATTCTGAGAAGATAACATCTTAGACATCCTTTGGAACTCAGAAAATCCACAAACTTCCTTAGATTGGTATTTAGTTTTTTATGGTGGACAGCAAACAAACCCTTAAAATAGTAAGTATCCTCCACCTGACAACTCCAATGGTCTTCAGTAGTCCTGTTATCCCCACTAGTTCTCATATACGCCCATGGGAATGCATTAAGCAATCCCAATCATGTTGATGGTGGACAAAAAAGTTGAAACCTTCCACCTGGCGACTCCAAAACCCTAAATAGACCTAATGACTCCACTGGTAGAGAAAACTAGACTGGTTGAAAAAACACAGTGACCCTTTCTCATTAACAAAAATGGATCCAAGGATACGAAGGAGATATGCTCCAATGAGTAGAGATCACATCCCTCGATTCCCATAAAAAATGCCTAAAATAAATTGGATGAAAAACACACCTATATTTCAAGATGATAAAGTTGATGAACCCTTGTTACACCTCATCCAATTTCATATACATGTATGGAGGTTAAAAGTTGAATGGCATGATGATTTCCTCATTAAAAATTTTGTGGCAACTCTAGAGGGTAAAGCAAGAGAATGGTATGAATGGCTAAAATTTGGTAGCTTGTTTTCCTTGAAATATTTCCACAAGGTGTTTTATGAACGTTATAAAGAATATT
>CM076580.1:1073893858-1074043858 GCA_034641835.2 Pinus albicaulis
TTTTTTTGGCACCGTTTCCGGGGATCCATTTATTGGACTTTGGATTTACGACATTCATCTCTTTATTCATCTTTCATCTCAAGTATTTAGGTTAGCTTCCTGTCCTAGTGGCGAGTCCATTGGCTTCATCTACACAAGAATTTATACGAGAAGGCATCCAAGTAGCTTGATTAATCCTAATCTAGATCCTGAAAGGGTTTTTAGAGTCCGATTACACAAGCTCTCTTCTCGTACACTTCTTGATAATCTTGGCTAGGAAGCTCTCTCTGATATCCATTCTCTTTTTTGTGATCCACCTGAACGCGATATCATGGATGTTTATAGCCTGTGCAATTTTGCTAATATTCAGGGTTATCCCCATGATATCCCTCAAACTGGAATGGATAAATTACCTTCTTTTCAAGGAAACGATGCAGTTAGTGTTAAATCTCATTTGTTTGCTTTCACTAACTGGTGGAATAGACTTGCAGTTACAAATAATAATTTCGATGATGTAAAGATGAAAAATTTTGTTCTTACTTTTGGCTAGGATGTTCTTTCCCCTTGACCTCCCCCGACACAGTGTTAATTCCATAAGGTTGAATCAATTTAACCATTTTGCCTTTAAGAACAAGTATGTGTTGTGAAAAATACGCGAGAGAGGGGGGGGGGGGTGAATCGGTATTTTGGGCATACTAAGAATATTTTTACTTTTCATGCTCTAAAACCATACGCTACTTTACTTTATCAGACTCGCGTATATACGCGGATACCCTTCACAAAACTCGCGTATATGCAGAGATCTTATTATGCCATTAATTCTTTACTTAGATATATGCAACATTCATTCATCAGATGTTTATATATCAGTAGACATGTGAAGTAATAACAGAATAAATCATCACACATGAACACCAGGATTTTAGGTGGAAACCCAAGTCGGGAGAAAACCACCGCTGTCGTTGTCTCAGCCTTCAATATTTTATTATAGAGAAAACATCTTACAACTATGTGATGAAAAGTGCACTCATACTGAAGACGCAGTACCCACCCGCGCCGTTTACTGCCTCTCTTGGAAGGGAGCTACGATCTCCTGGCTCTCGCTAATAACTCTTTCCTGGAAGGGAGCTTCGACCCCCTGATCTCATTTACCAGCCTCACCTGGAAGGGAGCTACAACCCCCTGACTGAAGGCTACAACCCTCAGCACCAACATGGACCAAGTTTCATCAATTTTCACACTGGATCCAACAACTTCAATAGAGCACAACTTGCAGGCCACTTTTCATCATATTTTCATACCGGACCCACTCCACACATTTAAGCTCAATCATACATCAAACTGATACTTGTCAATTCGTACAACCCAGATCTCGTAGAATACATCATTAATACTTGCGTAACACAAAATAGTAACGTAACGTACATTTCATACCCCATACTTCAGCAAACCCTAGTTTTCATACGCGCTTTCCTTTCACTGATCTGGCATATATACGCGCCTTCATTCATATAAACCAGTGTATACCTCTGCACATACTTCAGAACTGATTTCACAACCCATACGCGCTTTCGCTTTATCAAACCTGCGTATATACGCGCTTCCGCTGTGACAAACTTGCGTATATATCTTCAGACATTATAGGGAAGCATACTTCTTCAGATCAAATATTCAGTTCAGATTTAACCCTTCACTTCAGACAGATGTTCGCCTTATCTCAGATCTAAACATTCCATAAACAGATCTAGAAGATATAAATACAATTTCAGTTCTAGATTTCCTTCTTCATCATTTTCTTCATAGGTGCATCACAGATTCAGATCTATCATCAAACTGTTACCCTTTTCATTCAGACATACTTCAGAGAGAAGTATTCATTCAAACCTAGACTCATGCACCCACTTTGCACAATGATCTTCTTCTCCTTATATAGGTTTACCCTTTTTCAATACCATGAGCCAAAACCACATTACTTCCAATGGCATTCCTGGACGGGATCACATAGACATACCAGCGCTCAATACAATTGGTTAATACCATGGTAGTAACCCCTGGTTTTACATATTTAGAGCGCAATTAAGCATACACGAATTGTCACGTACTTTTCCGTGTACATACGCGACGCCACTTTACTAAACTCGCGTATGCCTTGTGACATACACTTTTCATCATTGTTCCTCGCTCCATTCGAAATTTTCTTTTCCGCACCTTCATCATTAACAAGCTCATCAAGTCAAGAACAACTTCATTAAGTAGGTTTCGATCATCTTCATCAAGTGGGTTGCCATATCAAGGACAACATCACATCGCATCATATTGCCAACAATCTCCCCATTTGGACTTGATGGCAACCAGTCGTGTTGATCTATGAGATAGATACACAAGCATAATGATGTTCTCCCCTATTCAAACAACCATGTCACTCTCATGACAGGACTCAAGGGCAAAGGAAGATCAAAACAACACGGTTTATGACCTTCTATCATGGACTCATACCCATCGAATCAGCAAGTGGATTTACATATGAGACTCAAATGCCCAACCAGTTTTCTGCTGTTTGACTCAAGTACCCAACGAGTGGATTTACATATGTGACTCAAGTACCCATCCAAGTGGGTTTACAAATTTGAACGAGCCCTTTACATGACTGAATATTACAATTTTACATCATAGGTCTCAACATGACCTTTTCATTACATTGCATATATGACCTTTTGTTACAAATATCAAAACGACCTCAAGAGAGATATCATAATTCAGAATCATCACAATGCCCACAATGCATTACATTCAGCAAGGCTAATGCTCCCCCTGAAACTTTGCATCCAATACATCCTTTCCATATGACCAATGCTCCCCCTTAGCTTGTGCATCCTGAACACTTTCAACGGCAAGTTATCAACAACAATCTCTCTGGTCATCTTATCTCTGAATCATAAGACTTCCATCTCATCCATGTGTGAAAGCAAAGAATACTCTTCAGCAAAAAGAAAACAGGGCTCATTACAAGAAACCATGTAACATGTCATCATCATTTAGAACTGAGAAATAAACAGATACAGTGCCAATAGTACAATCATTAACAGTCAGACTGATGCTCCCCCTGAACCTATGCTCCTGATCTTCAGCTGTCATACAAATTTCCTTGTCATAAGTGCATACGCGACTGTCTCCACTGTAACTCGCGTGTATACGCGGCTTTAGTTCACAGAACCCGCGTATGGAAAGTGAAACATAGAAAATTTCACATTCCTTCATCTCCCCCTGAGTTTGTACCACCTGTACCTGTCTTCTGCATATCAGATGCTCTGTCAGAAATAATCATAACCAGAATAACCAAAACAATCATGAGAATCATCATACATTGCTCCCCCTATGATGATACATTACTAATCCCTATAATGTATCTCACATCACTCCTGCAGTCATTAAGAGAAGTAGGCTTCAGAAGCGGATGACTGCAGTAGGGTCAATATTCCCTACGTTTCTGACCGGTCCTCCTTCCTATTCCAGCTTTGCTTGAAATTTCTAATTGTGTGTTGAAAATTAACCAATTTCTCAGATCTATTCATCTTGCATTCTTTTTCAACATGCCCATACTTGTTACAAGCATAACATCTTATATGACCAGAGAAGTAAGCATAAGGATCATAGTGTGTTTCTCTGTTCTTCCTTCTATTGCAATCAGCTGCTTTATGACCATACTTGTTTCATGAAAAACAATATCCCTTGAAGCAACCAGAGTACCTTTCTGAATAGAATCTGTTTGATTGTGACTGAAATGATCTGCTTCTGCAATTTGCTGCAACATGCCCATAATTATGACATTTAAAGAATTCAACATTATTGAATGATTTCCTTTGAGAATTCATGATTGTAGGTTGACCTTTAGTTTCTTTCAACACTTCAGGTTTTGCTTTGACATCCTTTGAATCTCTAGCACTTCCTTGCAAACTAGATTCTCCTTTGACAGTTTCATGAAAACCAAGACCAAGTTTAATAGCAGGAGACCTTTGATTACTAAGAATATTGTCCAGAATCTTAGTACTATCTTGAAACCTCAAGAGTTTATCCTTTTCTTCTAATTTACCTTTGAGAATGTTTACCTCAACCTCCAATTTTTGGCATTTCTTCTTCATGCTTTCTTCGACCCTTTTTCCTTCTTCTACTTGATCATTTAATTTTAATATTTCTTCCTTCAACCAATTTTCTTGATCTTCACATGTTTGTAGCAGTTCTTCATTCTTCTTATTTGATTTTTCCAAATCTTCTTTGAGAGAGATGATTTCTGCTTCAAGTCCTTCCTTTTCAAATGATTGTAGAGGTTCTTTATTCTTCTTATTTGATGCTTCAAGATCTGCTCTCAGAGAGATGATTTCTGCTTCAAGTCCTTCATTCTTCTTATTTGATTTGTCCAGATCTTCATTTAGATCATTGATTTCTACTTCAAGTCTTTTATTTCGATTGCTTCCATAATTGTACAACTTTTGATACTTGTCTACCTGTCCATTCAGAATTTCTATCTGTCCTTTCAGTTGAGAGATCATCTCATTGTAGATACCGTCTCTTTCTTTAAATGATCTTTGTTGATCTTCAACTTTAATATTGAGAGCTTCTTCTAGATCCATAACATTACTTTCACTATCTTTACCATTGCATGCAAAAGAAAGTGAATCACAAGAACCACATTCAATACCTGTTTTATTTTCCTCATTTTCTGCTGCACATGTTTTCTGAGAAATCTCCTTTTGAGTAGCCTTCTTCTTTTGCTTCCTTGCCATGAGCACTAGTAGATCTTGGTCAGAATATTCTTCATCTTCACTTGACATTTCATTATTATCTTCATTTGCATAATAACTCTTTCCCTTTACAAATTGTTTCCCTTTATCATGATTTTTTCTATAAGGACATTTAGCAGCATAATGACCAACTCTTCCACAATCAAAACATTTGAAGGGAAGCTTACCTTTGAATCTTCCAGTACCTGGTTGGAGTCTTCTCACAAAATTTGCTTCTTCTTCTTCTGATATGTAACTTGATTCCTTGACAACTTCCTTTTCTTTTCCTTTTGCACACGCCTTAAAAACAACTTCTTTGATTTGAGAGGGACCTCCTTGTCTCATTTCATAAGCAGTCAGAATACCATGTAGTTGAACAATAGTAAGAGTTTGCAGATCTTGCCTTTCTTCAATAGCTGATACTTTTGACTCAAATTTTGAAGTCAAAGATATTAAGACTTTTTCCACCAGAGTAGTATCGGTTATGGTTTCACCCAAACTTCTCATACGATTTACAATATCATCTATACGTAAAAAGAAACTGGCAATACTCTCATCACTATGCATCTTCAAATTTTCATATTCAATTCTGAGGGTTTGGAGTTTTGCACTTTTTACCTTTGTATCTCTTTCATAGCTCAGAATGATTTTGTCCCATATTTCTTTTGCTGAATTTAGCTGCATCACTTTAGCAAATTCTGGTTCAGACATGCTTCCTAATAAGACATTGATTGCTTTGGCATTGATTTCATATTTCTTCCTTTCTGCTGCATCAGTAGGAATACTAGCCGGATACTGATAACCTCCTTCCATGATTGCCCATACTTCTGCACCAAGACTTTGCAGATATGCTTTTGTTCGTATCTTCCAGAATAACAGATTATTTCCATTGAATAGAGGTGGCCTTATAGACATTACCCCTTCATGACTTCCCATTTCGACGGATCTCCTTCAAGCGATCAAGCTTCTGCAGAAGGACCTGCTCTGATACCAATTGTTGGGAAAAATACTGAGAGGGGGGGGTGAATCAGTATTTACTGCATATTCAAAAAATTTTACTTTTTCATGCTCTAAAAAAACCCCGCCACCGCTACTTTCTTGAACCCGGACTCGCGTATACGCGGATACCTTTTCGGCTTCATATATGCGGAGATATTCAACATGCCATTAATTATTTACTTAGATCTATGAAAAATTCATTCATTAGATGTTTATATGTCGATAGACATGTGCGGTAATAACGAATAAATCATAACACATAAGCATCACACAACACCGGGATTTTAGGTAGAAACCCGAGTTGGAAAACCACATTGCGGGTGTCTCAACCTTCAATATTTTATTATAGAGAAAACATATTACAACTATGCGGCAGTGCGGACTCATGCCGACGCGAACTTACAATGCTCATTTACCAACTTCTTGAAGGGAGCTACGACCCCCTGCTCTCGTTTACCGGCCTTTCCTAGAAGGGAGCTACGACCCCCTGCTCTCATTTACCAGCCTCACCTGGAAGGGAGCTACAACCCCCTGACTGAAGGCTACAACCCTCAGCACCTCTATGGACCACGTTTCATCAATTTTCACACTGGATCCAAAAGCTTCCTTTAGAGCACAACTTGCAGGCCACTTTTCATCATATTTTTAGACTGGACCCACTCCACACATTTAAGCTCAATTATACATAAAAACTGATACTTGTCAATTCAGACAACCCAGATCTGTAGAATACATCATTAACAGATAGCAGTAACATAGCAGAACAGAACAGACATTTCATACTTCATACTTCATCAAACCCTAGCTTTTCATACACGCTTTTCTTTCACTGATCCCGCGTATATACGCGCCTCCATGCATATAAAACCGCGTATACCTTTGCACATACTTCAGAACTGTTTTCACAACCCATACGCGCTTTCGCTTTATCCAAACCGCGTATATACGCGCTTCCGCTGTTATAAACTTGTGTATATATCTTCAGAAATTACAGGGCAGCATACTTTTTCAGATCAGATATTCAGTTCATATTTTACCCTTTACTTCAGACAGATGTTCGCCTCATCTCAGATCTAAGCATTCCATAAACAGATCTAGAAGATACAAATACATTTCAGATCTAGATTCCCTTCTTCATCATTTTCTTCATAGGTGCATCACAGATTCAGATCTATCATCAAATTGTTACCCTTTCCATTCAGACATACTTCAGAGCGAAGTATACATTCAAACCCAGACTCATGCACCCACATTGCACAATGATTTTCTTCTCCTTATATAGGTTTACCCTTTTTCAATACCATGAGCCAAAACCACATCACTTCCGATGGTATTCCTGGATGGGATCAAATAGACAACCCAGCGCTCAATACAATGGGTCAATACCATGGTAGTAACCCCTGGTTTTACACATTTAGAGCGCAATTGACCATACGCGACTTGTCACGTACTTTTCCGCGTACATACGCGACTTCCCTTTACTAAACTCGCGTATGCCTTGTGACATACACTTTTCATCATTGTTCTGGCCCATTCTGGAAATTCTTTCTTCTGCACCTTCATCATTAACAAGCTCATCAAGTCAAGAACAACTTCATCAAGTAGGTTGCCATCATCTTCATCAAGTGGGTTGTCATCAAGGACAACACATTGCATCACTGTGCCAACAGTAGAACCTTATTATGATTATAGACATTTTATTGTTGAGGTTCTTGTTGGTGATGAGATTCATCGTCCTCAAGAGAATCTCAACAGTGTCACCCATTACTTCTTCCCAATTTATGAAATCAAACTAGTACTACAAAGTGACTACAAATAAATGATATTATGCGTCATGATATATGTATTATATGAACACACCGTCTCTCTTTTGTTGTTTAGGTGAAGAGTGAAGAGAAGAGAAGAAGCAAAGCACGAGCTACACATTCCTAGCCAACTACCTCACTCGGTCGAATAATACACCGCAAACAGTATCATGGTCATTATATATATAATGAGTGTGAGAAATTAAATAAAATCAGAGGAAGCCATGGATTCAATGCCTCATTTGTTGCATAATTTTGTCACTAATCCCAGCCTCGACCAAGTGTTGGGTCTGGTATTTTTGGGTCTCAGCTTTTTCTATGTGGTGAAACAGAGCCTTAGGAAATGAATTCCCCTAGGTCTGTCTAGATGTACTATGATCGGAAACCTTCCACTATTGGGCAACGTGCCCCATCATTTTCTCTTTCAACTCTCGAAGCAATACAGTTTGATCATGTATCTGAAGCTCTGAACGACCGACACTGTGGTCATGACATCGTCAAAGGTAACCGAATGAGAGGCCATGATTCTGGCCCAAGATGAGGGGCTACTACACGTTTTCATGTATATTGCTACAAAATATTGTGCTCTTTGAATCTATATTTTAAATCCAGTATAAGGCAGGCATATAAAGAATGGGGAATTAGGGTTTCGGGTAGATCGATTAATTCTCAAGGGATGGGTAACACACACTTTAGATTGGCACATGTAATGTCCAGTGTATGGTTTTACAAGCTTAGAGACACTGGAAAAACTAGAAGTCGAAAAATATTCTTTAGACTAGGAAGAAAAGAGTACAATAATCTATCATTTCTCTACCTAGAAGTAGCTATTATTTTGGCAAGGGTGAAAGGGTTTATTCTTTGCCTCATCCTAATCGCAAGGCCTCTGTTGTAACTCTGTTTCCAGAGCAAGCAAAGAAGAGAAATTAATTTTATCAGTAGATGAATGAATCCAAGAGAAAGAGTAAGGGGAAGAAGAATAAAACTATCAAGTGTAGATCAAATACATTGATTGACTCGAGAATATTTGTTGGTGGCAGCTGGAGAACTACTATCAACTTAGTGTGGAAAAAAAGAGGTCACAGATGATAATATTTGAAGCAGTGAAAGCTTAGAAGATCATGAAGCTCAGCAAACATATTATTTTTCTAGGAAACCTGAAAAGAAAAATTACAATAGGAAAACTATGGAGAAATTAGAGAGAACCCAGCTTGGTCCTCCAAAAACTAGCAGCTTGCAGAGTCCTTAGCTAAGAAAACATGTTTTTTAGTATGATTCTAATAATGTGGTTGGATTTCCCATCCCTGTACAAGATGAGGATGATTAGGACTGGAGGCAGAATTTTGATCAACCCCTTGGGAAAATTGTGACAGAAATGTTCGATCTAGTTCATGAGCCATTCATGTTGAATACCACCAACATCACTTGCTCTAGCGCTTGCAGTTGCAATTCAAGAGACCCTAATTCATTAACTCCAGAGGATCTATCAGAGGGATAAATTAGCGATGAAGTGCCATTGTTCAACATAAAATATCCGGATCCAAGCAGAAGTACTTCGATTTTGGAGATGAAGCAGAAGAAATTTTTTCAATAATTGGATCTCAAGAGCATTAAGCCTCCATCAATTAGATTCAGAAATTCAGAGCCCATGCCAAAGACTACTCTTCCAAATAAAACCCAACAACACTTTGATAAAATATCTGCTCGTAAAAATTATGATTCTGGGAAACCCAGTTCGAGTTCTCACATGAATTTCAATAATTATAAATCATTGGACATGAAGCAGTACAAGCCTGGTAGATCAAGGTCGAGAGTCTCATCCAATGTAGAAGAAAATATAAAGGAATTTTTTCCAAGGCTGAGAGGAGGTTTAATGAAGCTCGAGCTCTATTATCATAATGGTTCACATGGTCATTTTCCTGAGTATGAGAATTGTACTAAATATCCTGCTAATTCGACCAATAATATTTCATTCTATGATAGCTTTGCAGTGGTGAAATCCTTTTATGACCCACACAAATATTTCAAATATTTTATGGTGGAAATGATCTGGATCATTGAAATTCATGATCTAACTGCCATGCCATGTCAATATAGGTCAAATTTTCTTCCTAAATTATGGGCTTTGTAAGAGCTTCCTTTTGTTTTCTTCATTAATCTACCTCCCAACAAGATTGATATTTGAGTGCACCTCTATACTAACATAGATTCGTCTTAACCTTGGATCTATTATGCACCAAGTGTTATCAAATTCCTCAAGTTGCTATACTTCTAAGCCCTCTATCATTAATTTTCATCTCAATCCTTATCACAGGGAAATGCTAATACTGCAAATGGATACCATGGGCTCAGAGATGCTACAACTTTAGTATCAATTATATGACAGTTTGGTGTTGACTTTAGAGAACTACCAATGGGATATTTTTGGAATTCTTGCAAAACTATAAATTTTATTGACATACCATAATAATTTGCATAATTATTCAAACAACTTTAACATTTTTAATAAAATTTCACAATAATGAAGACTGCTAGGTTCAGTTACATGTTGGGAAAACTGGTCGTAACAGAAGGAGCTTCACTTTTCTTTAGATAAATCTCAGTTCATACCAAAACCTCATGTTCTTCTCTGCATTGATTACTTTATGGAACTAAAATTTCAAAATTTTAGCTCTTTCCCCATTCATTTGTAATGAATATAATTCATATATAAATGAAATTAAAGATTTCATTATTTTAGGTCGCAGTAGTACCAGTCATGTAACTATGTCTACCATTGTTTTATTTACTTAGTTTTTTAAGCAATGCATACAAGGGCATATACACTGAAAATAATTGATGATCTCCTACCCTCCTCCCTCACATGCATTGTGGAATGTGCCTCTTGATGTAATATCACAACCTTAATAGAAAGTAAATCATAGGCCCAAAACATAAAGTCCAATAATTTTCAGCAACACCCATAATATTATGGTGACTTTTTATGTTTCTCTTCTATGGAAACATTTCACCATTTAAAGAAACCTCTAAATGTCGCCTAATCCCTTATGTATGCAGTAGTTTTACCAGACTTTTCTCGGGGAAGACATTGGCAACGAAGAAGATTTGAGAGGTTGAGGAGGCCTGGGAAAATATTCACACATATTCTCGAAAAAAATGATCCAAATTTTTGTTATTATACGTGGGTTACTGAGTCATACTTTCATTGACTCAAACTCATCTAACCTGAGTCAAATTTGATCTATGCAAGTATGAATTTCCTCTTAGTCATTTTTACTTTTTGGGCTCGCCACTTGTCTTTGACTCGCAAGTCTCACAATGATATGGACTTGGGAAATTATTCCTATAAATAGCTAGCAAAATAGTAAATTATTCCAAAAAGGAACTTCAAATCAGGATAGTGCTTCACAATTTTCCTTAGAAAATTCAAACTAAGAATAAGGGAAAAACATTCGACCACCACCCTTATAAATTAAGTGGTAAAAAAATCATTCTGCCCTCTAGATTGTGCTTGAAAATCATTATATTCTAGTTTAAAATTTATTTTGTTGTCATTTAGTGAAAAGGTTTGAATATGAGAGAGATGTTGCATGAAGAGGAAAAATATTCTAGATAACTTTTTGGAAACTTAACAAACAAGTTTTATAATATTGGTGTATAGTGTAACCAACCATAGGAGGTAGAATCCATTTTTTTCCAAATTATTTTGGGGCTTAAAATCCTTGAAAAATGAAATTTATATTCTAGAATCTTTAACAAACATGAAGTACATCATTAAGAGATTCCCTCCATCCCTATTGGCATAAAATGACTTCTAGGAAAACACATTCACTAGAGGGGCAATGCTTATAAGTGTTTGGGTGGGGTGGGGGATGTTGGGAAGGAAGTTAACTTTGCAAATTACAGTAATCTCTTACAAAATATGATTTTAAAAGTATGTTTTCAATAAACTAGATATGTTTTCTATATATTGTTTTCAATGATTGAATGAATATTTTAAAATTTGACCCGCCTTAAGATTGATGTTTTGAAGTTGTACTTTTTGGCATTTCTCATCCTTAAAATCTAAAATTTATTTTTCAATTCATTTGACATGGGTTTTCTATATACCTTTTTCAGTGATCAAATGTATATTCCAAAATTTGGGCTAGCTTTAGTACAGATATTTGGAAGTTTCCCCTGACATCTCTAGCTTCATTTCCAAATCTTACCATCTCACTCACTTATTCCTTTTTAGCAGACCATTATTATTTGGTATCATGCCATGAACTATTGAGTGTTTTTTTATTATACCATGGTTTGTTATATATGTGTTGCGGCAACACTACCACTATTTTCTTTCTCTCTATATGTTATTTTTAAGAGAACGTGTTCAATATATATGTCATTGTCAAATAATAAAAGTGTGTGGTGTAAGGTTTCGTGTGTGGATAAAACTTATTAGAGATGGTGTAGTGATGAAATTTCAATAGAAAATGTTTAATATGCATGTGTATGTTCAAGTGCTAGCATTGTGTGGTGTAAGTTGATAGCTATTAGGAACCATGCTCTCCTTCTTTTTCATGTGGACCAAACTTATCACAGATGGATTGTTGTACTTTGTCTTATAAATATACAAAACATGATGAAGAATCAAATAACATAGAGATGAAAATAAATGCTTTGTTGTGATTGGAAGTTTACTATTTTCTATATATGTATCTATGGTTTAGTGTAGAGCTCATTTGTGAAGGTCCTTGGCTACAAATGTACCTATGGTTTAGTGTAGAGCTTGTTTGTGAACCGCATTTTGGAAGAGACTAATGTTGGAACATAGAACAAGATTTGGTATCAATGTGGCTAGATTGGCCAAGTAGCCATGGAAATAATAAGTATCTATTTGGCATTGATTTTCCCAATAAAGGCTTTCAAGAGTAAATATTGGATTTACTATGTTTTTTATGTGTATCTATTCGGCGTTGATTTCCCCAGTAAAGGGTTTCAAGTGTAAATATTGGATTTCCTATGTTTTTTATTTATTTAGAGATTAAATATTATTTATTTAAACTAGTCAAGGTAACGTGTCTCTAATTTTTAGGTCGGTGATAGAAATTTGATATATTGCAGGTTCTATAATGCACTTTTACCCACTTGGAAAGCTCTACTTTACCAATACTTTAGCCCCATGATTCCTCATGCCTTCCATGTCCACATCCTTGTTTCATACAATGTTACCTCTGTGTCACTCTACATTCATCTACACTTATATTGACATGTCTTTGCACCCTTTTGGTGAAAATTCTAGTAAAAATATTTTACATTTAAATGATGGTGCATGATATATTGTTATAGATTTGATAATTAAAAGTATAGAAAGATAGATTTAGAAACCTTGGCGAATCTTACTAGTCCCTAATATCTAAATTTTCAAATGTTTGATGATAAATTTGAAAAACTATTTTGAATTATAATAATTTTTATATTAGAAAATATATAATATTGGCGATTTTTAAGGTAAAATAATTTTATACTATAAAATTTGGGCGAATTCATTTTTAGAAAAATGGAAATTGGCTAATCTTTTTTTTTGGAAAAAATATGGAATATTAGCCCACCTACGAATATTAGCCCCATTTTCCCTACAATGTTACATGATGCAGAAAATATTCCTTTTATACTAGAAAGAATATTCTAATCGTTGAAGGTATCCTGTATTGATATTTTTCTATTTTAAATTTGATTTAATTTCATATTAATTATTTGCATTTAGAAGTATAATATCATATACTTACTTTCTTTATATTTATGTGTGATATTACAATATATCTCTTAGTTGTTTAAATTGGCAACAAGAAGAGGCTTCTAATTTAATTTACCCTTAACTAAATTAGAAGTAAATTGTAATTTCGCATCACATGACAGCTTGTACGAGTTAACTGAGTTGGTAAGATTTAGTGAGCTCAGTCGATTCGAGTTTGGGTTCAAACTGGAGGTATGTATAGTTCTCTCTAAGTTTTAGGGGGTCCTAATTATTTGAGTTAAAATCAATTTAACTAGTTCTAATTGATGGAGGAGATATTGAGAGGTCCGGTGAATTAAATTTTATTTAAGTCACATGCAGTGATCAATCCGATAATTGAATATTCACTATAAATAGTTGTTGCATTTTTTAGGAAGACCTATTTGAGATTGGAGTTAAAGGGAAGTATAATATCATTTGTATAGTTAGAAAATGGTACATGTCATGCATGAGGTTAACAGGATGCCTTGGATGTATTGCAAAATCAATTATTGGGAACTTCCTAATTAATAGGGTCTCAATTTCCCTAGGGATTGCGCAAGCAGGCTTAGCATCCAGAGGCAATAAATTGGTTAAGTATTGGACAAAAATTGCTTGGATCAGAGTGAGACAGTCAAAGATAGTGAAAATATCTCTCAAGCTTGAGAGAAGAATTGTATTTTTTCATATTCTTGAATTAATGTAATATATAGATAGCAGGGTTTTTAGTTGAGGCTTTCCCCAGATAAATATTTGTGTTGTTTGATTGGGCCATCAACACCATGGTAGTTTGAAGATCATGCAACATATTTCTACAGGACTTCCCAAGGGTGCACTTGAGTAGTGAGATACATGCAAAGGGTGTAAATTTGGGAAGTACACCAAAGCCACCTTTCATGACAAGGAAAGTCGAGAAAATGAGATCCTTGAAAGATTTCACTCGAATGTGTGTGGATCGTTCTCGATAGCCTCCACAGAAAAACATAGGTATTATGTGATTTTTGTAGATGAATTTTCATGCAAGTGTTGGATATTCTTCGTGTAGAAGAAAGATCAAACATTCATAAATTTTTGTGAGTTCAAAGAACTTGTCGAGAAACATACAGGAAAAAAGGTGAATGCTCTCAAAAGCAACAATGGTGGGGAATATATTTCAAACGAATTCAAGAAATTTTGTGCTTCAGAAAGAATTCAATGGGAATTTATAGCACCTCATAACCCACAATAGAATGGGGTTTCACAAAGGAAGAACAGAACTATTGTGGGAGCAACACGAGCAATGTTGCATGACTTGTGCCTAGCGTTGCATATGTGGGTTGAAGCATGCAACACAACAGTATTTTTGCAGAACATAAGTCCTCATCAAATTCTTGGGATGCGTACAGCAGAGGAGGATTTTTCCAGTAAAAAACTAGATGTGGTGCATTTTAAAAATTTTGTTTCATGAGTTTATTTCCATGTAACCAAATATGTCAAGAAGAAGCTAGAGCCAACAGCTGAGTTGGGAATATTTTTGGGCTACACTGATACACCTCACAACTATCATGTGTAATTTCCAACAAACAGGATGACAATGGTTAGAAGAGATGTGAAATTTGATGAAGAGAAGGCCATGTGAATTTCCCTTGAGAGGGAGCTTCATTTGCATGCAATTGAGAGCTCTTGGCTCCAAAATAATAACCTCAAGATGTGGAGTAGCCACAAGTAGAGGAACAAACAGTGGAACCACCCACTCTTATAGAGACATCCCGAGTAGGAAGGAAGCACACCAGAGAGGCTGACAGTTTGGAGCTTGATGCTAGATATAATTTGGTAGAACCCACATCACAACGTAGGCAGAGAAGGTCCCTAGATCAGTACACTGGCTACATGGCTCTTATGAGAGAGTGTAGAGATAGATCCATCCTTTTTCGAGGAAGCAGTGCAGCAACCATTTTGGATTGATGCCATGGTTGAGGAGTATGACTCCATTATCAAAAATTGTGCATGGGAAGTTGTCTCAAAACCAGAGGGAAAGTCAATTGGAGGATCTAGGTGAATCTACAAGGTGAAGCAAGAAGCAGATGAGAGTGTGGAGAAACACAAGGTCATATTTTTGGCTTGATGGTTTTATCAGGTTCAAGGGATTGATTACAAGGAGACCCTTGCACTAGTCCCAAGTTATTGTTCAATCAGATCCATCTGTGCACTTTCAATGCAGATGGAATGGTAGATACATGACATGAATTTAAATACATCCTTCCTCAATGGAGTGATTGAGTAAGAGGTGTAAATTGAGCAGTCGAAATGTATTGAGACCTTCGATAGAGAGTTGCGTGTGTACAGACTCAAGAGAGCATTATATGGACTGAAAAAATCACCTCGTGCTTGGTACATTAGGGTCGACAACTACTTCACCGGTTTGGCTTCACCAAGAATGAAGCAGAGGTGAACCTTTACCATATTGTGGTAGAAGGTAAACTTTTTATCACTTTACTTTATGTCGATGATTTGATACTGAGAGGTGATGAGAAACTCATCAAGTCTTACAAAGAGGATTGTTCAATCTAATTTGAGATGAAGGATATGGGGCTCTTACACTATTTCCTAGAATTGGAAATTTGGCAAAGAGATAGGGAGCTATTTGTATCTTAGTGCAAGTATGCCAACAAGATTCTGAAGAAGTTCCACATGGAGGGCAGCAAACCCATGGAGACTCCTCTAGAAGGAAACTAGAGGAAGGAGGATACTACTTTAGGCGAAGTAGTAGATGTTACCATCTATAGAAATCTTGTGGGTTCACTCATGTATTTGGTGAACACACGACTAGACATATGCTATGTGGTAACCGGCTTACCTAAGCTATGGTTAAGCCTACCAAGGTCTTTTGGAAGGCATGAAAGCATGTGTTGAGATAGCTCAGAGGCACTACAAATTTTTAACTATGGTACAAGAAGACAGATGGATTGAAGCTTTACAGTTTCACATAAGCACATTGGGTAGGGCCTCCATCCGACAGGAAGAGAACATTAGGGGGAATCTTCAACATTAGGTCGGTAGCAGTTTCCTCGTACAGCAGGAAGCAGAGATCAGTTTCACTTAGTTCAACATAGGTAGAGTACATGGCTGCTATTCAAGAAGCATTTGAGGCCATCTAGATGAGGAAGATACTTGTTGGTTTGTTTTGTTGGAAGATGGATCCAACGGTGATTTATTGTGACAACCATAGTTGCATCAAACTCTCGTTTAATCCAGTTTTTCATGACAGGTCCAAGAATATTGATATCAGGTATCACCATCTCAGAGATTGTGCATAGAGGGGGATTATGTCATTAGAGTACATTCTCGCAGACGAGAAAAATGCAGACATCTTGACAAAGGCACTATCATGAGGAAAATTCGAGTTCCACAGAGGCATGATCGGGGTAGCAGAAAATCCCTTTCTTGTTGAGAGGGAGTGTTGAAATTGGAAACAAGAAGAGGCTTCTAATTTAATTTTCCATTAATTAAATTAGAATCAAATTGTAATCCCACATCAGATGACAACTTGTACGAGTTAAATTAGTTGGTAAGACTTATTTATCTTAGCTAATTCGAGTTGGGGGTCAAAATGGAGGCATATAATGTTCTCTCTAAGTTTTAGGGGGTCCAGTTGCAGTTTATTTTTAGTTTTAATTGTTTAACTTAATTATGTGAGTTAAAATTAGTTTAACTAGTTCTAATTGGTGGAGGAGCTAGTGAGAGTTCCAATGAATTAAGTATGATTTAATTCACATGCAGTGATCAATCAGATAACTGAATATTAACTATAAATAGTTGTTTCATGTCAGTTCTAAGGAAGACCTATTTTATATTGGAGTTAAAGGGAAGTATACTATCCGTTGTATAGTTATAAGATTATACATTTCATGCCTGAGGTCAGCATGATGCCTTGGATGTATTGCGCAATAAATTATTATGAATTTCCAAATTAATAGGGCCTCAATTTCTGTAGATATTGTGTGAGAAAGGTTGAGCATCTGGAGGAAATAAATTGGTTAAGTATTGGACAAAACTTGCTAGGATCAGAGTGATACAGTCAGAGATAATGTAGAGAGCTCTCAAGCCTGAGAGAAGCATTGTATTGTTTCATATTCTTGACTTAATGCAATATACAGATAGTGGTGTTCTTAGCTGAGGCTTTCCCCAGATAAATCTTTGTGTTTTGTGATTTAAACTCTTTATCTTTCTTGTTCATGTGATTTTGCGATCGTAATTGGTTTCTGCAATTTGTAGAATAGATTCAAGTATTTTGTTTTAGCATATTACAAGATCTATTGAATCTATGTGGATTTTATATAGTAGTAATATATAATTATTTATGATTATATAATTTTTTTAAAATAATATTAACATATTTGTATTATGAATTATTTAAAAAATAAAAATAAAAAATTCATTCATATAATATGATTGAAAGTTCTATTTTGCATATACTCGTCATGTGTGTATTCTTTGATCAAATTATAAGAAACAATTGTAAGAGCTTGTGAAAGAAACATGTGATCCCAAAACATTTGAAAGAACTATCAAGAAAAAAAAAGATACAAACAACATATACTAATAATTATAGTCTAATGAATGGAAAAACTAATTTTCCCAAAAAAAAGTAAAGATAATGACAATAATGATTGAATTCAAAAAAATAAAAAATAGCACAACAAAGAGACTGAGGATTTAATTTTCAAAAAGAAATTATTTTGTCTTTGAAACAAGTTGAGTATCCCTATATGGTTGATGAAATAATTCAAAGACCTTTGTATTTCCATGTTAGCCCTTTTCCAAATTTAAGCCTTATTTTGAAAGACTATTAGTTAATTTGTCCCTTTCCTTGTCAATATGTGAGTAAGAGAAAGAGGAAAAAGAGTCAATAATCCTGATAATTTTCTCCAGAATAGGAAAAACAATTATCTTCTTGTAGACATGTCTAGTGTTGAGCTAATTTATATTGAGCATGGAATCCCCAAAAACATGAATTTGATTGCATCCCTTCCCTTGAGAAAACAACAACAAATGTTTGCAAAAGGAGTTCCATCTAGTTATTTGTCCCTTGTCTAAAACCCATTTTGACTTGATAGTTGTGATCATTAGAGAGACATATGATAACCCACCTCCACTTTGTAGATTTTTATCAATTAAAGCATCATTGAAATATTCCCATGACCTTTATTTATTTATGCTTTATGGTCTAATCACTATGGGGGATAGGACTTTTTCTTGTGGAAAGTGACTTAATATGGCTATTACTTCAACTACAGTATGCATGGGAATCGAGGTATTGTCCTCAAGTATTTCCCTCTTTCTAGCTGGCCACACCCCCCACCATATAATCAGTGGAAGTCCTTTAATAGCATGGATGTTGGAGTTCTATCACCAAGCATTTCATGATACCTCCAGTTCCTCACCATCCTAGGGGTTTGAGTGAACCAAAATAGTTATGAATTATTTCCACACCTGATGATAGAAATGACATGTCTTGAACAAGTGCAAGAAATTTTCCTCATTATTTTTAAATAACGAGCACCATATAGGCCCAAACATAAATATTCTTTGTAGGATGTACCACGTGGGAACCTTCTACATCATAAGACACCACATTAGAAATTTATATTTTGTGGGACACTTTTCTTTCTATATCGCTTTCCACCACCATTTATGATCATCTACAACTCTTTTAGCGAGTAGGGAAATGTAGTCAAGCTTAGGCGTATATGATCCAAAAGGGGAAATGCTCCAAATAAGTTAGTCGGGTATATCTTCATTCTAATATGTTCGTTAGATAGAGCTTGTACGTAATTCTGCCAAGAATCCTACTATTCCCCTCTAAACCCAACTCTTCAGTATTAAGGTATTATGGATCATGCCTTTAGTTTAAATAAATGATTTTTTTAATATTTAAATATATATAATCCATATAAATGGAGTAAAACTTATTATAATCAAGTTTTGAATAGGTTTATGTATTATTATTACTTATAAAATTTTACACAATTTGAAATAATTGATTAGTGATTTATAAGGAATATATTTTCACTTTTACCAAAAACCTGTGGGTTTTAGGTTGTTAACATGTTTCCTTGTATCCATGAAACTCTTACTCCAAATCAAGAGGTGGCTTCAACCTACATAGTAATCACAACAAATTCAATGTCTCATATGTTCATAGTTGTATTTTATAGTAGTATTTAGGCTTAATTTAATATGTAAACAAAAACGTTAGTGTGGAATTGAATACTTATATTCAATCAAATAACTTGTACAATATAAATGTTTAAATATTTTTTAGAAATTTATACAATAAAAAAACTCATAATGTTGAGCTAAGAATCTCCCTGTTGGAATGAGGTACCCTAGCTTCGTTTTTTATATAAATTTTGTAGTAATTAGTCTAGCACAGGGGCTTTGTGGTGGGTCAAAGCCCCCAATGTATTGTAACAGGTCAAAGGGTCGACCAAGAGTCCACAAACCACATTTTGTATACCACAGGATAGCGTAGGATATGATGATATAAATAGATGGATATATTGATTGTAGAGGGAGACTAAGTAGTATTTATGCTAATTGTGAACTATTAAGATCTTTTGTGGGCAGTATTGGATAAGGACTCTTGTTGGTTGTGTGCACAGAGATCCTCAGTCCTGCTGTGTGCAGAGCCTGCTGGTTGTGTGTGTGGGTTGTGACTTGGGTCTGTAATTGGGTTTTTGAATGTTAATAAATGTGAAATCTGCTGATTCCTGAAGTATCTTTGTGTTATATCAACCAGCTGTGTTTGTGTCATTACAGAAATTCTGTTGTGATAATTATTGATGTGCACGTGGATGCGAAGGTATTACTGAGATCTACTTAATAGTAATTTCTTTATTTATGTTTACATGTGGTCTATGGGTTTATGAGCTTCGTTTTCCATATTTTTAAAGCCTCCGCAATAAGACTACTTCTGTGCGAACCAGATAGATCTCAACAGGGCTGCCCCATTAACCCTCTTTCCCTCAGGGTGTGGAAACCTAGTTCCAGCACCCTCCCATACTGCTTCGGGTGAGACCTTGGCCTCTGCAAGTAGGTCATTGCTGAAAGGGCCATTAGTATAAGGGTTTGTTGGCAAAGCTTAAATCCAAACTTGGGTCAGGACCCCTCAAGCCAACAAATGGTTCTATTTCCGGGACCGGGAGCATTATGAGAGAAAGATCGGGTAATGCCATGAGTTTATTGGCAGCCTGAGAAGCCTGAGCTTGAAGATTGGTTCCAAAAACAGATTCAGGAATTTTCCATAAAAGAGAATCGCAGCACAAAGGAGACTGTAAAAAAGTGGAAGAACAAGTATATATTTGAAGAAGTATATGAAATTTTCTTTGTAACTTTCCCGCACAAGCTATAGGAGTGGATAGCAAGGTTAGTAGAATTCCATACTTGTTGGAAAGACAATCAAGTTACGCAGTGGAATCCTGAATCAATCCAACAGTTGGAGAAGGCTGATAACACAGTCACCCGGACCGTAGATCACTGGGTGGATAATGTGCTAGGAGGATTTGTAACATAATTCACAGTTGATCAATTCGTAATATCTTATTTAGAAGTTGACTAGTGATTCTTCAAAGGATTCTGAGGTAATTTCTTGCAAACGTTGTCATTACTGATTAAGATTTTATTGTTTGAAAATGGTATTATGTGCAACCACATCGACTGAATGACCTCTGATCAGAGAGAAATTACGACACGAAGTGGTAAATTTTATAGAATCAATTGAGAAGGGGACATATCCATCTATAGTCCCTTAAGAGAGTCACCTACACACGCAGAAACTAGTCCCCCGATTACACCACCGTCAAACCAGCGCAAGGACAAGAACTATCATACCCCTCCGCCACCACCGGAAGAGGACATGGCTACACACATGAAGCTACCCATCTTTAAGGGTGTGGGGGATGAGGACATGGACCGATTTTGGTTCATAGCGGAATTGGTATGCACTGCACAGAATGTGCTAGCGATGTTGTAAAAAGGGCATAGCTATCCTTGGCCTTTGAAGGAAGGGCCTTCGATTGGTTCATGGGGTACATTGGCCAGCATGCAGATCCATCAATACAAGAGATTAAGGATGCCTTAAAACATTAGTTCTGAAAGCCTAAGTCCTACGCTCAACGTGTGATTGACTTGAAAGATTTTAAACAAGGACATACAGATTCTGTATGCAAGGCTGATCAGCGGCTGAATAAAGTTATCAGGGATGGATAATTTAAGTATGAGGATATAAAACACAAGGAATGGTTCATTGCCATGTTATTACCACACCTTCGTGGGCCTATGGGTCAACAGATGATTGATATGCAAGAAAAAGCCCTGGAATTCGCCATGAAGTTATGAGTTGCTCCAAGGGACGATGCCCAATTTGGGGTATAGAAAATCTAGGGCCAGTTGGAGGCAATGCACCTAGAAATCCAAAATTTATGAAAGGAGAAGTGAAAAGAAGCTAGCCCAGACATTTGGTGCATAAGGTGTAGGGTGTCGGGCCACACCAAGGATCAGTGCCCTCTACTGTTAGACTACATGTAGGCTGGGGGGCCAAACCCATTGTGCCCCAAAGAAGCTGCGGAACCAAGCACCCCCACGTTATGGTGCGTCAACTGCCGAGTAGCCAGATTACATGATACCAACCACTGCACCCGACTTGGTTCCTATGTCCCAGAATTGAAGCAATAGTGGTGCAAATTCTGCTCATCTGTGGGACATGACGAGCACAACTGCCGAACATATGATTTAATGATAGATAGAGGAAACATGTACAGGGTACAAGATGACCCTTAATCACCATTATCTCCCTCTAGACGAGGAGGCTCCCTTGCTATAGGCCGGGGAGGAGAGGCGGAAGCACAGGTCGGGGAAGAGGAGAATTGATCTACTATAAATTTGGAGAGGTAGGACACTTCACAATGGACTGTCTGAACCCCGCATGCCAATCTTGCAGATATTGGAGGTAGTTGGATCAAGTGATCAAAGACTGTCCTGTATTAATAGCAAAGATGTAGGATAAATAGCAAACACCAACATATAATTTACAAAGGGTTAAGGCAGAACCACGCAATGAAGGACCCAGTATTAATATAATTACGTGCAGTGGCATGGCCACTAGAGGAGCTGAGGAAAGAGTTACAGTCGAACCCCTTATCATAAAATCCGCTAACAAAAAGGAAAGCTTGGACCTACAAAAGGAAAAAGAAACCTTCCTTGAAGCTAGAAAGGACTTTGACAAAGATGAGGCATCTACCTCAAGGGCCCCAACGAATCTAAAAGCAGACGAAGAAGTTAAGTCATTCCTGCAGGCATGTATGAAGTTGCTACGCAACCAAAAGTCAATAGAAAACCTTCAAGCATCGATAGACAGTTGTGCAGAAAAGGTTGACCCTCCAACAAAATTTAAATATGTCCACAAACTTTATAGGCATAAGAAACACATTGGTCGGGAATGCGGCTAACTACGCAGATTGGCGATTATGAAATGGATCAGGTCATCTTAGATTTAGGATCCGATGTAAATGTCCTGCCCAAAAAAACTTGGTAGAGGATGGGAGAACCCAAGCTAGAATGGTATACTATATAGCTGGGAATAGCTAACCAACATAATATCATACCATTAGGAAGGTTATCAAAGATTATGGTAGATATCATGGGAGTTAAGGTATATGCAGATTTTGAGGTAATTCAAATTGTAGAGGATGTGAACCCTTACCCTACGCTCCTAGGACTGGACTGGGCTATGGACGTGGGAGGTATTACCAAATTGAAGAAAAGAAGCATGGTTTTTGAGAATGAGGGCACACGAGTAATAGTCGTTCTAGACCTGGTAGAGGGTGAGTGGTATACAGAACCAGTGCGTGAAGAAGACGACATTGATCATATCTACAAATTGATTATCTGAGATGAGGAATGGATTAACCCTATGGCTAATGGCATGCTCTACTGGGAGAAAGATAGCGAATGTCTCTCTGACTCAGATGGAGAGATCTAAAATTGGCAGAACTGGTTACATGACATATCTACGCTACGATGTCTTAAAATCATAAAGAGCTTCTGGTGTATCACCTCGGAGGTAAGAGACATATCTTATTTTGATGATTCTTGAAGTGTTAGGGATTTTCTTGGAGCATTTGAAGCAGAAGTCCCAAGGGAACGGAGAATGTGCGCGCTTAACCTATCTATGTGTACGACCCCTACGCGGTGGTGGGAAACTCATAAGGGAACCTTCCATGATTTGGAGGAATGTCGCAGAATGATGATCCTATAATTCGAACCCCCGGTCAACCTACCCAAGGTGAATTTCCTCGGTCGCAGGGACCCATGCAAGCACTTGTCCATATGGATTGAGGTATGGTGTGAAAGGACTTGGGACGAATAGGTCCACATGTTTATCCACACCTTGGGACCAATCCCCGCCATGTGGTATTTGGATGCAGAGCTACATTAGCGCACCCGCCACTGGGACACCATGAGGGGAGATATTTTGGGTACATTTGGGTTGATAGGCAGGACTGAGAAATTAGACGAAGCTTTGCAAGACATACATGCTCTAGTATTTGATGAATCATGCCCTCGTGTTGAGTGTGGGGAACTAGCTTGGGATGCACAGATGCAGGATATTGCCAACTACTGAAATCTATCCATGGAGGAATGTGACAAGGACCCATGAAATAACATTATCCCAGATTTTGAGGGTGAACGCATAGTTTCTGAACCCCCACTACAAGCAATAGATGTGACTAAGCCTCTTAAATTAAGGGAAGTTAACATTGGAATAGAAGAACAACCCAAGATGGCTAGAATTGGGGATTACTGGGATGATGATACCATTTGAAAAGTCACGGAACTTCTCACTTAATATCAAAGTCTATTTCCTAAAAAAAATTCAGAACTCAAGGGTATCGTAGGGGACCTGGGTGTCATGCGAATCACCTTAAAACCAGATGCACGTCCTGTCAAGCAGTGACCTTACCAATTGAACCCCAAATATAAGAAGAAATTGAGAGAATAAATTGACAAAATGATAGCCGCAGGTATCATTGAACCAGTGGAACACTCGGATTGGGTAAGCCCTATGATAGTCCAAGAAAATAAGATTAAAGTGGAAATAAGAATCTGTGGAAAATGGACGATGCTTGTGTGCATGATCCCTTCCCTACACTGTTCTCTGATGAAATTATTGACAATGTGGGAGGTCAAGAAGCATACTCATTCACTGATGGGTTTTTGGGCTACCATCAGATCAGGATCGCACCTGAATATTCCAGCAAAAATACTTTCGCAATAGAGTGGGGATCCTGCCAGTACACCATCATGCCCTTGGAGCTCATAAATTCCCTCATCATCTTTTCACAGGTGGTGGTAGCAGTGTTCAAGGAATTCATTCACAAATTTCTGGAATTATACTTTGATGATTGGACAGTGTTTTGACTAGTCAAGAAGCATGTATCAAACCTGCACATGATGATGGATGCCTACAGAAAGCACTAGATTTCCCTAAACATTAAGAATTGCATATTCTATGTACCTTTCGGGATCTTGTTAGGACACGTGATCTGTCAGCAAGGATTGATGGTTGACCCAGCCAAGGTTGCAGTTATCATCAATTTAGCAGTTCCCACAACTGAGAAACAATTGTGCTCCATCTCAGGCACACGGGCTACTATCAAAAGTTTATTCAAGGGTATGCACTGATCATGGCACTAATGGAGAAGCTGCTAAAGAAGTACGTATCTTTTTTCTAAGACGCGGCGTGTCAGAAGAGTTTTGAGTTGCTCAAGGAAAAGACGTTATCTGCACCTATCCTCATATTTCCTGACTGGGCGAAGGTTTTTCATGTCCATGTGGACGCCTCAGGGATTGCCATAGGACCTGTAATTACACAGCCTGGGGAAGGGGACATTGACCACCCGGTTACGTTTGCTAGTAGAAGAATTTCTAGCATGAAACATAATTACTCTACTACTGAACGCAAGGGACTAGAAATGGGGTATGCCCTGCAGGAATACCAACACTATCTGCTGGGAGGGCACTTCAAGATGTTCACGGATCACTCAGCTTTGAAGTACCTTGTCAATAAGCCTATGTTGGGGGGGGTGCGCAGGGGAGATTTGTCGATGGTTACTACTATTTCAGGAATATGACTTTGAGATAATTGTGAAGCCTGGGAGACTAAATATTGGACCAGACCACTTGTCCCGAATCGAGAGTGGTGAAGATCCAACTAAGGTGGAAGAAGGATTTCCCGATGTGCAGCTATTTTCTATTCAGGTGGTTGATGAGCACTTTTTTGTTATTATTCAATTCTTAACTACGGGGATGGCACCTGCAAGCTACTCGGTACAACAAAAGAAAGAATTGGTAACCCACGAAGCTGACTTTACCATCATTGCGGGCCAACTATATAAGCTAGGAGCTGATGAGGTACTACGAAGATATGTACTGGAGCATGAACGATGAGCCATTCTAGCCGAAGCCCATGGTGGAGTGGTAGGAGGTCACTATGCAGGAAAAGCAACTACGCAGAAGGTATTAAGAGCTAGGTTATGGAGGCCCACACTGCATAACGACTCCCACACATATTGTAAATCCTTGATGCATTCTAGCGGACAGGAAGACCGTCGCGCAGGGATGAGATGCCCTTACAACCACAAATGGCCCTGCAGACGTTTGATAAATGGTCTATAGAATTTATCGGACCCATCAACCCCCCGGGTAAGAATACAGGTGCCCGATACATCCTCACTGCAACTGATTATGTAACCAGATGGGCGGAAGCACGAGCTATGAAGGATTTCACTGCAGATACCATTGCGCACTTTATTTTTGAGCATATTTTAACCAAGTTCAGCTGTCCAAAGATATTGATGAGAGATTGAGGTACGCATAAGAAATTCACACTTTGACTGAGGAATTCTGGATCCACCATGCGAAGAGTACCCTGTATCACCCGCGGGAAAATGGAACAGTGGAAGCTTTTAATAAAATTCTGGAACAAGTACTTACCAAGGTCTGTAATGTTGATCGAAGCGATTGGGACATGTGAATCCCATCAGTACTCTGGGCCTATCGAACCATGTGCAATAAATTGACTGGAAAAACACTATTTCATATGGTTTATGGGAAGGAGGCCATTATTCCCATGGAACATATCATCCCTAGCCTGCGCATCGCGGCCTTTACAAACATGGAAGAGCTCGATATCATGGAGGAACTCTTAGCACAGCTACTTGCCTTGGAGGAGGATCGGTTCATTTCTAACTTTCATCAGCAAGTTCAGAAGGCCCGGGAAAAATCCTGGCATGATAGGCTTATCTGACAGAAGTTTTTTAAAGAAGATGAGTTTGTACTACTATATGACAACCAGTTTGCACGCCACCCAAGGAAATTCCGTCAACATTGGTTGGGACCTTATGTTGTAATATAAATTGTAGATGGCGGTGTGGTGAGATTGGCTACGCTGTGCGGAGACCCCCTGCCGGGATACATTAATGGAAGTCATCTAAAACCATACAGGGCCAATTCGGTGCATACCAAATGACTATATGGCCAGAGTAGATATATCAGAATGGTTTCATGCAGGCAAGAGGAAAAACAAAGGCAGGCCTGGTGTATGCACAGGGTTCGTTTGTAGGTCAGGAGGCACGAAAGGGTGCACTGGGCGCACAGGGGTAATACGCAGCTACGAAAACTAGCCGTTGGAATAGTAAACTTGGGTAAAAATCAAACTCTACCATTTAAGGGAGTGGGCAGTTAGCAATTAATGCAGCGATTTTGGAGGATATTTTACCATTTCTTTGATGGTAAGTTCTAGCTAATTTTCATCCAACCATTGTTAACCATCTGAAGCTATAAAAAGAGGAGGGAAGATCAGAATTGGGTTCCTTGCTTCCCGAAATTCTTGTGCCTCGCAATTCTCAGTAAAATCTCCACTCTATTCATGTCTGGGTGCGCTACCCCCTTTGATAGCAGCAACAGTAAGTTCGTCTTTCTTGCAAGAATGACTGCGACCAACCCCGCTGAATCATCGCAGGCCGCAACCTCTACTGAGATAGCTTTCGATGAAGAAATAGAAGTAACTCCTGAAGTTGAAGAGGTTGTGTCCACGCAGACTAAGGGGAAGAAGGTAGGAAAGGAGAAGAATAAGGAAAAAGGCTAGGAGCAGGGGCAAGGGAGAACTACGAAATGGGTTTCGCGGAAGCCATGCACGTCCCCTCGGAATGTGAAATCCCCCTAGAAGGTGCCTAAGGCACACTCTCCTAACCTTGCAAAGTGACTTGTGTTGGCTCAGGAAGAAGCACTACTAGTGGCCCCACTGACTTGGCTACCACACTATGTTCTACTTAAGAGACACTTGGTGCGCACTCCCTGTTAGCACCCAAAAAAAAATTAAAAACATCATTGTGTTAAGTTTGATTTTGTTCATGGTTCAAAATTGGGTTTAGAAGTCAATTTAGGATTTGATCAAGGGTAGGTTATATTTTCATAAGTTCAAAGCCCATCCTTAAGTTCAAATAAAGTCTTTTTTAAGGTTCATTCATTGTCAAATATCCATAATTTCCATTTGTAGGTCATTCCCTAAGGTTTCATGTCAAAACTGGTCAATTAGCCAAGAAACCTCATTTTCGTAGCACCACTAGTTCAAAAAAGTTGATTTGTGCTACGAAAGCGCTAATAGTTTCGTAGCGCAAACAGGGGAAAATACACTGTCGGTGCTACGAAAGCACAGTTTCTAAACTATCTTGTCATTTGAGCTGAAATATGTCAGAATCCATTGCGAAATGGTAGGTTAGTGGTATGATGATTCAGTTAATGATGAGATTCAGTGTACTTACACACGTTGTAGTCATCATGGTCATGATAGGGTATGAATGAGGCATCATTTAGTTATGAGATGACACTTTAAATTCAAAATCTTGCCTAATTGGTCATTCTCGTCTCCTTTGCCTCCATTCGAGTGTCTAAGCTCTGAGGTGTCAAGACAAACCTATGGTTGTTCCATACAAAGGTTCTCTTCATCCTTATCAAGCAAGGTTGATTCAATTAACCAAGCGAGGTTGTTGTTTCTCATTTTCAAGCGAGGCTGATTCATTTTATCAAGTGAGGCTGACAGGTTTTCTGTGAAGCATGGAAAAGGAAAAGAAATTCCACAGAGGGGGACACTGCTTGAGACATGAGCCTAAAGATATGAAGGCCATAATTGAAGACCCAGCAGTGATGGAGGCATTCAGAAGAGTAGGTTGTCTTCGGTTTTGTGAAAAGTTGTAGGGTTGCCACACACAGGTGTCTAAAGAATTTTTCTTGAACTTCAATGGAAAAACTACCAAGGTTGGGATGCTAAGTGTGTAAATTACACCAGAGATTATTGTTGTTGTGACAGAGATACCAAGGGGTCAAGAAACTTGGTTTAAAAGTTTCAAATTTGATATAGATCCATGCAAAGAATTCATGAAACCTGAGTATGCAGATATGGACCTCAATAATGTTATCCCTAGAAGCTACATCAAAGACACTTATGCAAAGATGTTGTTCAACATTCAGAGGTATTTTACATGTGAAGGCATATATCATAAGATTTACACATATCATTTCAAGTTGCTTCTGCATTTCACTGGTAATATTTCTCTTGATTTTCCCTTTGACTTGCGTAGGAGTCTTGCAAAAATGGCTGATAAAGTACAAGCCAAATCTGAAGGTTGTGAAACATCTTTGTTTCATCATGGTTTGATGAACTTATTGATTTTGAATGAGCTTCAGAAGATAGGCAGGGATTGGTCATCCTTTTTGTTTATAAATGGTTTTGAGTTGGAAACCCTAACTCCTGCTAGAAACCCTAAAACTAAAGGAACTCCATCACCACCAGTAGTAGAGTCTAGTCAACCTGTGGTTGCAAAACCAAAGGAATTTGCAAAAATGAAGCCAAGGAAACAAGTTGAAAAAAGGACAGAGTAGACACAAGTGCTTGATACACCAACTCCATCACTTGCAAAACAGAGGTCAAATATTTTCAAAGAGGAAAACCAGAAACAAGATGTCAGCGAGCAGGAAATCAAAAGAGTAACAAGAAGCCAAGAAGTGGCATTAAAAGGAAAAATAGTTGCTACAACTACAAAGGACAGCCCAGTGATAAAAGGAAACTTAGATGACATCCTGTATGCTATTGACGTAGAGCAGACACCCATTGTTCAAGTTGAGTTCATTGCAGAAGATGAGCATAAACAGAAGAAGGCTAAGTTTGCAAAGAAGCTTGAGTTTTAGGGTGAAAATGCAGCCTTCATCTTTCAGGAAAGAAAACCTATAACTAGGCATGCTAAGAAAATAAAGGAAGGCAGCAAGGAAGTTCAAGAACCTATTGAGACAGCTAAAGCCCCTGAAGAAGTGGTTGATCTCTCATCACCTACAGTAAAGCACACAGCCAACAGAACAAAGAAGGGGAAAGAAGAAATGACATAGTTTCAACATCTTGAGGAGAAAATGAGGTTGGAAAACCAAGAAATTTATGTGATGAGAAGAGGGCTAGAAAGCATAGTGTTTAGAAAGCAGAGTTCAAAAGAATGAAGGCACTGTGGGAAGGTAATACTGGTTCTATTTCTGAAACTCCAAGCAGTGTAGAGCAGTTTTTCACATGGACAATCCCAGCAATAAAGGAAGCCAAATTTCTCAGAGTAATAAATACTCACTTGAGAGCTAATAACAAGAGACCTAAAGATCAAGTGGAGGACTTGGAGCAGCAGCTGAAATTGACTCAAGATAAGTTAAATAACAAAGGTGTTAAAATTACAATCATTAAAGAGTCAAAAGCTAAATTAAGTGAAAATGAAGAAAGGACCTCATGAAGGCTGAAATGAATGTGTTTTCAGTTCATATGGATTTTTGATATGATGGAATCAGTTTATTTTGAGTTTTGGTACATCTTCGATTTTAATTTTGGAAAATTTTGAACAAAAATGCTAACTCAGCAATTTCATAGCACAAACAGTGTAAAAATGGAGAAAAGCACTACGAAACTGCTGTAGCAGCTTTTCTTGCCATTTTTCATCAAATTTTGTGGGGTAAAAACATTAATTAAGAATTGAAAATGTTGAGGAGGATGTATTTAAAGATAATTAAGTTATTTTTGAGGAAAGAGTCCAATATTTTGAAGAAAAAGGGGTAAAAGAGCAGTGCTACAAAAGGCGCTACGAAACTGTGTTGTTTTCGTAGTGCAGTCTACTACAACCCATTTGAACATTTTGGAGATGGTTTTGGACAACTGGAGCTTAATGAGGAGGTTTGGCATGTGTTAATTCAATTTCTAATAGCTAAGTAGCTCGAAATAATGAAGTTCATGGTGGTCAAGATGTTTCAAGAGTGCAAAGGACCCTATGCCTAGAAAACAGGGGATTGTTTCTTGCTTTGATGGAGGTCAACATTATGGTCATAAAGATTTGAAGCTTATCATCCAGATTCAACCATGTTTGAATACACTTGGAAAATGATGTAATTTATTTTAGATAAGGTTGTTATGGATAGAGATAAGGAGTTTGAATCCTATTTGTAATAGGATTTTTTATTAGATTAGCTGTCTTTTTGTAATAAATACTATGTCATATGGTTAGGCAACGTGTCAAAAGTCAGGAATTCGATGTATCTAGAACAAGATAACATTATCTCACGTTGTAAATGGTCTATAAAGGACCAAGAATTCGAATGTACAAGGCTTGGAAATTTTTTAGCAAAAGTTTGTGCTTATTTTAATTGACTGGTTTTCAGCTAATACAAAGATTTCTACTTAGCCAACATGATATTCAGAAGGAGTTCTAGTGTGTTCTTGTTCTAATTACATATTTTATTATCTTTTTGTAGTGGTGTTTTTCTATGTTACTCATAATTCACCTTTGATGCTCTGAATTCCTATATAGATAAAATAGCTATGTCTTTTACAGTTTCACATGTGTATCTCTTGACTAAAACTCTAATATGCCTCAACTTCCATGTTAAGTAGATTTATTGGTTTACTGAAACTATTTTGACTCAATAATCCCAATGTGTACTTGCTGATGTGATTTTCAACCTAAATTTATCATCTATCTTATTATTACCCCCACATAGAGTTAGCCATCTATATTTTTATCAAAAATCATTAACCCTTTGAGAGGGCCCTCTCAGGTTGAGGAGGCTAGGCCTCAATCAAAAGAATGGTTTGAAATAGTTACATGAGATTGATTTTATTAGAAGCCTATCAAGTCCAATTTTGTGATAACATTTTGGTGTGTCTGTCGGGAACCTGAAGATTATATTTTCCCGAAATTTTGTAGCTGAACTTCTGAAGGTTGTAAGAGCTCAGGAAGCTTTTGGAGGCTACATCTACCTTGGTGACTCCATTCAGAATTTATATGATCAAAGGTGGCTTCAAGAAAGAGATACACGAGGAGTAATCCTGACCTAGATCCACCTACCATCATGGACAATCCAAACACCATTTCCTGAGGTAGTCAAGGAATTTCTGAAATATCAAGTACTCCATCACATTCGAAATCCTTTTCCTCTGAAATTTCAAGAAGTCCTGAAGATAAAAGAGTTGATGATAAAATTCAAGAGGTTTTGTTTAGATCAGAAAGTGAAAAAAAACTAACTGAAATTGTCTTAGACTTGCATAAAAGAGGTATTGATACCTCAGCCCTAGCAACACACGAAGACAAAGAAGATTTTTGGGAAGTTGTTACTTCTGAGTTGTTGTTGGAAAAAGAGTCTTTAGAAAAATTAAAAGATCTTGATCCTTTTGAAGTCTTGTTTAAAAGAAAAGCTAGTTTTCTTCTTTGAAATTGGAGTTCATTTGTTAATGGACCACAAAGACCAAATAGTCCTCCTCATAGAATTTTTTCATCCTCTATTTCTGCCATCCCTAAAGCTACTACAATCCCTTTAACCATGGCTAGAAATATACCTCCTCCACCTACTGCACCTGCTAGATATGCCCCTATTGTTCTTCCAACTGTCTTACATGACCTCCCTAGAAAATATGCTTCTATAATCAAAACTTGGGAAGTGATGAAGACATTACAGCAGAAGAATATGTGGAACAATTTAATGATTTTATAGACAGGGAGGAGGTGGATGATGAAGATCTTAAGTTGAGGTTGTTTGCTCAGAGTTTTACTGGTGAAGTTAGGAAGTGGTATAAATCCCTTACTCTTGGAAGTATTCATAATTGGAATGATTTTGAAGATACTTTTCTGAGAAAATGGGGAAATAGAACTAATCCAGTACAAGCCCTCACCGAGAATAGCACTTTGAAAAGAGCTGTTGATGAATATGTTCAAAACTTTTCAAAAAAAATTAATAAGGTGTATGACTCTATTCCTGCCCATCTAAAACCATGACAAGCTTTAGCTCAGATGAGATATGCTAAAGCTTTTGACTATGAGTTTTCTATACTGCTGAGAGAAAGAGAATCCCCTTCACTTTCTGAAATGAAAAATGATGCAGTGAAGGTTGAGGTTAATTGATAGCAGCTAAAAAGTCAAAAATGGGTAAAAATAAGGTGAAATAAGAAGAGAATCCTTCCTCCTCTACCTCTCAGGATAAGCTGGATTCAATGATGAAAATAATGGAAAATTTTGATGGATAGATTGGCCCTTGGGAATACTTCTCCTCCTACACAACATGAACCTCAATTTAGAAACCCTCAATTCAGGAGACCTCGGAATTAGCAAAGACCAAGGGAAAACAGAAATCAATGGCCTGATCCTCCAGTGAGACCTCCTTTCCAACAGAACTTGGTTGATGAAGAAGATGATCCTGAAATTCCTGAAGAGTCTATTCACTATTTAGATGAAGAAATGTCTGGAATTTTCTTAACTAAAGAAGAACATGATCAATCAGACCAAAGAGATCATGGAGAGGAAACATCATATTATCTAAAGGGATATCCACATGCTATTTTTGAGATGCAAAAAAAATACAATCTCATAAATATAAATGTGCCTATCATTGCAAACAAAACATAGCCAAAGAAAGATACACCTAAGGTTGCTGATGGCAAGAAATATGCTCCTAAGGTCACTAAAGGTAAGAAAGATACACCATCTCTTCCTCCTATCAAAGAAGCTGATAAATATGTTTATGTTTTTAGCCTTGAGAATGAAATTTCTAAGATTAAAATATCAATCCCTTTTGGTGAGATTCTAAAGGTAAATGAATATAGAAGCAGTATTGTTAAAATGTTGAATTCACAACCAGGAGTTGCTGACATCTTGAATGTACTAGAGGATCATCCCACCATATACTTGGGTCCAAGACTAGAAGATGAACAAAATGAGGAGGTGCCTCCTTTTTATGTGAGCCTTAGCATTCACGACATGACATTGCATAATGCTATGTTCGATTCAAGGGCCTCTCACAATGTTATGCCTAAAGTAATCATGGAAAGAATGGGGTTAGAAATAATGAGGCCATATAAAGACTTTTTTTCTTTCGATTCGAAAAGAGTTCAATGCATTGGTTTAATTAAGGATGTTTTTGTTGGTCTAGCGCAATTTCCTGCTAAGACTGTGGTCATGGAAATCGTGGTAGGAGACATTCCACCAATTTTTGGTATGCTATTATCAAGGTCATGGATAGCAAAAATCAAAGGTACAATGTAGATGGACCTTACTTATGCCACCATTCCTATTTTTGGTGAGCAAAGAACACTGTATCGAGAGACAAGAATGGCCTACATGGTGAGTAGTAAAGACAAACCCCAAAATTTTCCAATTTATGCTCTTGATACTAAACTTGGCTCTACTATTCTTTTCAATGAGTTGACTAATGAAGCAGAGGAGGAGAGGAAAGTAGAAAATCAAAGTTCTGAAATTCAGCAGTCTGAAAATCAGCAAACAGAAGATCAGCAAGTCAGTGATAAGGAGGTGGAAGGTTGGTGTTCATTGAATTTTGATGGATCAAAATACAGAGAAGGAGCAGGAGCAGGGATTTGGATCACAAGTCCAAGTGATGAGAGTAAGTTATTTTCTTATAAATTAAAATTTGATTGAACGAATGACATGGCTGAGTATGAATCCTTGATTTTGGGCTTAGAGGTTTTGAAAATAATGAATGCTCAAAACATTTCTGTTTTTGGAGATTCAGAATTAGTCATTAAATAAGTTGAAGGTGTTTATCAAACAAAGGATATAAGGATGAGCGCATATAGGAACTTGGTTTTGGACATGTTGGAAAGCTTTCAAGCTTATTCATTCATGGTCAAAACTAGAGAGCAAAACTCCATTTCTGATTCTCTTACTGTCTCTGCAAGTCTTTTCATTATTCCTATGCATTCCACAGAAAAATATGAGGTTGAGATTTCCATAGACCAACTATCCCTGATAATATTACTCATTGGCAAGTTTTTGAGGATGATCGACAAGTGAAGAAATTTATTGAGCTAAAAGAATAATTTTAAAATATACAAGTAGATCAGAAAAATATGCTTGCTGAGTCTAAAGAAAATTCTAAAGTTTTGCAACTAAAAAAAAATTCCATACCAAAGGGACTCATACCTCTTGAAAAACGTTTTGATCAGAATGATATTTTTAAATCCCATAAAATACACGCTAATGATGAAGAAGTTGAGAGTTGTAACCTTGGTACAGTAGCTATTCCCAAAATGATTAAACTTTCAAATTTTCTTTGAGCTGATATGACATTTAAGTATATTGAAATGATGAAGAGATTCATAGATGTGTTTTCTTGGAATTATGTTGATTTGAAAGAATATGTCCCCACTATTATTCAGCATACTATTCCCATAAAAGAAAATTAAAAGCCTTTCAAGTAGAAGTTAAGGACGATCAATCCACTTCTCATGCCATTGATTGAAAAGGAGGTCAAAAAACTCTTTGATGCCAAAATCATTGTCCCAATTAGATTTTCAAATTGGCTTGCAAACTTGGTTCTAGTTAGGAAAAAGAGTGGAGAAATCAGAATATGTATTGACTTCAGAAATTTGAATAAAGTCTCTGTGAAGGACAATTATCCTCTCCCAAAGATGTACCAAATTTTGAAAAATATTTTTGGTTCTCAGAGAATGTCTATGCTCGATGGTTTTTTAGGTTATAATCAGATCCTTGTACATCCCGATGATTAGGAAAAAACAACCTTTACTACACCATGGGGTACTTTTATGTACGCCAAGATGCCATTTGGTCTCATGAATGCAGGAGCTACTTTCCAGAGGGAAATGGATATTGCTTTTTCTGAAGAGAAATATAATATTATGATTCTTTATATTGATGACATAACAATATTCTCAAGGAGGGAAGAAGATCACTTGAAGCACTCAGAAGGAATTCTTCTGAAGTGCAGAAGGTTTGGCATCTCTCTAAATCCCACCAAAAATATTTTTTTTTTAACTTTAGGTAAATTACTTGGACACATCATTTCTAAATATGGGATTAAGATTGATCCAAACAAGGTCAATGCAATTCAGAAGGTGGATTTTCCAAGAAGCAGGAAGGAGATTCAATAATTCCTCGGAAAAGGTAAATTTTGTAAGGCGATTTATTCCTAATTTTGTTGAGATTGTGAAGGACATAACAAGGATGCTGAAGAAGGGAGTTGACATTAAGTGGACAGCAGAATCAAGGCACTCATTTGAGGAGATCAAAAGGGAACTTACCCAAGCACCGGTACTGATCAGTCCTAATTTCTCAAAATAATTTCTGGTTTTTACTTTCACATCAGAGAATACTATTGCTGGAGTTTTGCTAAAAAGGGGACATCAAGGTATTGATCAGCCTATTTCCTTCTTTAGTAGGAAATTAGCTAAATATAAGCTGAAGTATAATATCTTAGAGAATCAAGCCTATGCCTTGGTGAAGGCTATCAAAGATTTCAGAATTTATAGCATTCTCATATTGTGGCTTTTGTTCCTAACACTGTTGTGAAAGGCATCCTCACTCAAGCTGATCCTGATGGTAAGAGGGGAAAATGGATTGCTAAATTGTTGGAGTATGATATAGAGATTAAGCCAACAAAATTGGTCAAAGTGCAAGGCTTATCAAAGCTGATGGCACAGTCAAACTTTGACTATCTTAACATAAACTTAATTGCAAAAATATCATAAATTTCAGATGAGGAAGAAGAACTAGTCCATATTGAAGAGAAATACATCACTTCAGATTGGTACAAGGAGGTTGTTTTTATCCTACAACATCATAAAGCACCTGCTGATCTAAAAAATTCTAAGGAAAGGTTTGTAAAGCTAAAATCCTTGAGATATTTTATTTTTGACATAAATCTGTTTTGGAAGGATACTAGCGGAATTTTGCTGAATTGTTTGTTGGAAGAGGAGGTTGATAAAGTAATTGAGGAGTTCCACAAAGGAGATTGTGGAGGTCACCATTATTGGAAGGCCATAGTGAACAAGATTCTTAGAGTAGGGTATTATTGGCCTACAATGTTTAAGGATGTCTACAAAAATATTGATGCCTGCCATGAATGCCAGATTTTTTAGGGTAAGAAGAAGCTTGTACCTTTACCTTTAATACCTATCTATGTGGAAGCACCATTTTAGCAGTGGGGGCTAGATTTTATTGGAGAGATCCATCCATCATCATCAGGACAGCATCGCTGGATTCTTACAGTGACTGATTACTTCACCAAATGGATTGAAGCAATCCCAACTAGGCAAGAAAATGATTCTGTTATTATTTCTTTTTTAGAAAATAATATCTTGTCCAGGTTTGGTTTCCCCATGAAGATTATAACTGATAATGCACAAGAATTTATGTCTAAGAATTTGATCAATTTCTGTCATAAATATCATATTACTCTTAGGCATTCTACTGCATACTATCCACAAGGGAATGGTCTTGTTGAATCTTCTAACAAGAGCATTGTGAGGATCATTAAAAAGGTGTTGTAGGAGAATAAGAAGGCTTGGAATTTGGAGTTGAAGTATGCCTTATGGGCTCATAGGATATGCACAAAAAGGTTAATTGGAACCTCCCCATATGAGTTGGTATATGGGGCTGAGGCTATTTTTCCTACATCTCTAGGGGTACCTATCATGAAGCTGATTCAAGGGTTAGAAGAGGAACCAAATGCAGTCCAGAGGAGAATTAATCAGCTAATAGCTCTGCCGGAGAAGAGGAATGAAGTTTATAACAGTAATCAACAATCTCAAAACAGAATCAAGAGGACATTTGATAGGAAGATCAAGGAGGAAAGTTTTCAAATTTGGGATGAAGTGCTAAAATGGGAGACCAGAATTGAAGAGAAAGGAAAACATGGTAAATTTGAGAACTAATGGAAAGGTCCTTTCAAGATAGTTTCTTTTCATGGAAACAATACTTACATACTGCAGGAGATGGATGGAAAATCATATGCTAGAGGCCCTGTCAATGGCAGGTTTTTAAAGCATTACTCTTCCTAAAAATCTGAATGATCATTCATGTCATTGTACCTATTACATTTTATGAGTTTTTCTGCTAATAATGACAAGCTAAATCAGCAAGCTTGAGCCCGAGGTGAAGGTCATTAGAGCTTGAGGAGAAAGCTTGGAAATTTCAAAGTTTTTATGTTTTGGTCAAGAAAATGGATAGCAGCACTGGAACTACTGGTTCTTAGTGTACCATAGGGGCACACTATCCCAAGTGGAGCCACTGTTATCACCCAAAAAAAAATTCAAAACATCATTCTGTTAAGTTTGATTTTGGTCATGGTTCAAAATTGGGTTTAGAAGTCAATTTAGGATTTCATCAAGGGTAGGTTAGATTTTCATAAGTTCAAAGCCCACCCTTAAGTTCAAATAAAGTCTTTTCTAAGGTTTATTCATTGTCAAATATCCATAATTTCCATTTTTAGGTCATTTCCTCAGGTTTCATGTCAAAACTGGTCAATTATCAAAGAAACCTAGTTTTCATAGCGCCACTAGTTCAAAAAAGTTGATTTGCGCTACGAAAGCGTTAATAGTTTCGTAGCAAAAACAGGGAAAAATACATTGTCGTTGCTACGAAAGTGTGGTTTCTAAATTGTCTTGTCATTTGAGCTAAAATATGTCAGAATCAGTTGGGAAATTGTAGGTTAGTGGTATGATGAGTCAGTTAATGATGAGATTCAGTGTACTTACACACATTGCAGTCATCATGGTCATGATAGGGTATGAATGAGGCATCATTCAGTTATGAGATGACACTTTAAATTCAAAATATTGCCTAATTGGTCATTCTCGTTTCCTTTGCCTCCATTCGAGTGTCTAAGCTCTGAAGTGTCAATCCAAACCTGTCATTGTTCCATACAAAGGTTCTCTTCATCCCTATCAAGCGAGGTTGATTCAATTAACCAAGTGAGGCTATTGTTTCTCATTATCAAGAAAAGTTGATTGAGTTTATCAAGCGAGGATGACAGGTTTTCTATGAAGCATGGCAGAGGAAAAGAAATTCCATAGAGGGGGAAATTGCTTAAGACATGATCCTAAAGATATGAAGGCCATAATTGAACACCCAGTAGTGAAAGAGGCATTCAGAAGAGTAGGTTGTATTTGGTTTTGTGAAAAGTTGTAGGGTTGCCACACATAGGTGTCCAAAGAATTTTCCTTGAACTTCAATGGAACAACTACCAAGGTTTGGATGCCAAGTGTGCCAACTACACCAAATATTATTTCTCTTGTGATAGAGATACCAAGGGGTCAAGAAACTTGGTTTAAAAGTTTCAAATTTTATATGGAGCCATGCAAAGAATTCGTGAAACCTGAGTATGCAGATATGGACCTCAATAATACTATCCCTAGAAGGTGCATCAAAGACACTTATGCAAAGTTTATGTTCAACATTAAGAGGTATTTTACATGTGAAGGTAGATATCATAAGGTTTACACATATCATTTCAAGTTGCTTCTGCTTTTCACTAGTAATATTTCTCTTGATTTGCCCTTTTACTTGCATAGGATTCCTGCAAAAATGGTTGATAAAGTACAAGCCAAATCTGAAGGTTGTGAAACATCTTTGTTTCATCATGGTTTGATGAAGTTATTGATTTTGAATGAGCTTCAGAAGATAGCTAGGGATTGGTCATCCTTTTTTTTTATAAATGGTTTTTAGTTGGAAACCCTAACTCCTGCTAGAAACCTAAAACTAAAGAAACTCCATCACCACCAGTAGTAGAGTGTAGTCAACCTGTGGTTGCAAAACCAAAGGAATTTGCAAAAATAAATCCAAGGAAATAAGTTGAGAAAAGAACAGAGAAAACACAAGTGCTTGATACACCAACTCCATCACCTGCAAAACAGAGGTCAAATGTTGTCAAAGAGGAAAAATAGAAACAAGATGTCAGCAAGCAGGAAATCAAAAGAGTAACAATAATCCAAGCAGTGGCATTAAAAGGAAAAACAGTTACTACATCTACAAAGGACAGCCCAGTGATAAAAGGAAACTTAGATGACATCCTGCATGCTATTGACATAGAGGATACACCCATTGTTCAAGTTGAGTTCATTGGAGAAGATGAGCATAAATAGAAGAAGGCTAAGTCTGTAAAGAAGCTTGAGTTTGAGGGTGAAAATGCAGCCTTCATCTTTCAAGAAATAAAACCTATAACTAGGCATGCTAATAAAATCAAGAAAGGTAACAAGGAAGTTCAAGAACCTATTGAGATAGCTAAATCCCCTAAAGAAGTGGTTGATCTCTCATCACCTACAGTAAAGCATACAGCCAGCAAAACAAAGAAAGGGAAAGAAGAAATGACAGAGTTTCAACGTCTTGGGGAGAAATTGAGGTTGTAAAACCAAGAAATTGTTGTAATGAGAAATACGACTAGAAAGCATAGCGTTGAGAAAGTAGAGTTCAAAATAATGAAGGCATTGTGGGAAGGTAAAATTGGTTCTTTCTGAAACTCCAAGCAGTGCAGAGAAGTTTTTCACATGGACAGTCCTAGAAATAAAGGAAGACAAATTTGTCAGAGTAATAAATACTCACTTGAGAGCTAATAACAGGAGACTTAAAGATCAAGTGGAGGACTTGGAGCAGTAGCTGAAATTGACTCAAGATAAGTTAAAGAACAAAGGTGTTAAAATGATAATCATTAAAGAGTCAAAAGCTAAATTAAGTGAAAATGAAGAAAGGACCTCATGAAGGCTGAAATGAATGTGTTTTCAGTTCATATGGCTTTTTGATATGATGGAATCAGTTTATTTTGAGTTTTGGTACATCTGCAATTTTCGTTTTGGAAAATTTTGAACAAAACTCCTCACTCAACAGTTTCATAGCGCAGATAGTGTAAAAAGGGAGAAAAGCTCTACGAAACTAATGTAGCGGCTTGTCTTGCCTTTTTTCATCAAATTTTGTGGGGTAAAAACATGAATTAAGAACTAAAAATGTTGAGGAGTATGTATTTAAAGATAATTAAGTTATTTTTGGAGGAAATAGGTCAAAATTTTGAAGAAAAAAAGGGTAAAATAGCAGCACTACGAAAGGCGCTACGAAACTGTGTTGTTTTCGTAGCGCGGTCTATTACAGCCTATTTGAATAGTTTGGAGATGGTTTTGGATAGCTAGAGCTTAAGGATGAGGTTTGGCATGTGTTAATTCAATTTCTAATAGCTAAGGAGCTCGAAATAATGAAGTTCGCGGTGGTCATAATGTTTCAAGAGTGCAAAGGACCCTATGCCTAGAAAACAGGGGATTGCTTCCTGCTTTGATGGAGGTCGGCATTATGATCATAAATATTTGAAGCTTATCATCCAGATTCAACCATGTTTGAATACACTTGGAAAATGATGTAATTTATTTTAGATAAGGTTGTTATGGATAGAGATAAGGAGTTTGAATCCTATTTGTAATAGGACTGTTTATTAGATTAGCTGTATTTCTGTAATAAATACCATGTCATATGGTTAGGAAAGGTGTCAAAAGTTAGGAATTTGATGTATCTAGCACAATATAAGATTATCTCATGTTGGAAATTTTCTATAAAGGACCAATAAGTCGAATGTACAAGGGTTGGACATTTTTTAGCAAAATATTGTGCTTATTGTAATTGACTGGTTTTCAGCTAATACAAAGATTTCTACTTAGCCAACTTGAGATTCAGAAGGAGTTATAGTGTGTTATTTTTCTAATTACATATTTTATTATCTTATTGCAGTGGTGTTTTTCTATGTTACTCAGAATTCATCTTTGACTCTCTGATTTCCTATATAGATAAATTGACTATGTCTTTTACAGTTTCACATTTGTATCTCTTGACTAAAACTCTGATATGCCTCAACTTCCATGTGAAATAGATTTATTGGTTTACTGAAACTATTTTGACTCCATAAGCCCAATGTGTACTTGCTGATGTGATTTTCAACCTACATTTATTTTTCTATCTGATTATTACCCCCACATAGAGTTAGCCATCTATATTTTTATCAAAAATCATTAACCCTTTGAGAGAGCCCTCTCAGGTTGAGGAGGCTAAGCCTCAATAAAAAGAATGGTTTGAAATAGTTACATGAGATTGATTTGATTAGAAGCCTATCAGGTCCAATTTTTTGATAACACTCCCAAGAATCTCAATGTTTTTCGCTCCTATCTGCAGATTCCGTTGGTTTCGTATGAAGTCCCCATAATCAAAGAAGTGTTTGGAAATCTCCCCTCCATTAAGTTCGACGATCACAACCTTCCCGACCTAGATGCCTTCCCAGAATTGGCACTTGAGTTATACCTCGAAAGAGTACTGGACGATAATGTGCTAAAGTTAGTTCCAAAGATGTGGGCACACAGGTTAGCAATTTCGGGGTTATTAAACTTGTTGTGGATACCCCACTTTGGTCAATACAATATCACTGACCTAGTTGTGTGATAGCTACATGCCCTGGTCCATGACGGAAGCTTGTGGATCCAAGAACGTATTCCCATAAACACCACCCTAATTCACTACATTACTGGTCTCCCCATGTAAGGGTCGAATCCCATCGAGTGCGTCGACAAGAAGTATGAGCAGTAAATCACCGACAAGGTGCGGAAATACTATTATGTAGAACTAAACAATAGGGGATTCTTGTTTGGAACCATCGCTGACCTTGGAATGCGCATGGGTACCCTGTTGCTGGCTTGAAAAATGATGCACAAGTTCCAGTTAATGGTTGTCCCCGCCTACGTAATTCAGTTTGCTAGCCGCTGTGAAAATGATGTCTACTTTAACTTGTCGCAGTTCGTTTGCACTGAGTTTCTGGAAAATGTGCGCGAGGCATAGGACCATGGGAAGGCATTCTCTTACTCTTGACTGCTACTCCTAATTTCCTTGGTAGCATGGGAAGCCCCTAAAGGATCAATCCTCCCTAAGCTCAAACTAGATATGTGCGAAGGGGCGTGATACACAAACTTGTGGGATTCGAAGGATGCGAAGCGTATTGAGGAAAACAAGATATTTTGGGTACTATTTGATGCCACGCTCACAGCAGCAACTCATTCCCGGCCACGCCTGTCTTCGATGGTATACAAAAAGTATAAGAGCATCACAACATTTCAGGTTACGATGTAAAACGTGCAGATTCAGGTCGTAAAGATTCATCTTAGATGTTGCTCCCCTACATGGTAATTGATGAGGAAGTTGATTGGCTCATTGCCACTTGGCCGCTACAATGGAAATTATGATTAAAGTTGGATGGCCCTGTTACTATAGACACTACTGGTACAAGCACAGCTCCGAAGACCACCACCTCGCCTAATACTGCCAAGGACTCGGAAGGCCGTGGCCTGGAAGGCACCACCGGGATGGAGGTTCCAGTAGATACGACACATCGTGTGGAGTAGGAGTCGCAGTAGGACATGGAAATTGAGGGCCTGGATGGACAAGGCATAGGATCCCCGAATGGCATGAAATGGAAAACTGAGCCCCCCAATCGTCAGCGAACGAAGCAACGAGCTACGAGGCCCGGTAGGAAGATTGAGGTTACTTTGACCAAGGAGGATTTGGATCAAATTGCAGATGCGGTCACCATCACTTCAAAGGATAGGTGGGTTGCCTTGGAAGAGCAGCAGAAGGTCGCAGTATCTGAATTACAGTCTGAGCTCCATGCCCTTTAGCTCAAATTCTATACCTTGCATATGAGCGTGGTTCAAGTGAGGTAGCCTCAAGTGAGCAAGCCCAATACCAGCACTACATTGATCTCCAAAATCAAGAGCCGACTCTGCCCCCTACTAGGTGCATCATTCACTTTGATTCCACCCATCTTGTGCACGCAAGTTCAAGCTTGCACAGAAATTCATATTGACCTGGCCCAGCTTGAGGGCGAGCCACTGCAGGCTCTCCATACATCCCTCTTCGAAGAAATCCAGCATGAAGACTGGTGGGCGTAGTAGCAGCTAAGTGAGGCAGAGTAGACCATTTCAGAAAAGACTACCGAGGCCTCCCAGGCATAGCCCAAATGCATCCTTGCTGTCGCGCAACAGACAGAGTTGGAATGTCTGATCAGTAGACTCTGTGAATATGTGAGGGAGAATATTTCGTCCTCTTCCACCCCATAGGACAATATTGAAGGACTAGTCGTAGCCCTGAAGGCTTCTCGGACCGAAACGCAGAACGTTAAAGCTGAGATGGAGCAGCATATTGTTGCGCAACAAGTTAAGTTGCAGCCAGAGACCCCTCCTGAGGTGCGTGCCTAGAGAACTGCGTTAGTCATAGAAGCTACAAATACTATTACAACACAGATTTCCCAGGGTGCCAAATTGTTTGAGAAAACTATGCAGCTATGGTCTACAGTACACCGTCACCCTCTTCTGCATGAGTTTACCCAAGAACTGCGCCATAAGGAAGAATAATTTGAGCAAATGGAGGCTACAATGCCCACTCTGATTCCAGCCCAATGCCTCGCACGTCTGCATTCCAACACTCCCAATGTGAAGCTAATGTGTAAGTATGTATGTCCTCAACTTGGAGTTGTCACATGCCGCTCTTAAAATAAAGATAAATATTCTCTAAATAGAAATGCAATGTGAGCTATATATATATATATATATATATATATTCTATGCATGTTTAATTAGTTTTCCTAATATAATTTAAAAAAATATGTGAGTAATATGCTAAAACTTTATACTTTTCAAAAATATTTTAACACGTGATATCAATTTTCATATATTTCTATATATTAAAAATATATTAAAAGAAAATATTGTATGTTGTATATAGAATAAAATATCCAATGTGGATTATTAATAAAATATTTTAATATTAATGAAATATTTTAATATGAATTAATATTGACTTATACTTAAAAGTATATTAATAACAGAAAAACTATTTTAATTTGGGTTGATAAAATGGTTCAATGCAATTATCTTTATAGCATTTTAAAATACAATTTAACAATGAAGAATTACACATTGTTTTTTTCACTCTAAAATAAGTTTGCACATAAAGAAATTTTATCTCTTTTGGCTCATTTCATATTGATGGTTTTATTGAAGAAGTTACATACTTATGCATCCCCTCATACTAAACTATAGAATATGTCTCTCCTCTTGGCCCAATAATCAACCTCACTTTAAGCAATTACCACATGACTTTTACATTCTCTGCAAAATAATTTGGCAAATCAATTCAACGAATAATAACCATCGGTTAACACATGATCCAAGACACCTAGGTAATGTCTCGTACATAGATCTTGTCATAATCGCATATCTCATTCTTTGAAGATATTAAAAAGACAAATTTCCCTTTTTCACACTCGAAAAACCAACATAATCACAATATCCTATAGATTTATCAACCAATCTTACACTTTCGCCTTTTATGAATCAGGATGAAAAAAAGAAGCTTGACCACCCCACCTAGTTCACCTTCATCAAAATAATGGATTTTTCTAATAATAAATTGGGCAGGGATTGGAAGTTATTGATATATTGGAACATTGTTTGGATGAAGGAGATAGATCATGAACCTCAAGTGCAGGGAATTGAATTTGGGTTTAGGTAGAGGCACCTGTAGAACTAGTCTCTACTTCAGGAAGATATCGAGGTCATCAACACTTGAGGGCGATGGAATTAGAAATTGAAAAAAAATGGAAGGGATTTGTTCTTATAACCTTTTATAAGTACAAGCTTTGGCAGAATAGTTCTTAAAATCTTGGTTGATGGGTCCATTTTCTATTCTAGCTCCTTTGAGCTCTAAATGGCTTTATATCTTTTCTTCTGCTGGTTGGACTCATGGGTATTTTTGTTTTCCATTTGGGCTTGGCCATGTTGCATTTTGATTTTATGGTTTTTTTTGGTCTACTTTTTTTTTTTTTTTTTTCTGTCATTTTGTTTTATAATAGTTACATTTCACTTGCGATTAGGGTCATCTTCCTTGATCCTGAAATATGTAACTTCTATTTTTTTAATGGAGGTTATTTGTTTGTTTCTTCTTAAGAAAAAAAACAAAAACAAAAAATATCGGGAAACCATGGGTAACCAAATCAGTGTCTAGAGGGTTCTACACGTTGTCCATCCCTGTTAAATCAGAGGCAAGAGGTATTATTATCAGGACTGCGAAAAAATAAAAATTTACCTAAGACCCTTCACAAGTCACAAACAATGAATTTGGAAGTAATAAAAATATAATCCATCAACAAGGACTTGAGCTTAAGCTACAAAAATAGGGATACATGGGTGAGACTATTGAAAATCAATTCCAAACACCAAAATTCCAGAATTCCAGAGGCAAGAGTTGGTGATGGGACTTGCTTTCATATTTCCTGTATCCTCCTACAATAGGGGGGTATGGGTGATGCCTCCAAATATTTCGGCATTGGTGGGACTATTGTAAATCGATTCCAAACACCAAAAATCCAGAGGCTAGAGTTGGTGATGGGACTTGATTTCATATTTCATGTATCCTCCTAAAAAAAAAGCTAGGAAATGGATAGTGTACTCATGCAATCCATTAGTAGTGTAACAACTTGAATTAGTTCATATTTAGACATGCATGGCTTAATCTTTCTTTTAGACATACTTCACTACATCCAGGAAATGTTGATCTGGAATTTTGTAGGAATGCAATAAAATATGGAAATAAAAATAAACGCAGAGTTGCAGCAGAAATAATACTTCATTTCATTAATATCACATAACTCAAATATGCTTATAGAGAGAATGGAAATAAACTAGCTAGGGCGTTGGTAGCTTATATCTGAGAAGAGAAGTGGCAGATACAAGCCTCTAAACTATGTTATAATGAGGGTTGAAGGTATATTTATTATTTATAAATGATGGAAAACCCTAAACATCCAAAAACCTAACCCTAGGAGATGAAACACTAAACTATGGGCCCCGTTGGGGTAAATTGGTACATCAATTTCCTCGGGTCGTAACTTTGGCATATGATCTCTGTTTGACACACATGATACCTAGTTAGAAAGATATATTCGAGGGCTAAAACTAATCACACTTAATATTTTGTCAAATAATCATATTTTCCTATATTATGTTTTCCCAAAAAAATTCGTTTAGGGCCTCAAAACGGCTCTGGAAGTTCAGGACCCAAAAAATTGCCAAAAATAGTAAATTGTGCTACAATTAAGGAAACTGAAAAAACTGGAAGAAACAATGGTCCAGGTCCAATTGGAATAGGTGAGTGGCCACCAATATCCACCTGGATCATTCCTAACCCTTTAGGAAGAAATGTTCCCCATTGCGTTGAGTTCCTCCATGAGATGAGGAAACTTCTGCTGAACTTGGTCCCTGTTGAGCCACTTTCCCTGGTGAAGGAGTTGGCCTGCTTTGATAACTTGATATAGTTGGATCCTTTACTGATGTATGTTCTCGATCTATGTGTCCATGATCCAATCAATTTTTTATTGTTCCATGCAGTCTGGTTTTAACTCTATTGGTGTGATTTGTCATGCCATGTCGGATGTGTCAAGTAAAGATGGAAAGTAGGGCTGAAGGTGATCCACATTGAACAATGGGTGCATAAAAAGGAATGGTGTAATAATGAGCTCAAAGGAATTGTCCCCTACAGTCTTGGTGAAGGTGTATTGCTCATATTGAAGTAGGTGAAGCTTGCGGTGGGGTCTAGCGAGGTGCTCCTTCTGCAAATGTAGCCACACTTTGTCACCCACTTGGAATTTTTGTGGCACCCAATGTTGATCATGTCACTGATTATACTGTAATATTCCCAAATGGGAAAAGAAGGAATATAGTGCAAAACCAAGGATTGGCAGTGTAAAACATCATTTTAAAGTAATAGGCCAATATGGAGACCTTTCATTCATTATAACAACAGAAAAATATGCATGATAAATGGGCCATAAGATGTACAATAAGAAATAACAAGCCTCCAATTGACAAAATCCCTCAAAAGAGGTGGTGCTACTATATATAAAGTGTTGGAAGGCTTCTACAGCATTTTTTAAAAGACACTTCTATAGAAAATGAATATACAACATATCTAAGGCTGATATGTGCTTCACAAGATAGATCCATTATAGATCTGAGCACTATACAACCTCCAATGAAGAACCCCTTGAGGGTTTTTAGCAAAACACCATGTACAAGATGGGAATCTAAGACCTAGGGTTGAAGACCCACTGCAAAATATAGATCTGGAAAGTGTGGCTGATCTGATATGATAAATAATGTAGAGTCCTCCAATATAATATCTATATCAAGGGCTAATCCCTCCTCTAGAAAACCTCTTCTCCAAATGGTGTGCCAAATCACCCTGCAACTCCTACAAAAATAATGCAGATCTAGAAATAAATTGTGTTGTAGGGGTGGATAAATAAATGGTCTGAAGCAAAGATATGAAAATATGCACAAGGGCCTTCCTTACGGTCCTCCCAATGGAAAGGAAGCCTTCTCCACTAAAAATAAGCAATGAAATGACCCAAAGATGGTCTCCACTTCTGCAACCTACAAAACAACTCAACCCTCAACAGGATCTACACTATAAATGAAAGATGAATCTTGGCCTTAAGCCTGAAAGTGGAAAATGTAGTACAAGACTCCTCCAAGAGATTCTCAATGGAAGAGGTGGGATTCTTGATCAGGAACACCCAGTGCTAAACAACACTCAATCTCAGCTAACCAGCTAGAGAAATATATATGTCTAAACAAACCATATATTAAGAAAATTCATATACATCAACATGATCAATATGGCTGCCATCCTCTTCCTTTTATAAGATATGAGCTTCCAAACCCTAAGCCCCATTCATTTATGACCCTACTTCCATGCAAAGAATCTCCATCTAAAACTGTGTTGTCTTTCATTGATGGCCACTCCTCCATGACAACGTTGTTTATTTGGTCAAATTTGACCCAGTCAAGGTGTTCCAACCCCTTTTCACACCTAAGGGCGCTCAATTAAACTACCAAGATATATCCTTTCCACATTGGCATTTATTTATTCATTATTAAGGAGAATTATGGACCTCTATTGTCCTCTTATTCATAAAACAAACCAGCAAAACAAAAATTAATATTCCAACTAACTCATGGCTAATTCGGTAGTCCTCCCTTCCCAAATGTTTCTTTTCCTCAAGCAACTGACAAGGTGAGTGATGTAACTCTTCTCCTCGATCATTGGTGACACCAACATGTGATAAGCTTCCCTCATAAGCTAAGGTTTTACCAATCCATCCCTCCAAAGTTCTTATGAGATGTAAATATTTCATCCCACAAGGAGACAATAGTTCTAATGAAACAAACACAGTTCGCCCAATGTTCTCCCGAAACATGTAGCATAATGAACATGGAGAATATATCTCCCATAGGGCACATACATTCCTTCCATCCTCCCTCCAAACATTCCCATACAAATAATAAGTACATCATCAATGTATGGGATCAAAACTAAGTACATGCAAACAAAAATTTGTACAAATGAAGGTGGTTCATAGTCCCACATGTGGAACCAATGCAGTAGATCTCCTGACTGCATCAGATAATGGTATGGTGGTTTCCCCACCACTTAATTGCTGCCCAAGTCTTCTCACAATGGCTTAAAGTGTGAGATATGTTTGGTGCTTTTGGAGTGCACCCACAGTGATACAACATCTCCCTATGTCCTCCAAGGGAGTGGCCATGTTCAGAAATGTTTATGGCCCAAAGTTGGCCATGAAGTTTATATGGAATAATGCTCCTCCTTAGATCTATGGCCTACATTTACATGGTAAAGGAATGCAAGTAATCATCAAATGAAATATTATGTACCTAAGCATGTTCCTTACCAAAATCTTTGCTCATACAAATGGAGTGATCCATAGATAGATCCCCTCTCATTCCAAAAGACGAAAGAGGTGGTTGTGATAACTCCTTAATTGATTTATATCTCTCTTCCAACTCCACATGGTTCATGCATCTTTGAAAATTCTGATATAGTTCCTCTTCAAGCCTTCCCAAGTGTAGCTCTCCATGATAGTGTTGTAGGCTCTCATGGAATAAGTATGGATGAAAAGTAAATCTTCATGAGCCCTTTGTAGAAACTTCTCCTTGAGCTTGGAGGCTCTAGATAAGAATATACTACCATGATAATAGATGACTTCATCTTATAATAAATATCCCTCTTCATGTAGTTGGTCATCAACTATCATGCATGTGAAAATATCCTTGTAATAATCCACCAACAGTTGTGATTTCCAATATGGATCAATCTTCCATGGTGTCGGTGTTGATGATCTATCACAAAGAACATCTGTCATATGGTTTCCCTTCTCCTTGACATCTCCCATGCCAAATTTATATGTTGGAAGGTTGCTTTCCTTCCCATGATTCTCCCCCCACAGTGTAGAATTTGAAATGAGGCTGGGTAATGATGACGTTGGGAGAATGTCTCCCTCCTCCTTGAGCCTACCCAAGACTCTCATCGATGTATCTTGGCCTTATAATGCTCCCATCCCTCTTGGGTCTATGAATGTAGCATCATGATGTGAGACAGATCTCACCACATCTGGATTAGGTGGCCTCCCAGGTGGTTTGCCACAAAATAATAATGTCCCATGAACCAATCTCATAGGCATAATAGATGGGACGGTTAGGTCCTTGCTTCCACTGCGCAAATCCATCTCTAATGTTGTGTGGAATTTGTATGTGAGGGATATGTGTGCATTCCTTTAATCATTTGAGTCTTGCCATTCTTTCTATCCACCCATTCCATCTGCAAAGTCTCCCAATCTGTGGTGACTTTCCCCAAAGTAATCAACCATTGCACACCCAATATCACATTGGTGTGAAGTATGTCAACCACAAAGAAGTGATCAGTCAATGTATATGTCCCCATGGTGACTGATAAGGCTAGAAAATAATGCATGAATTCCATAGTTCTATCTCCTCATACCAAAACACAATATCCCTCAAAAGCATCAATGGGTATTGCCCTCCTCTACACTAGTTGGGCATCAATAAAATTGTGGGTAGCTCAATTTTCAATCAAAACAGAAACCCTCTGATCTAAGATGGAACCTCGAACCCTCAAGGTCAAGTACTTAGGTACTCCTCTCAATGATGCAAGAGCCCCTCCAATTGGAGCAAATGCCCCATTCCCATCTCTTGATGGTGTTGGTTCATCTCCTGTTGTGTCAGCACTATGACCTCTTCTTGGTTCATCTTCTTCTTCCTCCTCATTATCTGAGAAGGCCTCTATGTAGTGTGCCTTTCCTGCTGCACATCTATGTATAGGTGCCCAAGATTCTTGGCATGTGAAGCAAAACTTCCTCCTCCTCAAATCTCTTCGGACATCATCATCAAGAGGTTTTTTATTTTGGCTCTCCTTTGAAATAGGAGCCTTCTCATATTTTCCCTTTGATGGAAAAGAGGGCTTATGCTGAAAAGTTGAATTTGATTTTGGAAAGGCACCTTGAATATCTCTATCGATTTCAATGGCATCTTGAAGGGTAGTGGGTTTGGTAGAGTTAACCAACCCATGAAGAGCTTCATCTAATCCATCAATGAACATATAGACCCTTCTTGCTATAGATAAATCAGGAACCATAACAGAAAGTCTTAAAAATTCAGAAATATAAGTTTCTGGATTACCTGATTGTTTTAGATTTACAAGCCCCATGAACGGTGCTTCAAGATCTCTTCTATCAAACCTCTCCACCAGTATCCTTGTGAACTCTGAATATGTAGTCACATTGGCATCACCCAAATTAGACAAGCCATGGAACCACCAATCATGTGCTTCACCCTCAAGGTGCAGCACTGTTATCTTAATGGCCTCCATTTCTAGAACTTTGTTCAACTAGAAGTAGATTTCAAGCTTCTCTACCAATAATTTGGCAGTACATTTAGATGACCCATCAAAGTTGGGTAAGAATAATATGCCCATAGTGTGTTGTAGATCATGATTCTGAATGAATCCACCACTTCTATTGTGATTCTTGGGTCTCCTATTGTCCTTGATTTGAAAAAATTATTGAAAACTCAAGTGGTCCTTGAATCTCTGAGTTTGAGACTCATACTCCATGAAATATTCTTCAAGGGATTCTTGTTCTTGAAACCCTTCATTTCCCACGACCAAAAATGTATGCATTGTAGAGTGTTGGGAAACTTGTTGTTGCTGCACTGGTTGATCACTCCAGTGATGAGAAGTATCAGAGCCCTCACCATGTTTAAATCCTTTAGGGGATTCCTCGTATCTATCCATCCTCATCTCCTTTATTTCTCTAGCAATGTCTTGCATAAATTTGAGAAGAATCTTAGGAAACTCTTTCTCTTCATCTTCTCCTCCAGATAAAGGGGTTTTACCCTTGTTTTCTTTTTCATTTGTATAATCAAACTTCCGGTGTCTTATTATTTGATACCTCTTCTCTCTATCATTAAGAGGATCTCCTTCTTCAGATGACATATTGGCTTTTCAAGATGCACAAGTTGTGCCAAGATTATGCTCTGATACCAATGTAATATTCCCAAATGGGAAAAGTAGGAATATAGTGAAAAACCAAGGAATAACAGCGTAAAACATCATTTAAAAGTAAGAGGCCAATATGGAGACCTTTCATTCATTATAACATCAGAAAAATATGCATAAGAAATGGGCCATAATATGTACAATAATAAAGAACAAGCTTCTAATGGACAAAATCCCTCAAAAGAGGTGCTACTACTATATATAAAGAGTTGGAAGGCTGCTACAACATTTTTTAAAAGACACTTCTATAGAAAATGAATATACAACAGATCTAAGGCTGATATGTGCCTCAAAATATAGATCCAATACAGATCTAAGCACTATACAACCTCCAATGAAGAATCCCTTAAGGTTTTTTAGCAAAACACCATGTACAAGATGGAAATCTAAGCCCAGGGCTAAATATCCACTGCAAAATATAGATATAGAAAGTGTGGCTGATCTAATATGATAAATAATGCAGCCTCCTCCAATAGACTCTATAGATCAAGGGTTGATCCCTCCTCTAGAAAACCTCCTCTCCAAATGGTGTGCCAAACCACCGTGCAACTCCTCCTACAAAAACAATGCAGATCTGAAAATAAACTACGCTGTAGGGGTAGATAAATCAATGGCCTGAACCCAAGATATTAAAATATACACAAGGGCCTTCCTTACTATCCTCCCAATGGAAAATAAGCCTTCTCCACTGAAAATAAGAAATGAAATGACCCAAATATGGTCTCCACTGCTGCAACCTACAAAACAACTCAACCCTCAACAGGATCTACATTGTAAATGAAAGATGAATCTTGGCATTAAGCCTGCAAGTGGAAAATGTAGAACAATAATCCTCCAAGAGCTTCTCAATAGAAGAGGTGGGATTCCCGATCAGGGAAAACCAGTGATAAACAACATTCAATCTGAGCTAAACAGCTAGAGAAAGATTTATGTCTAAATGGACCATATATTCAGAAAATTTATATACATCAACAAGATCAATATGGCTACCATCCTCTTCATTTTATAAGATATGATCTTCCAAACACTAAGCCCCATTCATGTATGACCCTACTTCCATGCAAAGCATCTCCATCTAAAACTGCGTTGTCTTTCATTAATGGCCACTCCTCCATGACAGTGTAGTTGATTTGGTCAAAGTTGTTGGGCTGTGAATACGACCACTTTTTAACACTTATTTCATCCATTTTTACTCTTCTTTATCATGTCATTTATTATAATTTATCATATAAATCCATTTTATAATGATTTATGCTCTTATGGATGAATATTATTTCTTCTCCTTTATTTTTAATAAATTGATGATTATTATGCATAATTTTATCAATGTTGGTATGAATATATTTTGTAACATCACTCACTATTTTAGCCTCCAAGATATTTTCCAGATTGAAGATTTGATCTCCAAATCATCATCAAATATTCCAACTCAGAAATTCGCTGGAATAAGAAGTGACAATTTTGCGGTTAAGATTATGGGCAAATGAAGAAGAATCTGGAAAATCTGGAACATGGGTTTTGTCCAGAACGGGCCCAATCAACTTTTTTAAAGAGTTTTCTTCCCAATCGCAGCATGTATTGAGAGAAACATAGGGTTCTTTGAGCATTATTTTCTCAGATTTATTGTTGCGACCATCCTCCAAATCTCAGCTGCAAAGCCAGATTCGCCTTGCTCTTGTTGAAATATTGTTGGAAATGTATTTTCTGTTTGATCAAGTGTTGGAAACAATCCAATATTGTTATGAGAGATCATATTTTCTATTTAATTTCTCCTCTTTCTGATTATAAAAGGAGAGCATGTATTATGTATGGAAAAAGGATGGATAACAATGGATGATTATTGAATTCCCTTTGTAACACTGTAATTCCTTGACTCTTGTGAGCAAAGAGAAACTGATGTAAAAGCTATTCATGTTTTATTAATACAAAGAGGCATTCTCGTTCCATTTCTCAAGCTCTACAGTAGCCCAACGGCATTTCACTAGAGGTTGAGGGCCTGACCCTAGTGGATCGATTCGTTGTTTGTATTTATATTCTTTTATTGCTGTTGTGTGATAATTGCATTTAGATTTATTATGATTACAGAGTTATTTGATTGTTGTTGGATTGAATTCAGATTTGATGTATACGTTAATGAATTGCACTGCTATTTTATCTAAGTAAGGATCGTATTTACTATCTTATTCATCTTGCTATCTTTTATAAAGCGTTGTTGTTCCATTGATTTATGATTCATTCCAATGAACTGTTTCATAGTCTTGGATGTCGACAGGATTGGAGTATTGAGATTAGTTTCCTGATTGCGTTAGAATTAGAATTGTTTTTCATATTGTTGTTCCATTTCTATTTATTGTTTATTTCTGATTCATCACTTCAGATTAGCAAATAGATGAGTTACAATTAGTATGCATAGGAATTACAAGTTGTCGTTCCTTTCCAGATTTTGTTCCTTTCAGTTATTTTCATCAGCACGAAGATTGAGTTTTCTTTCATTTCGATTGATTTAATATCACCAACTGTAGAGGACACTGGTTATTGCTTCCAAGTTCCCAGATTGGTTATCTTGCATCGATTTCTAAGGGAGGATTTATTGCTACTATATCCCTGATCGATGTTTTGCAGATTGGTTTAATTAAGGTTTCAGAGCATTTCCATTTATGTTATTGTAATTAGATTTATTTACAAGAATCTGTTTACTTTTTTATTTAGAATACTGTACTACATCTCACACAGCATTGTTGTTGGATGAATTGTTGTCTCAGACAGAGTACACTCTTGAAATAAAAATTCGCTCCTGGATTGATAATTAATGTGAGATAAATAGGTGCTAAAAAGATACCTTTTATATCTCAACATTTTGGCGTCGTTGCCGAGGAGAGTGTATGCTATTTAGAAGGAGTGATGCACATTTGACCTTTTTTCTGCTTGCGAAGAATTGGGTTTTAAAGACGGAAGGTAAGAACCTGCGCACCAAGCAAAGAACATACTTGCTCACTGCCCGCTTCACAGCAGAATTGGGTAAAAAAATTTCTTTAGGTAGGAATGAAGGCTTGTTGTTTTAAATAACTAAAAAATCTAAACAAGACAAAATTCCTCCCAAACCTGAAAAACCTAAGGGACCGGTGACCCTTGGGAGAACGACCTTTATTGACAAAATTCTTAAGAAAACTAAAGCTCATTCATCAGTAGGACCTAGGAAAGTTATTTTTGGACAACCTACTAGTTCCCTTCGAGCCATAGAGTGACCATCTATAGCCTTTGCTGAGGTGCATAGCCAAACAGAAGAGACTGAGCAAGATTCCCAAGAAAATGAGAATTCTCGCCCAATTTTTTTACAAGAAGAGAAGTTGGCTTCTCATACCCTACTATTTATCAACATGCATTTTTCAAATTTGGGTATGTACATACTAGAGGCCTTATTTTGGAAATGGATCCACTGGGAATACTCTTATACATAAGTATATTCAATTTTTAAAGAAGAGAAGATTAGTGGAGAAAATAAAATAAATAAGGAAATAAACACTTTTTTTTATTTTATTATTTTATTTTTGTAAAAATAGTTGATTTTGTTACAACATGCTGTGGAAATCAACATTGAGGATAAATATTCTAATTTATTTGTGTATGTATATGAATTATATTTCAAATAACCATTCTACAAACACTTATATTCATTTTTATCATCAATATGGAAAAATTGCTTGAATATCTTTTTTTGGCTTGCGGGCTTGATGAAACTCCTGAAAACAAAGTTGGAACAATCATGTTTTGGGGGACTAAAATTGAATATTTTAAAACATTTTTCTATCCTAAGTATCCCTTGATGTCTAGTTTCCAACCCAATTTGAATAACTCAATTTGGATTTGAAACGAAAAAGTTATAACCAAAACATTGACAAGGTGTCTAGTAGGCAACTCAAGAACAGAGTTGGGACGGTCAGTTTTTGGAGGCCTAAATTACTATATTTTTAAAACTTGTTTCTATGGTAGATTCCTATATGAATATATTTTACAACGCAAATTTAATCACTCAATTTGGATATCGTATGAGGAATTTATGACCAAAATATTGACTGACTATCATAAATTAGCACTCTTGAAACTTTGTTTTCTCGGCTATTCCCTAGCATATTTGACCCATCAATTCTTCTTGTATTCAAAATTTGTTTCTATTGGAGATCAATGAATTAATCTACTTTAATCTCCAATTTTAATCGGTTCAATCCTCTATTAAACGGAAAAGTTATGCTTGAAATATCAACTGTTGCTCTAAGCTAGAAAATCGAAAATGACTCTATTATGCAAGTTGTTCTAAGAAAATTTGACATATCACAGCATTGAATTTTTAAAAAATGTTTCTATTGGGGATAAACCTTTGAATTAGATGTCATTTGGCTTTGGAATCACTCAAATCCGACGAAAAAAAGAAGAAGGTATGATTGAAGCACTGCAGGTTAGCATGATTGGCCACTGCTCTCCCGCGGGTAATAAATTAATTTTACTTTGTCCATGGATTTGTTTTACAGAGTAAATACTTGTTATTTTTTGCATAGTTCTTGGATTAAGAGAGCCTGATCACCTCTCTTTCTCCATAATTTAATGTTTTATTGCAGGTAGACACTCGTTTTTTGCAGGTCTTAGCAAAACAAAGAATGCCAATTTATGGACGAGCGATTCTTGAAAGAAATTTTAGTAACACGAGGGAATTTCATCCAATTCATTACCTAACGGATTCATAACAGAATAAATGAATAATTCGTTTCCATTTGAAGATTCATGCCACTACTGCCAAAACATTTTTCAAAAAGATCATCTTTTTCCATTAACAGATTGATATTCCCTTAGGAAATAACATCATAGCTGTTGTAACTTAATAAAGTGTTGTTTCTTTTCTGATTTCTTTTATGTTTTTTTGTTTCAGGTCTTGATCCCTCTAAATTATAGTTTCCGCTCCATTTGCAATTGAAAAATAAGGACCCCACCATGCAAGTTTCAGTTACAGAAGCCAATTCTTCGGCATCACCAATTCTAAAAAAAAAAAAATTACTTTTTCTTGAAACCTGTACATAAAAAAAAAAATCTTTCACTTTGCTTTTTTTTTGTGTAGAATTGTATTTCTTGAACCATTCTTACTTTTCTTGTGAATTTTTGTTGTTCCTTCTTTCGAAAGGAACAGCAGTTTTGTTGTGAATGTCTTTGCTGTTCCATTCTAAAGGAACAACACTTTCGCTATTCCTTTCGAAAGGAACAACAATATTGTTGTAAGCATTTTTGCTGTTCCTTTCCAAAGGAACATCCTTTCGAAAGGAATAGAAGAATTTTTTCAGATTTTTTTTGTTGTTCCTTTCCAAAGGAACAACACTTTTTGAGTGCATTTTTCTTGTCTGTGAACAACTTTTTGAGGATTTTTTTTTTTTTTTGAATTTTTCATAACTTTTTGAAAGACAAACATACAATTTATGGAAGGATACACAATAATACAAATTACAGCTCACTGTAATCAAAAATCAAAAGAAATCGTCATTTTTAATAAAGTTGTTTAGTAATGATAAGAAAGAGAAAAAAGAGACATAATCAATAACATGATCTTGTTGTCTTACTACCACTAAATTCATATGATCGATTATATTTATCATGTTGGTTCTTTCCCATAACTTTATTTGATTTTTACTTATGGAGTAGGAACAAGGGCATATTATTTTCTATTCAGCTGTTCCGACTTCTTCCACCATCCCTACTCTTAAGGAGTGCTGAGCCATCCTTTATGAATAAATAGGAAAGTGCTATATGAAAAGAAAAATATTTACATATTTCATTAATAATTTTATAATTTGGCAGATGGAGGATAGGGGGTCTCATCAAGAGCCGGCCTACCATGTTCATAAAGAAGCAAGTGAAGTGGCATTCCCATCATGGCCACCAAACCAGGGATATGGTCCAATGGACAATTGAAAAAATTAAGAAGTCCTTGGAACAGGAGGTCTCATCACGAGCCGGCCTGCCCACTTTTCACTTCTTCCCAGTGAATGGCATTGTGATTTATCTGGTCACCAAGCCAGCACAATGGCCTCCGTTATGACAATTAACAAGCACTTCCTCAGCATAAATAAAGGACAATGGTTCCAAGGGTGAGAGCAACTCTGTCAAGGTTATGGACACCTGTGGGCAACAGAGCTCTGCTGATGGTATTGGAGTCACATTTATACACATCAATAGTAATATTAAACCATTTTTCCTATATCTCTATTTAAATATCAGATGAAAGTATGAATATTTAACCTTTGATTTTGAACCTATTATACATGAAAATCATCATAAATCGATCACATTAGTTTAAGTGGGTAATAAACGCATTTGTACTTATGTTTATCTTAAGTTGTCCCTTCTCCGTCCCGAACTTGTTGGAACGTGTTAGATCGTGTTGAATCATGAAATATCTACCTTGACGGTGATCCATATGGTTAGTATAGTAGTGTGTCACCAAGCCCCGGCAAGAAGAGATATACGAAGATTCATCCAATTGTCTTTATTTCATTTTGAGGGATTTGTACGGGGAATATCTAGATAGCAGAATTTTTTTCTCTGTGAATGGGCCATACTTTTGACGAAAAAAGCGAGAGAATCAAATTCTCGTTCTTTTGAATCATTACAAAATGCTTCTATATCTGTATACGATTTATCACATGCATGGATTTCGGTAAATCCTATAATTTCATTGATTGTATCATAAGTATGTATGCCTTTCCATGCTGTACAATTACCATGCAATATGTTGCTCTTCTATTTTTTTGATTTTCCACAATATTGATACTGCATTTTTACAGAATTTTTTTTCTGCTTGAACTTTTTTGCATGCATCTTATCTGTTGCCATTCCAAATTGAAACTGTGGATTCAAGAAAATTGCATACAGGAGAACAACAAGTATGGGGGAAAATTCTATCCACGACACGACCACACTATTGCAACTAACAGCAAAGGCTCGCGAATGTGCACAATTCTTCAGATATGATGTGCTTCCATGGCTTCCACCTTTTTGCATTACTTTCAGTATCCGCTCAGCCTACATCAGCTTCAACAAAGGCCAGTCCCTACATGTCATTCCACATTTTTTGGAGGTAACACTTGAGGTAAAATAGCATAATTTTATGATTTATTATGAATTTAGGAGAATTTCATGAACATCCATTGAGCATTATTTATCATCATTCATTCCACATCTTTACCACTTCCCTTTTTTTTTTAGACACATCTCATCTTTTAGTTTGGGGGAGTGTTGATTTCTTTCATTTCTTTCTTTTGACTATGTCAGTAATATTCTTTATCATCCATGGATAGTCTTATTCATTCTCAACACCTCCCTTATTCCATGTTGTTTTACACCAAGCAAATATTTCAACAGATTGTAGCAACCACCTCTCTTTGTTTTCTAACATCGCATGAGGACATGCTAATTCTTCAGTTTGGGGGGAGGGGGGGCGAATTGCTACACATAATGAATGTTTTCCACTTTATTTCTCATTTAAGGCATACAATTTCATTTGTATATAGTGCATAAATTGTTTTTCATGTATCTTTAAAACTATGAACTGAATTCTTGTGATTTCTGGATAACAAAGAGGTATCATTAAAATACATAAACCTAGATAATTTCACACTAAATTAGTTCATAAAATTTCAAAAATTATGCACTATCACCTACAACCATTTTGTTTATATCTCATGATCCGTGCATCAAAACAATCTGATTTTTGAGAAATTGGTTAATGAAGTTTATTGTTACTTATGTCACATTTTTCTGCAACTTCATATACATATAGTTGAATGTCAATTGTAAAAAAATTTATGCCTTTATCAAGATTTCTAAAATTCAATTTTCATTATTTGAGGAAAAAATCATTTGTTCCATCCATTTCATGAGTTGGGATGAACAATTTTCTTTGCTTGGTTAACACATGGGTTTTGTCTTTGAGTTGCATGAGAACATGAAATATATTCAGTTATGGGTTGCATGAGGACATGCAATATATTCAGTTTGGGGGTATGTTGGGTCGTGAATACAACCACTTTTTAACACTTATGTCATCCATTTTTACTCTTTTTTATCATATAATTTATTATAATTTATTATATAAATCCATCTTATAATGATTTCTGTTCTTATGGATGAATATCATTTCTTCTCCTTTATTTTTAATAAATTGATGATTATTATGCATAATTTTATCAATGATGATTTATTAATATATTTTATACCAACACTCACCATTTTAGCCTCCAAGATATTTTCCAGACTGTGGATTTGATTTCCAAATCATCATGAAATATTCCAACTCAGAAATTCGCTGGAATAAGAAGTGACAGTTTTGCGGTTGAGATTCTGGGAAAATGAAGAAGAATCTGGAAAATTCGGAACATGGGTTTTGTCCATAACAGACCAAATTACTTTTGTTGGGAATGGTTTGCCCAAATTCGGCCTGTATTGAGATAAACGCAGAGAAACGCGAGGTTCTTTGAGCACCTTTTTCTCATATTTGTTGTTGCGGTGCGTCCTCCATATCTTAGGTTGCAAGCCAAATTTGCCTTGCTCTTGTTGAAAGATTATTGGAAATGTATTTTTTGGTTGATCAAGTTGTTGGGAAAAATCCAGCCTTGTTTATGAGAGATCATATTTGCTATTTAATTTCTCCTCTTTCTAATTATAAAAAGGAGAGCATCTTGTTATGTATTGGAAAAAGTATGGAGAACAATGGATGATTATTGAATTCCCTTTGTAACAACATAATTCCTTGACTCCATGAGCGAAGAGCAGGCGGTAAATCTATTCATGTTTGATTAATACAAAGAGGCATTTCTCGTTCATTTCTGCAAAACTCTTAACGATTAGCCAGGCGGCGTTTCACCAGCGGTTGAGGGCCCGACCCTGGTAGATCGATCCGTTGTTTGTATTTTTATTCTTTTATTTCTGTTGTGTGATAATTGCATTTAGATTCATTACGATTACAGAGTTATTTGATTGTTGTTGGATTGAATTCAGATTTGATATATACGTTAATGAATTGCACTACTATTCTACCTTAGCAAGGATCGTATTTACTATCTTATTCATCTTGCTATCTTTTATAAAGCGTTGATGTTCCATTGATTTATGATTCATTCCAATGAATTGTTTCATAGTCTTGGCTGTCGACAGGATTGGAGTATTGAGATTAGTTGCCTGATTGCGTTAGAATTATAATTGTTGTTCATATTGCTGTTCCATTTCTTTTTATTGTTTATTTCTGATTCATAGCTTCAGATTAGCAAATAGATGAGTTACGATTTGGTATATAGGAATTACAAACTCTTTTGTTCCTTTCCATATTTTTTGTTTCTTTCGATTCTTAATAATACAGCAATTAGAGTTTGCTTTCATTTCGATTGCTTCTGCATCACCAGCGCATAGAGGACCAGACGTAGCAGCTTCCAAGTTCCCAGATTGGTTATCTTGCATCAATTTCTAAGGGAAGGAGTTATTTCTACTGTATCCCTTATCGATTTTTTGCAGATTGGTTTAATTAAGGTTTCAGAGCATTTCCATTTATGTTATTGTAATTATATTTCTTTACAAGCATCTGTTTACTTTTGTATTTAGAATACTGTACTACATCTCACACAGCATTTCTCTTGGATGAATTTCTACCTCAGACAGAGTACACTCTTGAAATAAAAAGTTGCTCCCGGATTGATAATTAATGTGAGATAAATAGGTGTTAAAAAGATACCTTTTATACCTCAACAAAAGTTGACCCAGTCAAGGTGTTCCAGCCCCTTTTCACATCTAAGGGTGCTCAATTAAACTGCCAAGATATATTATTTCCACATTGGCATTGATTTATTCATTATTAAGGAGAATTATGGACCTCCATTGTCGTCTTATTCATAAAACAAAGAAGAAAAACAAAAATTAATATTACAACTAGCTCATGGCTAATTGAGAATAGTACATGTACTTAGTGTTGGCTCTATCCAATATTTCATGAACCTATTGTCGGATGTGTTGAATGCACTCAATGAATTTGTTCACATTGTTAGCTTTAGACTGGAAATGAGCCGAATCGACCTGAGTAGATGCAAATGGCATGGTTGTGTCAATGGGACATAATAGCTGGAATCCCAAGCCCACTGGAAATGGGCTGTGGTTGGTTGAGCTATGGAGGGCCTGGTTATAGCTTTGTTGTACATAGGGGAGGCTCTCATCCCATGTGTGTGGATGCTTTGAGTTGTACATGTGCAGAATGTGTACGATCATCATGTTGATGACCTTTGTTTAGCCATCGAGTTTGGGGATGGAAAGTTGTGGACTTGGTGAAGATTGGTTTCCAACATTGACCAAGAGGCTTTGGAACAAAGTTTGCGAGGAACCTCTTATCCTGATGCGATATGATAGAATGTGGGATCCCAATTGTACCCACATCAACACTCGTTCGAAAGATATTATGTGATTTTTAGCAGTGGCTTTTGCTACGATATTCTTCTTACAGACCACCATAATTGCAATCTTCGAGAATCTGTCAATGACCATGAAAACACAGTCATTTCCGTGCTTAGTAGAAGGAAGGCCTAACATTTAATCCATGAAGATGGATTCCCAAGGTCGACTAGGGGTAGGTAGCGGAGTATAGAGGCCATGCTTCTTCATTTTCAGTTTGGCATTAGCGCAAGCAGTGCGGGATCTGATGTACTTCCCGGAATCTTGTCGAAGGCTCGGCCAATAGAAATACTTCTGTAGTATTACTATTGTTTTCTCGACCCCGAAATACCCAGAGACCCGTCTATAGTGCGCTTCCCAAATCATATTGGCATGCTCGCTTAAAAGAACACAAAGGTGTCCCAGGTGACATAGCACTGCATCCTAGAGGTGAAACTTTAGAACTTGCGTACCCTCCAAGAGTCTCTTGTATGGGTGGCATAATTCTAGATCGCTCTTGTAGAGAAGCATCAGTCGAAGCCTCATGCCTGATAATTGAGCACGGTGGTTAGCGCCACGATCGGTGGTCAATTGAGGTAGTCTTCAACATTATTGGTGCTTCCCTTATTTTACTTGATTTTCAGCCCAAAATTGTTGCAAATATGTGGACCACTTCTAATGGCGATTATTCTGCAACTTCCCTTTTGTTTTTATGAACTACAGGGGTCCGTGGTCAGTTTTGATGATTTTTTCCTTCCCCAAAATGTAATGCTTCGATGGTCGGCAAGCTTGCACAATGGAATACATATCTTTGTCATAAGTGGGATACTTCTGGACTATGTCAGACAGTGGCTCACTATGATATGCCATTGGATGCCCTTGTTGAGTAATAACTCCCCCAATAGCATAGGGAGAGGCATCTGTCTTGATCTCAAATGGTTGTTTCAAGTCTGATAATGCCAGCACTAGGGAAGAGCATAGGTGATGTTTCAACTCTATGAACGCATTCTGTTGAGATTCATACCAAAATAATTTTTCTTTCACTCCTCCCTCGTTGACTTGACTCAAGGGCCAAGTGATATGAGAGAATCCTAGCACGAACCTGTGGTATAAATTAGCAAGACCAAGAAATTTGTGGAGCTCCGTTAGAGTGGTTGGGGCTGGTCAATCCCGAATGACTTGGATCTTTGCTAGATCCACATGCACCCCCCAATCATCAATAATGTATCCCAGAAACTAAACCTGTGTCATGAAAAAAGGGCACTTGTCCAAATTGGCACACAACTTGTGTTGTTGCAATATTTGGAGGACATGTTAGATGTGGTGGAGGTTCTCTTCCCAAGTTTGGCTGAAGATCAAGATGTCATCCAAGTACACTACTACAAATGATTTGGTGAATGTTCGCAAGATGTTTTTAATCAGCCTCATGAAATTTGAATGAGCATTCTTCAACCCAAAAGGCATGACCAGCCATTCAAATAGGCCCTCCTTGGCTTTGAAGGGAGTCTTTCACACATCAAAGGGTTTGATTGGTACCCTTGATTTAGTACCTAGTGATACTCAGACTTCAAGTCGATCTTGCTGAAATATTTCCCCCCCTTGAGTTCATCCAGAAGGTCATCAATCCATGGGATCGAGTACCTATTCTATACAATGACCTTTTTTAGTGCCCAATAGTCAACACATATCCTCCAAGTTACATCCTTATTCTACAACAACACGATCGGGCTCCCACAGGGAAATGAACTCGGCCATATGTGACCTTTCTGCAGCATATCCTGAATCTGCCTCTTGATTTCATCGTTCTCTAGAAAAGAGTGTTGATATATTGGTCCATTAGGAAGCAACGAACCTAGGGTCATATCGATGGGGTGCTTGACCTGACATCGGAGAGGCACCCCTGTGGGTGAGGTGAATATGTCCCCGTACTCCTCCATGACCTTTTCCATTTGTTGTTGTCATGTGGAAGAGCCCTGTCTGGACGTTGTGGCCAAATTATTCTTCTTTCCCTGAGGGTAGATCATCAGGAAAAAAAAATTCTCGGTTTTGGAAATGAGCTTACTGCATTGTTTTGCAGCAACCAAAGAGATGGCGGTAGGCAGTGCTACCTCGAGTATCTTGTACAACTTATTTCCAAAAGTAACAATAATAGCGCAAGGTTGAGACTCATACATAGCATGTCACTTCCACAAGTATGGTTGGACTAATAATACATCAAAAACATCAAGAGGGCCAATTTCATATAATACCTCATCCGTGAAGGGCTTGATGTTGTAAGGAAGGTGGCACTAGTGGCTGACGTGGAGATCTTGTCCTTGGTGAAGCCACCCGATGGTGTACGGTTGTGGGTGTGTTGTGGATGGCAAGCCCATCGGCCTCACAACCTCTGCTGAAATGAGGTTCTTTTGGCTCCCGTTGTTAAAAATGAACTACAGTGGGGAACCCTTTACCCACATCTAGGAATAGAAGAGGCATTCTTCCTCCTCTGGATCTTTTGGTTCCTCCTTCTAGATCTTTGTGGTGGAAATGGTGCCATTGGGCTTTGCATCGATAATTTGCTTCCCTTTTTCACTCCCCTTGTCGGGTTCTCATTCAGATTCGGAGCATGCATCCGATTCAGAAGCCTTCATCTCACCCACCAGTGACTGCTTGGCCCAAAACTCTCGTGTTGTGAGTGGATGATCTGATCACGAGTCGAGTACTAATCTAACCATTTTTTATGGTATGAGGATATTTTAATTGACTGTGTATTATACAGGTTTAATTGAGCATATTATTTCATCTATTATATGCGTAAAACACATAAACATAAGTAAATGAACTTAAAATATCAAGAAGCACATTTAAGTAAATAAGAGAGAAACAACTGATGTTGGTAACAGAGTTCACCCCCCATCTCTAAGGGGCTACATCTCTGGATCTACTTCAATTGGAATGTAGATCTTCTATATTCCTTTTTCAAAGTAAGCTCTCAAATCTCTCTTACATTCAAGCACTATGGCCAATCATTAGCTAAGCATTATGACTCTCAATAGCTAAGAATTCTCTCCTTTCTTCCACCTCCTTTCTTACATGGCTCACATAAGTAATATATATAGTTTTTCCCCTCTCACTCTCCAACACGAGAATTAATTACAAGACCCACAATTGTAGGACCTAATTACAAGGAAGAACAAACAAGATCCATGAAAGTAGGACTTCCTACTATCTCAGGCTCATAATTGCGAAAAGTCTTAAAACCTCCTAAAGACTCTTCAACCATGCCCTTGATTCTCTCAACCTACAATTTGAGAAAAATAGAAAATTGGTGTGAAGTGGTTTCTCACATAGAAACCAATTTCCATAATTACATTCAATGAATAATATGTGAGCTTCTATCAAAAATATTAATCATTTGTATCAAAAGTGAATAATAATGCATGGGTTTAATAAAGGCTCATAAAATGCATAATTAGATGCATGAGCATCTCACGAAAAGCATTAATCATAATTTCACCCACTTAAGCACTTTGTCACCAACTTCAAATCAACATGGCGCAAAGCTCTTTCATGTGTGAATATCCTTTCGGATCACACCTCCCCACAAAGAAACTTTTGGTCTCCAAAAGTATCAGCTTCAATCCATCATCAACTGCATGTAAATGTCTCTATAAGGCACATTTCCGCATGACTCCTTCACCTAACATACTTTAGAACAGGAATGCAATTCCAACACCTACAACTATTGCAATGCAAATGTCTAAAAAGGTACATCCCTTGAATACTCCTTCACCCAACGTACTTCAGAATCAGGATGCAAGGCCCACATCTGTCTAAAGTTGCAACGCAAATGTCTGAAACGACACATCCCTTGAAGACTCCGTCACCCAACGTACTTCGAAATCAGGATGAAAAGTCAACACCTGCAATTGTTGCAATGCTAATGTGTAAAAAGGCACATCCCTTCAAGAATCCACCTCAGTCCTTTAGAATTGGAATTCAAAAGCCCACATCTACCTCAATATGCAACCTGTAGCTGATCATACCTATTTACATCTTTTGAAACACTTTCCAATAGTTCATTGGTCAATTTTACATGCCAAAATGGCTTAGGAAAATCATCTCATTCAACTTGATTACAAAGGAGCCAACAAGGCTTAATGTGCAAAAATACACCTCTCACTCTCCCTCACATAAGAGTGGCTAAAAAAAGCCTTTTACAATGCTTCATAATCATCTCTTACATCATGAATTCATGGAAACTATGGCCTTTGCATGGAATTTCATCAAGTTACATGCCAACTTTATGATGCCACAATAGCAATTACATGGTAATTCAACATGCACAAAGTAAAAAATACAAAGTTTTCAAACCCCTTTTAATATGTGTATGCACCAAAACATTCAAATGCACTAATGGTGAAAAGAAATCAAATCCCCCCCCCCCCCCCATTACAAAATATGTGCATGGAAAGACCATCCTCAATCGTTGTACAAGTTTTATCGCTCTTTCGCATAGGGAAATATTATGCAACACCAAATTTTTGTGCAACTATTGCCTGCTCCAGCTCGAATTTAAGATCTGATGTTATTCCACTACAATAAGACCCTATAATGCACAATGCTTCATCTGCCATATTTTCCAAGTCTGCCAAAACATTTAAAGACTTGCTTCAGAAAGCCCTGTGAAAATCCCAATGAACATACTTAAGGTGATTTTCTTTAGGAAAATTTTTGTTAATGAATTGTATTGCAAATGGAATGCCCAACCCCCATGTTTCACTCTCTACGCACAGGGTCATGTCAAAATTTTCCTGGGAATACCCTTCTACTAAACGATCCCACTAGAGAAAACAAAAAAATTGTCATACTGTGGTCATATTTCTTCAACGATTTTCAACTCTTACAGTGTATCCCAATTTTCCGCAGGATTGTAGTAATATATGTGCTTCATTTCCTAGTCCAAAGTCTGCCAAGCTCGGGATCAATAATTCATAGACCTACATGCAGACCATCTCCTAAATTGGCAAACTCATCACCTAAAGTGGCTTCTCGGGGTTTCCTCTTTTTATGAGTAGCAGAACCACCGCACTAAAATGTAAGTGTATCACCCATATTTTCATACAGTCCCATTAACGCTTCTCTTAAGCTACTGTCAAGATTAAATTTTGGATCATCTATCAAACCTAGTGCAAGAAGAAAATTGTGTGGAATTGGCCCATCTTGTCCACCAATTGTTGTTGCAAAAGAAGAAGGATAGAGCGCCGAAACTAAATGAGAATAGACAGCAACATAAATTTGGTGGAAATGATCCCACAAAAATATACAGATGATCACAACACATTGGCAGAAATATGGAACAAATCTATGTAGATATACTTGGTGGTGGAATTAATAACAACGCATCGGTGGGATGGCTCATTCCAGCAATGCTTATCTCCCACAGATAATTTTTTGTCATCAATTATTTAATGAAATCCACTTAACCGAATCTTGTTTCATTGATAGAGATCACCACATCTTCGTTTCATGCAATGATGTGGCAACACAATGAGCACTAGTTGCACCAACTAGGTGACCCAAAGCTATCGCTCCTCCATCAACATGCATGTCGACGAAAAACTTGCTGTGACAAGAAATATGAAAATAATAATTAATATTACCACCTCATTATTGCCTATATCGATATTCTTGCTCTAATCCCAATCCATGAACACTTGAGGTAGACTCCTGCCACCAAAAACCAAGTTTTCTCTCTGTAGGGAAATAATCTTCTTCAAGGAAAAACGATAATGAAATGGGTGAGCCATAAAATGCCAAAGGAACCTTCTGCTCCATGATCTGAAATGGTATTCTGCAAATCTATTTCAAATCCACCTTTTTTGGGGGTGTTATAATCCTCGAATTTTCCAACACTGCAAGCAAACTTGAACTCGAGACCTTCGTTTGAAGGGGGAGCAACGATGATGATCGTAATCATCTGTAGAGGGTAGACACACCCATTGTTTCTTCCTTGTGACCTTCCCTCTACTTTCCCATGCCTTTTAACAATATAAAAACAAACAGCAGAGAGGAATCGATCCATGGGTGGCTGCTTCAAACCCTCACTCGCAGTGGTACTTGTCAAAATTAGGTTGGTGTTTGTAGGGATTTTCCAGGTTGTCTACTCTAACTACCTTGCCTCCATCTCCATTTAGTATCTTGATCCATGGATATGGAATGTCCCAAATGCAATGACATCAAGTTTTGCATCCACATTGAGCCGATGGAGGGACCAAAGCATTACACGCACAACCACATAAAACTCGCAGTCTCTTGGTGTCCCCATGTACATCATCGTCGCATAAGAACTTTTTTTTTGTAGGTTTTCTTGTCAACTCTGTTATTGCTGCAGAATAAGAAACAAATTTAATAAGATTGTGTAAGGATGCGGCATCCCTCTTCAATGAACCGGCCTCACAACGCACAGGCCTCAGATCTCCATGATCACTGCAGCCACAAAGCACCAATTCACTGCAGCCACGGAGTACCAATAGATCGGATTGACTTGTGCCATGATCCAAACGATCCAATTCAGATCTGAGCGATTTTTCTCAGCAAAGACCAGCAACCCAAATGGTCCCAATATTCCTCTACCTACAATTTTTATGCCATCCACACAGCCCTCTGTCATGACTTCCTTTTCTTTCCAATCTAAGTCCTCCAATAGATCGTTCGTGGGAAAAATAGGAGCATCACGGGCATCTTGAAGCGATGGTGCCATTATTTGTTGATTTTGAAACATAAAAATTTTGAGTGTTTTCCATCAACATAGGGATACATGCCCCCATAAAACTCAAAATTTTGCAAATGAGAAGAAATAAACATTGCAGAAACATCATGAACTACTTACCAAAATATCACTAAGCACTTTCTTCTCATAATTGTGCTTTTCGAATGGTGGATGGAGCCTCCTTCTTCAGAAGCTCTTTCACCATATGTCTACTTGAATTGTGGTGAATTTTGGGGTGCAAATTCTAGTACTTCTTCTCCCAATGGCTGCTGATTTTGCAGAAACTTCAGAAATTATGTTGTTTCCCATTCAATTGTATCTTCATGATAGGCAGATTCTGAAGGTTCTCATTCTTCTTGGTCTCACTTCTTGTGGAACCATTTGTCTTCTTAACCCACAATTTCTTTGTGTGATTCGTAACTACATCACGGTAAGAATATCTATGGAAGGAATCATTTCTATTATATGCAAAAGAATAATTTGAATGACTGTTATACCTTCCTGACTTGTCCTTGAGCTGATGAGGACTAGGTGGATTGAAGCCCTTCTTGGAGTCAAGTGATGAAGAGGCGGATTTCACTTCAGCTACCTTCAAGCATTCTCCTTTCTCTTCTTGTCCATAACCCAATCCTACAAATGGTTGTTTTGGTACAACCTCCAAAGGTTGGGTGACTCCTTGGCCATTTATGCCAAGTCCACCTCCTCTATACCCCATCTTTGTGAGGATCTTCATGCCAACATTAGTTTCATATTGAGAGAGAACATAACATGAAATAAAATTATATACATCGATTTGAGATGTAGCCTCTGTCGTCTTAACCTTCTGCAACTTAGACAATAACTCCTCTTTGGCTCGTAGCATCTCTTGAATCTTTTGCTTATCCTTTTCAACTACCTACAACAGTCTTTGCAATTATGCATTTTCGGCTTGAATGTTGTCATTTATCTCTTGAAACTCTTGCATTCTTTTAGCGTGCTTCGCTCCTCTACCCATCCTGCAAAGCAGTCACCTGTTCTGATACCAAACTTGATTCGATCACTGGTCGAGTACTACTTTAACCAACGTTTACGGTGTGAGGATATTTTAATTGAATATGGATTATACAGGTTTAAATGAACATGTTATTACATTGATTATAGTGCATAAACATATAAACATAAGTAAATGAACTTAACATATCAAGAGGCACAAGCATGCAAGTAAGAGAGAGACAATCGATGTTGGTAATGGAGTTCACCCCCCACCCCCCATCTCTCTGGGGCTACATCTTTGGATATGATTCAATTGGAATGCAGATCTTCTATATTCATTTTTCAAAGTAAGCTCTCAAATCTTTCTTACATTCAAGCACTATGGTCAATCATTAGCTAAGCACTATGGCTCTCAATAGCTAAGCATTCTCTCCTTTCTTCCACCTGCTTTCTTACATGGCTCACATAAGTAATATATATAGTTGTTCTCCTCTCACTCTCAAACAAGAGAATTAATTACAAGACCCACAATTTTATGACCTAATTACAAGGAAGGAAAAACAAGATCCATGAAAGTAGGACCTCCAACTATCTCAGGCTCATAATTGGGAAAAGTCTCAAAACCACCTAAAGACTCTTCAACCATGCCCTTGTTTCTCTCAACCTACAATTTGAGAAAAATAGAAAATTGGTGCAAGGTGGTTTCTCACATAAAAACCAATTTCCATAATTACATTAAATGAATAATATGCGAGATAAATTTTCTCTCACAAATATAAATCATTTATATCAAAAGTGCATAATAATGCATGTGTTTAATAAAGGCTCATAAAATGCATAAATAAATTCATGAGCATCTCATGAAAATCATTAATCATAATTTCATCCACTTAAGCACTTTGTCACCAACTTCAAATCAACATGGTGCAAATATCTTTCATGTGTGAAGATCCTTTTAGATCAGTGGAGCTTTTATGGAACTCACACCACTTTCTGATGTGCTTATTTGGCTTCGTGGTGTTGCTATTTTCTTGCAGCTTTGGCGGGTTATCCTGGGTCACCGCGCCTTGTATTTTTCCTTTGTTCTATGATTTGGGGGAACCTTTCCCTTGCTTATGTTTCGCAAATCCAAAGTCTCGCTTCTTCTGTTTGAACTTTTTCTCAATCTTGGTAGCATACCGATATGCTGCACCAAGCAAGGAGATGTTGAGGAACTCCATTTCCTCCTGAATGTATCTATGCAAACAACTGTGGTACTTCAGAACCAAATGTTTCTTTGAATATTTGTGCCCAATTTTGTGCACAGGGTATGGAACAGATTTGTCAGCTCATGCACATCTTCATCCCTTTGTTGTCGCAGCATATTCCATTAAATGTAATTGCCCTCATAGCTCCCTATGGGATAATATTTTTCCTTTAAGGCATCTAAAAAATAATTCCAAGTGGGTGCGGCAGAAAACAGAGAGGGTTCCCTCTCGTCCTTTTTCTCACAGTAGGTTTCCCACCAGTCCTTGACATGGGGGACAAATTTGAGGAGTGAAAAAGTAATCTTTTCCCGGTTGGAAAAGTCATGAACCGAGAAATACCCTTCTAATAGATTCAATCATCTATCTATGACGTATTCAACTATTTGGCCCTCAAAAATGGGAATTTCAAAGTTTACATGTACCTTAAAACGAGTTGTGCCTGCAGAGTGGTTATTGGATTCATATGCGCCGCCGGTGCGTAGTCGTTGAAGAATATGGGAAAAGTAATCCATCATCGCGTTATTTTGTTTCTCGAGGGCCTCCTTGAGCAATATTTTGATAGTATATCCTACTCCCTTGTCTCTCTTTTCATCCCCCATGGATGATCGCCGGTGTTTGTGAGGCTGATCTTGCAAAGGTTCAACCAAATCGAGCCCTAACTGCTTATAGCCTGACCTTGTTGGGGACATGCAAGGAAGGATCGAGAAAGAGCATACCACTTGGATGCCACTATTTTGGACTTATTCAGGAATGCAATAAAATATAAAAATACACATAAACATAGAGATGCAGTAGAAATAAGACTTCATTTCGTTAATATCACATAACTGAAATATGATTACAGATAGAATGGAAATAAACTAGCAAGGGCATTTGTAGCTTATCTCTGAGAAGATATGTGGTGGATACAAGACTCTAAACTATGTCACAATGAGGCTTGAAGGCCTATTTATTATTAGGAAACAATGGAAGACCCTAAACATCAAAAAGCTAACCCTAGGAGATGAAACACCAAACTATGTCAGCCCTGTTGGGGTAAATTTGTATATCAATTTCCTGGGGTCATAATTTTGGCATATGATCTCCATTTGATGCACAAAAAACCTCGTTAGAAAGATCTATCTAAGAAATACAACTTATGATGGTGAATATCGAGTCAAAGACTCATATTTTCTTAGAAGATGTTTTCCCAAAAAACGTCGTTTAGGGACTCGAAACGGCTCCGGAAGTTCAAGACCCGAAAAACTGTGAAAAATAATAAATTGTGCTATAATTAAAGAAACTAAAAGACTGAAATAAAAAATTTTGGGTTCGAGTGGAATAGGCGGGTGGCCACCAGTATCCACCTGCATCAAATGCTTAACATATTTATGGGAACCGCATTTGAAATCATTCATACCTATTAAAAAAAAGGAATATTACTCATATTGTATTTTATATACACAAAAAAGTCCTCCATATATAACAATGGAAGAGGCCTAGAGTTAGTTAGAGTTAGTTAAAGATAGTTGTGACAACCCCTTATATAAGAATCCACATAAACTTACAATTCACAATAAATTCACTTAAAAGTTAAAGCCTTGGAAAACTTAACATTGGAAAAGATCAACACTAATTCCTTACTTTCAATTGTGGATTGATTCTACTTCTGTACACACCAATAAATTCACTTAATATTTGAAGCATTAGAAAACATAATATTTGGAAAGACCAACACTAATTCCTTACTTTCAATTGTGGATTGATTCTGCTTCTGCTCTCACCAATAAAACCACCTCTTGGGATTCTTCACCTTTGAGTATATAAGTATGATACCATATATAAGTATTCATCTCAAAGCCATCAATTAAAAGACTCATGGAGTGCATTACGAACTTATGATGTGCCTAGCTTTAACAATAACTCTTTTGATTCAACATCACTATCCGTTTTGTTCAAATCAATAATTCATTAACAGTAAAATTTGAAAAAAAGAATGGGATCATGATTGTAGTTTCTATGGTTAATCCTATTCAAATACATCTCATTATAGTAGTTTCTATCCAGCAGTTTAGTATCCAAATTGAGCCAAAATGGATACCCATCAATCAGGCCTATTAATTAATTAGGCCTGTGAGAGTATCAGTTAGCTCAGGTTGGTGATAGATTCGAAATGAATAAAATACAATATTTTTTATTTAAGCTAGAGCTTTTGGGATTTGAATTTATTAAATGGAAGGTTTATTATTGATTCTATTGTTGTAAGACTCAGTGCACTTGTTATATAGTTGAGGCAATCAAAACATAAAATTTGAATCAAATATTGGATCATTTTTTTTATTTGGTTTGATCTTTTAAATATTTTTATATTTATTTAATCATTTTCTCATATATTTTGAAATATTTTTTTAATCATATTTTTTATAATAATTTGAATCAAATATTTAATATTTTTTAACATTTTAATAATTTAATTATAAATTTTAATGGCATAAAATTTTTACAATTGAGTTTAATCATATCATTTGGGATGTCATTTTTATATTATTATTATGAATCGATGTTCTATTTCCAAAAAATATATCTGAATTGTTTCATTATTAAAATATAATTTTACTTTAAATTATTATTATTGTTTCTTTTTAATGTGGTAGCAACTAAGCTACCATGCATCATTTGTTTGTTTACTAATGAAAACTAACTACCCTTAAATGCACTATCATATTGTAGTAATATTATCTTCTAATATCTCTTCTCTTGGAAACCATATCATTTCCTCCCTATTTAAATATGCAAATGTCTCTACTTGCAAAATGAGATACAGAAACTAGTAGAAAAATCATTTTTCAAAAGCCATTTATCATGGGTACGGTGTTTACCATTACTGCCCACAAGGAACATAGTGATAATTCCACAATGAGTGGATAGTGTAATACCTCTAGCAATGTATTGTTGGAGGGGCTAGTCGACTAAGTCAACTAGCACAATCGAGTCAATATACTAAAGATGTATTGTAAGTCACTCGACTCCTCTATTGAGTTGGTCAACCAAGTCTATTAAGACAGTTAAAAAATTGTATATATATATATATATATATATATATATATATATATATATTCCACTCCATGAAAAGTTGTCTATTGAGTGATATACTTAATATAAAGTGTGCTTTGACTGATTTTATACTACTTTTGAGTATCTTTACTTCCTCCATCTAATGCAAATCACTCTGTAAATTTACTTGGTGTTCCATTCTACTCATAACTAATGCATATTCTTCACTATATTACAACATTATTTTTCTTGTTGGTGGTTTTGGACATGAGTCAATAGAATATGTTCTCATAAATGTTAACTCTAGAAGAGATACAAGAGATGTGGGAGAGAGAGATTAATAATTACCTAAAATATTGCACAAGGAGAAATCGACTATCCATCACAGAAGTCAGGGGACACTTCTTCACTAAAGAATAAGACAAGTTTACTGAATATGTCCCCATAGAAATAAATAAATACATCAACCAACTACCTTATATGTTGAACTAAAGTTGTGGTCGGTTGATGCTAAAATTGATAAATTGTGGCAAAACAAATATGCATGAGTGGGTAGAAAAAATATTAGATGATTTTTGTAAGGAGAAAGCACTGAAAGAGCATACTTATGTTGAAAAAATTAAAGTAATATTCTACTATGACTTCACTAAAAAATTTTGTTTATCATGCATGATTTATTACATAAATTTATTCTTTGCAAACCCCAATAAACTTTCACCACAACAAGTGACAGGCTGACTAGGAGAAATTCCTCGATGCCTATTGTAAATATAGAAGAGAAACATGGGATTTTTGAGAAAATGAAAATGCTCAAAAAAAATCTTGTCGCTAACAAGGAGTAAATTGGGTCGACAGTGGGGGGTAGACATTCATGATACATAAAATAAATAATACAAAGAAAGAGAAGTAAACCAAAGTTAGAATGGGAGGAAAATAGTCAGCTACAATAACACAAGAGTATATGCTTGATGAGGAAACCCAAAGAAGACGCAATCACATATGCAATAATATATATGACTGACTGATATTCAGAAAATAGAAAGAGAAAATATATAAGAAACACTAAGATATGATCGAGGAATAGACATTCCAGCAGTTGATAAATAAAGAAGCTCCAAAGTGATAGATTGAAGATGCACAAGACTCCTTTGAGGTTAGCGCAAAGCACCCATAGTAGAGAGGTGTAGCACTGATGTCTATGAGGAGCTTCGATAATATAAAATTAAGCCCTATTAGGCATGTAGACAATATGGAACTCAATGACTTTAGACGAACAATTCCACAATCTCTTGTAGAAATTACAACAAGCCCCATTATAAGAGAATTCCTATAAGAAAGACTCAATATTAATTCAAAACCTTCATCGCCTGGTATAGACAAGGTGAGCAAATAAATTTATAATGATATCTTCAAATTTAAATACCAAAAATTAAACAAACATGGATTAACAACGAGGAAAATGATGATATACTTCCCCATATAAGAAATCTCATAAACATACCCCCCTATTAAGACTAATATATGTAGAGGAATAAATTATAGAAATTGAGATGGTGAACCATTGTGATCTATAACAAACTGGTTCATCAAGTATATAAACAAATGGTATCAAACCGATGACATCTTTGTAGCTCTTGCAAGCATTGAATTCGAAAATAAATAGCATACCCAACAAGTTAAATAAACACTGAGTGTCAAGGTAGGAACCGACAAAATAGTCAAGTTTGTTTAGCTCACTAAATCGACTGAGGAGCATACTACCCCAATAGACCAACCTTTATGTCCAAAGAAAATAATATGCAATCCACCTTCACAAATAGGCATGGGATTGAGTCATATCCCCCTCTATGAGGGTAATGAATATTCCAAAAATAACTAGTTCATTTTTGAAAAAAATTGGACAAACAATGAGGTTACAAATGAAGACAAGAAAATGACACAATTTGCAACAACTCTTCAAAACAGATCCCTAACATGGTTCATGAATGTCACCAAGAACTAGACAAAAATGAAGGTTGATATCAAGAAAAATTTACTCTCCTTTTCTAAATCCTAATATGTCAAGCACTTTGTGGAAAAAAAGCTAAAAGATATTAAAAAGTACTAGAGGAAATAGTTGTTGAATTTTCTACAAAGACGCACAGAAAAAAACAATCTCCTAATTTGATAATTACTACCTAATTACATTCAATTAATATATCTCATGCCATTGATATCATTAAGAAATTATGCACAATAAATCTCAACAAAAATGCAATGAAAATAGAAATATTGTAAAGAGATAGCCATGCACAATAGAGACAACAAATTACCCTGGGAAACCCAAACTTGGAGAAAACCCAACAATTTTTCTTCTAGAAGAAATTTTTCTTCAACAAGGTTTACAATTCCAAAAAATTATCTATAAATCAGTGCCAAAATCCAAGTCTAAACACAATTCAAACTACCAACAACTCAATGTTGGTCAAACCACCCAAATAGTTAATTTTGGTTAACTTTTGGCCTAATCAACCTATCTCCTATGGTTGAATCCTATGGTCAACCCATGTGGTCAAACCTTTAGTCAAACAATCCTCTTCAGTGGTAAATATCAGGTTGTTTCTAAGTTCAAAATCAACATGTTTTGTGGTCAAACTCAACCTAAAATATATGTCAAATAGTATGTCAAATCGGTCAAAAAAATCAAGAACTAGCTCGGTCAAACCTCTAAGAATCTTCTTCTTTGACTTTGCATGTGTTCCACGAATATAAGAGAATATTTGATGTTTCAAATTGGTCAAAGTGGAGTTGTAACATTATGTATATATACTTGTCAAAATGGGTGAATTTTGACAAAGGGTCACACCCTTTCATGGTGGGGTTGACTTGGCCATTTTAAGCCTTCATGAAGGCCAAATAATATAATTTTAGTTTTGTATTTCCATAATTTTCTTAAGCCAGCATAGGATGCCTCTTGCAATGCGTAAATATCTCTCTGTGCTACAAAAAAAGGAACACTTCCTCTTGACAAGGGAGGTATTCTCTTTGGTTGCTACAAATTTCCCCTTAACTAAAATTTCTCCTTCATAAGAAAAGTTCATTAACTTGATAAATTGATGCGTGTATATATATAAATCCATCCTACAGTGGGAAAGGTAACTCCTCACATGGACATATATAGGTAACTCCATCCTATAGTAGGGAATGTGAATAATGAGGGCCCTTTACCTCTAGCTAAAGTCCCTTATGGATCCTTGGGAAAATGTATAAATCTCCTCTAATAAAGGTTCTTATGACCCATCCAAGTCCTTCTCGCTTCATTGGAAATAATTTTCCCTTTGACCATTCACCCTCAATCAAAGTCCTTTATGCCTTCTCAAGTGAACTACATATATCTCCTCTAGCCAAATTCCTTTATGACCCATCCATTTCCTTTTGGAAGATACACCCTTCTGACATCTTAGGAGAGGATCTATCCAATCCTATAATTTCCCTAAGCCATTCACCTCTAGTCAAATTCCTTTATGATGCAGCTAAGTCCTTCTATCCTCTCAGGTGAATGTAACTATCTCCCTTGGTCAAAGTCTATTATGACCTAGCCAAAGTCCTTTATAGCTTCAAGAGATGGTATACCTTGATCCTGTAAAGACATCAACCCTCCCTCTCAACAATGGAGACATTATGCATCACTCCAAGCTTGTCTCTGAATTATACAAACCTCACTCTAGATATAGGCATGGTGAGAATGTCTATAATCTACTCATCTGTGGATATATATTATAGCTCCACAGATCCTCTCAGTACCATGTCTTGGATGAAGTGACCCGATCAAAGAGTCTTACAAGAATATTTTTAAGTCATATTTCTTCATAGCTTGTAACACATTTTTTAATATACTATGTCTTTGCTATACTGAGTGTGATAGAACATAACTCTTGCTAAACCATGATATCATAGCTTATCCCATGTTGAAGCAACACTCCTGGCCCAATCCAAATTTGTATATCCCTACAACTTCAATTCACCACCTTAGAAATATCTCAAACCATATCTAGTGTACCATGCAGGTATCTCAACCATGCTTTACTGCAAACCAATGTATCTTCCTAGGCTTGACCATATACTAGCTAAAGGTTTTCATTGCAAATAAAATAACAGGCATAGTTTTAGAAAGGTACATTAAGGATCAAATAAATTGTTTGTACATCGTGGGATCCACCAAATATGAATATGAAGCAAAATCACTCAACTTATTCATATTATAAACCATGGTTGTATTCATGGACTAACTGTCCATCATACAAATATCCTCAAAATGTAGACAATGAAGATCTCATTTGATCTCAACTACACCTTGAATCCCAAGAAATAATGTATCTGGCTAGAATCCTTTATTTCAATGTCCGAGGCCAACTTCCTTTGGCACTGAAGAAGATCCTCTTATGTTATTCCTATTTTCTCCCTTTATCATGGAAGCAAATACTCTTACCACTGTTTCTCCCTCTATCACGTAGGAAATTACTTTTACCTTTGCCACTTTCCATGTCATCTAGGAAATTCCTTTTACTATTGATTCTCCCTCTATCATGTAAGAAATTCATTTTTCTAACTGACATGGCCTCCTCAAATAAATTTATAATATTCCTTAAGAATTCCTATATTTGAGCATCTTAACAATATCAACCCATGACAACCTCTTGGAAGGTTTATCCTTCCATTCTGCTTGATTTTTTTCACCCTCGGTCCTAGAAGTTCTCTTGGTCACCTTGAATGATCCTTGATGTATTTAAAACTTGTACAATTCTCCCTCTTAAAAATCAATCATGCCTACTGAGTCTATACTTGATTCATTAAGAACTTGACCATCTCGTGACTAGAGAAAAAATCTCCTCGCAGTACACTCCTTCATGTTGGGAGAACCCTCTTGCCACAATATTTGATTCGTTCTTCTTGATGCTTTCATATGATTCCATAACCATTCCCTTGGGAGCCTTCATGATGTACCTGCAAACCTCATTCAGGATTCCATAGAAGAAGCAATTATAACTAAGAAAATAATTCAATGACAAGAGGCTAACCAAGGAATGAAAATAATAATAGCAATAAAGGGAGAAATATACCAATTACTTATATTTTGATTAATAAAGAAACCACTAAGGGTTGTAATAAATTTTATACTCCCTCTTGATCCTTCCCTCCTTACAGAAATCATTGAAATCCATCTACAATCTTAGATTCTTTTGTCTTCTTATGAGGTGGATTCTCATCTTCGTCCTCAACATCAATTGTTGATGCATGCTACTTTCCTTTCCTTTTCCTTACATGAACTTTGAGGGCTAGATTTTATTCATCATATGGATTCATTGAGCTATCCAACCATACGAAAGGCTCAACAACAAGCTAGCATCAAAACCAAGTCATTCAACATGCTATCAATGAGATTACCCTATTATGAATCACACAAGTTCCACTTGCATCTAGTATTTCATGTCTTAAGCTAAGGTTTCGTCGAATAAACCCTAGGAATTTCTCATTCAAGACTTTAATACAAGTTGTAACATCCAATTCTTCTCACTCTTGTACTACACAAGCATAATGACTCCAAGACAAATAAATAAACAAATGCTCCTCAACTACCTGATCAAAACAACCACTGATCACTTAGATGTTAGCCCCTTCCTTTCCTTAATAGACTTCCTTGTATCCCTTTAGTCCTCTACTATACTTTTGTCTAGCCCTTGTCCAAGCCACATCCACCTATAATCAAACCTTGACTGGCCTTGGCCCTAACCTAAAGGGTCTCAACTCTATTGTAAATCCTCTTGTAGCGTATATTGGACTATGATAGGCCATAACATGTATTTGCATACCCTCGACCAACATCCTTTCAGGTCCAGAACAACCTTAGTCTACTTTAGCTAGGCATTGACCCTTCTTTAGCTAGCTCGGCTGACCTTACAAGGGTATAAGGCCCTTCCGATGGACTCCTCTCCACAACTTAAGCCTTCAATTATAGTCCCGATACCGCAAAACATATGCGACCAACCCTTATTCACTTTGGCCCTCCAAGGATAGTGTATCACAGGGTCAGCGGCTCCTTTCCTTCACTCAAAATAGACTTATTAATCCTAATAACTTCAATTTCCTACTTTTCCTCTTCTTCCATGGTTAGATTCCTAAATTCAGCCTTATTCTCTTGCATACCTAAGGTTTCTTTGGGTTTTATATCACACGCAAGTGAAGTTACTTCTCATTACTTCTTAGGCTCACTTCAATCGTTGCTCTTTCACAAGCTCCATACCATGTTGAGTTTTTTACAAATATGCACAATAGAAAACAATATTCTGATCTGATAATTACTATCTAATGTTATTTAGTTAATTTAAACCATGCCAATAATATCATTGAGAAATTATACACTAGAAAATATTAATGCAACGAAAATAGTAATATAATAAAGAGATAGACATACACAATATAGACAATAAATTTACCTTGGGAAACCCAAACTTGGGAGAAAATCAAGGAAATTTCTCTCTAGGAGAAGTTATTCTTCATCAAGGTTTACAATTCAAAAAAATTGTTTAGAAATATATGCAAAAATCGAAGTTTAAACACTATTTAAACTTGGTCAAACTACAAACCATTTAATGTTGGTCAAACCACCCAAATAATCAATTCTATTCAACTTTCAGCCTGATCAACTTATCTCTTGTGGTCATATTTATACCTGTAATCAACTCAGGCCTATGATCAACCCCTACAATCTAACACACGGTCAAACCTATGGTCAAACAATCCTCTTCTACAATTAAACTTTGTCTATTTCACTGCTCAAGTCCAACCTATTATGTAGTCAAACAATAGGTCAAACTCAATCAAATAGTTAAGAACTAACTTATTCAATCCTCCAATAGCTTCTCCTTTGACTTCACACGTGTGCCTGGAATAAAAGAGAATATGTGATAATTTTAATTGGTCAAAGTGGAAGTGTTACATTTTCTATATATAAATGTCAAAATGGATGAATTTTGACCAATGGTCACATCCTTTCATGGTAGGGCCAACTTGACCATTTTTAGCTTACACGATGGCTAGAATTTTATTTTTTTTAATTTGTATTTCCATAATTTTCCTAGGTTGGCTTAGGAGGCCTCTTTGCATGTAGAATTACCTCCCAATGCTGCACATGAGATTATGACAAAATATTTAACAATTTGTTAAGTAAAATTCCTTACATCATTAATGAATCTCTCCTAGCCCAATGGTATGTTTCTAGATTATTGCAGAGAATATGAGGGCCACTAAGAATGCATGAAATGACATAATGTGAGGAAGCACTAAAAAAGGACAAACATATTTAAATAGATGATGACTAGCCATCAAACTCCTCAATGATGGATAAAGGAATAGAATAAAAAATTGAGCTGTTGAAGTATTATCTTTTAAATCTTCACTGTAAAAAAATGATTTGTAATGCACCAACTATATAAATGAATGTCACACAAAGGATAAATTTAAGTTCATGAACCATTTTGTATAGGATATCCGACATGTTGTAATATATATATATATTACAAAATATGTTGATTTTTTTCGATTCATAACAAAAGAGAAAGTCAATAGAATTTGGAAATGCAAAAACTAACTAGTGCGATATTTGTGAAGCCAACACTCACTCCACACAGAAATATCAATTGAATGGGAGAAACAAACCAAACAACCATATTGTATACTATGCACAAGAATCTGACCAGTGGAATGATTCAAAAACACAAAGAGGAAAAGTATATGATTATCAAGGTATATTAGGATTTAGTGGAAGAAGAGGAGGATTCAATGGTCAAGGTTGAGGCCATAGTTGTAGTCAAGGAAAACCATATTGCTTCAAATTTTATCAAGAAGGCCGTACTAGGCCCAATTGACGTGAAGGATAAAATTAATTTTTGTTTCTACAATAAGTGTCGATTGGGTGACCACTCTTTAGAGGATTTCCATAAAATCCTAAAGAATGTAATGAATAAAATATTTGTAAATATACTCCATTAAGTTCCAAATTAAGAGGTGTTAAACTCTAAAAATGTACATGTCCTTACTAGATCAGGAGCAAGTCAAGAGAATAACCTAAGAACAAAAAAAATATTCTGACCACCAAGGGGTGCTACCTAGTATCTAGATGTGTAGCAACATGATTACATGACGAAAGAGTAAATTGGATTCTTTAGTAACAGAGTTGGGAAAAAAAATGAATAAAGATAATATGTTAGAAAAAATTCTAGAATTGCTAAAAGAAGAGCATTAATTTGGATGATCAATTGAACTTCTCCATATACTTAAAGGCTATAACAAGGAGATAAGTTCATACAAGAACTTAAGACAATTATCTCATGGAAAATAGTTAGATGACTACAACCCTCAACTAGATCTTCAAATAGATGGCAACATGGTAAATGAAGTCATAGTTGACATCGGGTCATAAGCTAAGATTCTTCCCCGAGAAACATGGATAAAATTGGGAAGAATAACCTTATAGAGATTATTAACTATTTTAAATTAGTAGACCATAAATTTATTGAAACTAACAGAATGATCATACATATGTAAGCATCAATAATTGGTATTCCCTCATCGATCAAATTTTAAGTAATGAATTTAGTCACTAGTATACCAGCTTCTCTATCCTTTGTTGGAACACCATGGGGTCGGAAAATGAAAGAAACAATTTCCATTGAAAGAGATAGAATAAAACTAAAAGGAAACAAGAGATAAATTATAATACCTCTTGACCCATGTGAAGGAATACCTTGGGTAGAACCCTACAATGATGACATGAAAGGACTTGCGAAGGAAATAAGGGAGATGAAAATTCACCTCATTTAAGGAGCCAAATATGTAAAAAATACCATATAAATTATCTCACAAATACAAATCGATTATGCAGAAATAAATAGAAGGGATGTTGTTTGTTGGAATCATGTATCCTATATAAAAGTCGTAATGGACAATTCCTATGGGTTTTCAACCCAAAAAACACAATGCGATAAGGCTAATAATTTATGCCAACTTTCACGACCTAAATAAATTGATAGTAATTGACCCAGTCCCCACTCCAACCTTTGATGAAATCATAATTAAAGGGAAATATGTGAATTTTATTCATTTACGGATGCCTTCTCTAGGTATAATAAAGTAACCATTGTAAAGGAATATCCAAAAAAAATTTACATTTGTCTCAAAATTTTCCTCCTTTACTTACAAATTTAGGCCATTTGGCTTAAAAAATGCTCCAAAAATATTTTCTAGAATAGTAATAAAATAATTTCAAGAATATATATATATATGGAAATATACTTCAATGACTGGAAATTTTACACATTCCTCGAAGATCATGTCCAATGGTTGAGGCTTATGTTAGAAAGATGTAGGAAAATTCATTTGTCACTTAATATAAAAAAATGTATCTTTGTTATACCAGTAGGAATATTTTTGGGCCTAATTGTATGGAAAGATGGAATCAAGGTAGATATGGTAAAAATTAAAGTGATTCTTGACCTAAAACCATCAATACATCAAAAACCGATTAAAATATTTCTTGGGCATACTTGATACTACTAAAAATGTATTCAACAATATTCTGACATAACCTTTCCAATTCATGAGTTTCTTAAGAAATATGTTCCTTATAATTAGAGTAAGGAATGTATTAAGTCTTTTGAATTATTAAAAATAATGTTGTATAAGTGTCTATATTAAAATTTCACAATTGAATGAAGAAATTCCATGTTCATATCAATGCATCAAATGTAGAAGTGGGAGTAGTACTGGCACAATATGATAGTTATTTGATAGACCATATAAATTCTTATGATAGTAGGAATATGAATAAATCCAAAATAAATTATTCAACGACATAACATAAAGTCCTAGTCATGATTTTTTCCTTACAAAATTACTGCAACTATCTCTTCGCTAACCCCTTTATATTCATCACAGATCATCAAGCCTTAAGATACCTGGTCAACAAATGAGTATACTAGGGGTGAATTTTTCAGTGGATACTATTATTTCAATATTTCAAATTTGAGGTGATAGTTTGACCAAGGAAAAATAATATCATGCCCTACCATTTGTCTCAACTTGAAACCATAGATGAATAAATGGAAATCAAGGAAAACCTTCTTAATGCACATTTACTTAAGGTTGAATAAACCCCTATTGAGTTTGCGTAAATTGATTAGTTTCTACACAAGAAAAGCAACATATGAGTTATCTGAAAATAAAAAAAAATGGCAATGAAAGTAGCCCCTTTTACACTAATTAATGGACAACTAGATAAATTTGGGACAGATGAAATACTTCGGAGGTATGTACTATAACATGAAAGGCAGGCTGTGATAGATGAAACAAATAATGGCCCTACTAGAAAACCTTGTCAGGGTGACTTGATAGCTAGAAAAAATTTGCAATCTGGATTATGGAGACCAATCTTATTTAAAGGTTGTCTAATGATAGCCTAGAAGTGCAATATTTGTGAAAAGATAGGTCGACCATTTTCAAAGAATGAAATTCCACTAAATTCCATAAACCTAAACTTACCTTTTGATATATGGCCTATCAACTGATTGTTAGTTTATTCCCTAAAAGGGATAAAATAATGGGTGCAAAATATATTATTGTTGTAATGGAATATGTAACAAAATGGGTAGAAATAAAACTAATTAAATCTTTTACAAAAGAAGTAGAAACTAACTTCATTTATCAAAATACAATAAAAAAATTCATATGCCCCTTAATTATAATTAACAATAGGGGCACACATTTTTTCAATGCTACCATTAAAATATTTCTACAAAAAATTGTGATTGAACATATAAATATGATGGCTTACCGTCCATATATCATTAATAGTGTAGTAGAATTGTTTAAAAAGACCTTGCACAAAGGACTTAGCAAGATATGTAGTTTCAATAGAGATGATTGGGATGATAAATTCCTAGTGGTATTATGGCCATATCAGATGGCATATAAACGATCAATTGGGAACACGCCATTTAAAATAGTTCGTGGATAGGAGGAAATAATACTATTGCACTATATAACAAATCAACAAGAGTATTGACCATGTTAAAGTACAACATCAACAACATTGAAAGAGAGTGACCCCATCAACTTCATTGAATAGAAGGAGATAGACTACATGTTGATCTGAATGGGAATATTAGTGTTTTTTGTGCTAAGATCCAATTTGGAATATAGAAAAAGTGCTTGAGGATTATGAGGTAAATTGCAAGTTAAAATGAGTTTTTATGTGTTTTTATGTGAATTTCTTGAGAAAATTAGCATAAAAAAAGCATTGAATAGTAGCATCTAAAAGACATGAAAATCACAAAAACAGTAACACAATAGCACATGATGAAGGAGTTTACCCTGCCTGGGCTACGTATCCTTGGTCCAGCTTCCAATGGCTTGGCCCTCTTCTATTATGCTCAGCGTGATTACATGTGTTTACAGTGCTCCAACAGCTCTGAAACGTGTTCTATCAGCTCTAGAATGAAAAAAAATGCCTTTATAGCCACTTTCTACCTCAAATTTGGTCAAAAACTCCTCAAGTTATGATCTCCCCCAGTTCCTTCATTGTTCTATAAAACCCTCAAAATTCAGCACCGAACCCACAATTTCTCCCCCAAAATCACTAACGAAGTGCCAATTCCACCAAAAATAGGAAAAATTGCCAAGGCATTAATTTCCCCAATAAGGCCTTAAAGATGAATTTTAAACCATATGTATATGGTTAAATACAATTTTTTTTTAAATAAAAAATCTCATGTGGTTTGGGTAACCACCAACATCAAAGGCTGAGGGTGGTCATATGTCCGTCGGCGAATGGTTTGGTTAAGTGTTACAATTGGGGGGGGGGGGTTACCATTATGGCTTACCGAACCATTGGTCTCGTGGTGTCACATGGTGGAGGTTAGGTTGACGGTTACTCCTGGTTGCTAGCCCAACCGATGGTTCAGGTGGTTGCAGTGGCGATCTCCACGGCATGTCACATGGAGCCGGAGAGTTTAATGTTGCAGTTATGGTTATGTAATGGGGTGGGGTCATGGTGCTAGCCTCTCACCCAACCAGGGCTAGTGCTAGACCCCGACCACCAACCCCAATTCCAAAACCATATGATAAAAAAAGTATTCGGAAACCATAGTATGTTAAGAAATAACATGATGGTGTGGTGGCACAAGTTTGGCGCTTAGAGTTTGGAGGTCATGGGTTCGACCCTCGCCCACTCCACTTGGATTTCAACATAATTTGGGTGGCCCTTGTGCTGCCACATGGCAGCCCCTAGCCACACCACATGGCAGCCTCTAATTGGCCACCCAATAAACCAATCAAAAATTCGCCATAACAACCAATACAAATGTGTTAGTTGGCACAATATCATAATTTGAGTAAAACCATTGACCAATTCAACCTTCACAGTCACTCTACCATGTAGTTATTCCTAGTAAGCTGTACAGACTACTTACTCGGTTGTCCTCCATTTTTTTTTAAATTGTCTGTTTGACAAAGTTGATAGAACGCATTTCTAGGAGCATACAATGTCAATTTTCCATGAAACGAGTTGCGCTGGATTGAGAAAGACGAGATATTCACAGTAATTTAGGTTCCTATTAAGGCCTCGGAATTATACTGCCAAAACATAGGGGAAAACCACCCGGTCCGGACCTTAAAGCAGCTCCTTTTCCTTTTGGTGTAGTGGCTCCGACTGGGGATAATGGGACCAGTTTCCAAATAAGGATGATTTTTGGGTGTGTTTTGACTATAAAACATGAAATGGAAAATTTTTCTAATCTATCACATGCATCTTTCTAAACTGTTTATTCTATTATATACTTGGGTTGTTTCTTCCTTTATGTGATCTAAATAGATATCCTTCAACTATTAGTAATATAGATCATTTAACAGTTGAAAGAGATGAAAATTATGTAAGATGATTCTTCTAACAAAATACTTTGATTAGAAGAATTGTGAAAAATATATTGCATTCATACGTGTGATTATATATTCAATAAGAAATCACAGACAAATATTAGAATATAAGTGCATGTAACATTCATCTATAATAACGTTTCAAATATATAATGCAATAAAAAGAGGAATGTCAATCTCTAAATCAAGACTTAATACAGGTGAATAGAAGTACCATATGTATGAAGTTATACTCATGTAAACTGACAGTGATTGATATTATCCTCTTCACTTTCAAGAAATTTAAAGAGTAAAGTAGTGCAACATCAGTTAAACAACTTTGATTGTCAAAAGATAACAGATTGTATTCCATTAATTCATCAAATCACTCACAAACTTACAATAGTGAATTCTTTGCAAATGTTTTTGACAAATTTCTGGACCCTTCCCTAATTGCATGAGAGGGGTTTAAATACTAAACAAACTATGTTCTAAAATATATTATTACAAAAAAATAGAGAATGTTTCAAACAACCATCCTCATAAGACTAACTTTAACTACAATCTAGGGAAATAAAGTAACAATATGACTTAAGAGTTCTAATCTTTCTTTTGGATTTCCTCCTAAAGTTGAAAAAAATCTAGCATGGGCTTGAGTTGAGCTGGATGCGAAATCTGTGATCCAATCTGTCCTTTCAATATCGCATTTGAGAGTGATTTCTGTGATCTTTTTGTCGAATCTGTTAAAGCCTACAGGATCTGGTATTGATGATAAGGTTTGATCAGAAAATTCAAATAATTTTCTTGATCAAACTTATTTACTTTTTTAATTGTTTCATCCTGCATTTCTTCCTTTTGTTTCCATTGTGTTTCCAGCTATATGACTTCTAAGAGCACTTCAGACGTGCACTATTTGATAAGTTCTACTTTCACAAGCTGTTCACACACAGATTTAATAATTTCCTTTGCCAACTTGAATGATTTTGCTGCTACTTTCTCTGCCTGCTTTATCTATGCTTCCCAATATTTGAATAATATTTCCTTGAGGAACTTATCTACCTGGAGTATATTAGCTTCCTTACCTAAGTCTGATGCTTTCCATTGAATGTGTTCATTGATCTTCTTATTGATTTTCTCACATCCAAGTTTCTGGATAGCTACTTGTTGGATCAATATTTTACTTGAGTCACAATAAGAGCCAGTAATAGAAGCTTGTTGGTAAAATACTTCTTTTTGTTGCTTTATCTTAGCATTTACATCCAATTCTTCCTTTACGAATTTTTTAGTTGTGGTTGGCTTTGTAATCTGGTCATTGCTACTTCCAGTTGTGTTTTCTTCTCAGTGATTTCTGCTCGATACTACAAATTAAGACTCTCAGAATATTTTTGAAATTGGGCCATCTTCGATTTCATTTGCTCACTAGAGTTAGACTTTTATTGGTGTAACAACCTCTCTAATTCTTGTATTCTATCTTATTTCTGCTTCAGTAACATTTTAGCCTTTGTGGCCTTATCAACAGTGGCAGTAGCATATGCCCCTACAAATTGTGATAGTTTGGTTAAATGTTAAGTAGGATCAGCTAGGGGATCCTTCCATAAAACTTCAACAGATTCATTTGTAAGGTTTGAGGTTGTCTCATCAATTCTTATCCATTTGTTTCTCTTTACTATAGCCTTATGACTAGGACTGTAGAAGATATCCAATGAAGGAATTTCATCAACTTGTAACACTATATTTTTTGTAGGGTAAGCTGGAATGATCTCTCGATCATGAGTTTCTGGAACTTGTTGTAGTGGTATAAAATTTTCCACTAACTTCTGGGAATGTTTAGGTGTTTGAAAACTAGTAGCTTGATCAGCATTGGGATTGGTTTTAGGAGTTTTTATTGCTTTATAAAACTCATCCCATTCACTACTCAAATTCTTTGGTTAGGACATTTCTGACTGGTCAAGTGTATCTTGACTGTGCCTAACTTCTTGAGAATTTGACTCTGTTCCATTACTTCTTTTTTTCTCTTGTATCTCAATCTCTTGGATTACTTGATCAATTATCTTTTCTGGGATTTACTTTATGTTTTCTAATTCATTTTCAGAATGATCTGAATTGTGAGATTGATGTTCTGATTGCCCTGACTCATCTTCAGACATGTCTTTTTCTTCATTATCCAAGCTAATACTTGGAGTAGGTTTATTGACATCTTAAATAGTTAACAAGTTAAGAGGAATTCTCTCCAGTATCTTATTTATGTATGTTTGGAAGGCTTCCAAATCATCTTGGCTGAGTTGGTTGGATGCAAACTTAAGTATATATGAAAACTTTTCCATACCTTGAAAGAAATCATCAAATCTGTCTATTTCTTTTACAAAAGGCTTCATTTTGAACTCTGCGATCTATTTTTTAATTACATCATTTGGATCATATGGTTGTTTTGGAATTACTTCCAAATTCAACAGAATAATATTTTAAACTTCCTTGTAGGCATGACCAATATCAAAAAGTGCAAAAGTATCGCACTGCAAAGGAAAATTAGGCCAAACGACCTTATTAGCATCTTTAAGCTATTTAAAAATGCCATTAACAAGCTGGTAGGCTATCTCTCTTGCAAGTAACTTCTCAAGAACATAATATGGTATGACATGGGGAGAAGCATAACTCCCAAATACTCTGACATATGTGAAAATATCCTCTGCAAAACATCTAGCAATAGAAAGAATATATGTCCTAGCCTCTTTGCAAACCCTAGGGGCTTTCTCATTGAATATCATCTGGTGCATAGGTAACATGACTCTATGAAATTTTTTGTAAATATGTAAATGGAAGTCTGAATCCCAAAGGACTCTGTGATAAATATGGATTGGATTAGGGTCTTGGGTAGTCCATTTCCATCCCATGGTAGGAAAACTAGAAGAAAATAAAATTGCATCCATGATATAGGAACTCATGTAAAAGGGAGGTATTTCTCTAGATGAAACACTTATTTTACTCCTATACGCCATGATGTGTCTAGCTAAATTATCAGTTAGTATATTTGCTCAATTCAGAATTAAAGAATTGACGATTGCGTCAATTAATGGGACCCAATCTACAGAAAACCTAGTGGTATAAGGTTTTTCATATAATCTGGACAACATACCGGTAGTATAACTGTAAGGGAAAGGAATTTGGGCAATTGGGTACGTATCGAGTTTATATCGCTTAAGTTTGCCTTCATATTCTTTCCATTCCTTTATGACTTTCATAATATCTATATTTTTTGTTCTAAAGCCTTGAAGAAAAGCCTTTTCATATTTCTGTTGTGGGAAGGGTAGATGGTACATTGCTTGTAAGTCTTCTGCACTAAATGACCCAATATTCTTACCTTTTGAATCTTTGAATGGTCTGTCTTCTATGCTTAAGTGGTCGATTACCCACTTAGCCATGTCTGTATAGGGAAGAATATTTGCCCTTGCTGCTACCTTATGGACGAATGAACATACAACGTCGAAGTAGGTCGGGTCTGAAGTAACTAACATGCCTATTGTAGCGACTTTGGTTATTACCCTTAGCTTTTCATCCTCGAAAAGCTTATACATTTATTCCCATGATGAAATGTCGCAATCCTTGTGGCAGGTGGTGTCTAAAAATAGAGGAGACATATCTGAGTCTTCGGTAGATGATGATTTGTCAATTTCTTTGCCTTTCTTGTTCATTTCATTTTTTCTCACTCTATTAAGTGGTCTCCTGATTTCAAGCGAACAGAGCGAACATTAAAAGTATAAATAAATGGGAGAAAAATAGAATTGAAACAAATGCGGCATTCAATCACTTCAACACATGCTCGAAGTAGATATGAATCTATCAAAACCTTACTTCTATTTAAATGTTATTAATCACCAATAATATTTTTAAATCAAATCTCTCTCACCTTCATGTGAAATGTCTATCGATCAACTTAAAGAGTTGTATCTCGTATTTCAGTTTGATATGAAATAATTTATTTCGAATTCTTGAGTAATTAAATTCCATTCATCGCATTTCGCAACTCATAAATTTTTCATTTATGATGTTACCCGTAAATTCCGCGAAATGTGATCTATGCAAATCGCACATCGCAACTTTTACTCGTTAAATGAATTTTCTTTCAGTTAATTTCTGTGAACTGCGAAGTGTGCATTCAAGTCAAGTGGATGCGCTTTATGGGACTTCAGAGCTTTATGTTTATTACTTTATTGGCTTGTCGGGTCTGCATAATCGCAACTTATACCAAATTGCTTTAAAAGTTTGATCAGTTAAATGAGGTGTGATGCGATTTTAGTTTAAAACGGCGATTAAAGAATTTACAATAAGATTTTAATATAACTTTGGAAAAATATTAGCGCATTTCGCAGCCCACATGACTTAGTGGGTTTCAAGTTTTTTAATTTTCTAAGTTATGCAGTTTGCGATGCGCACCAAGGAATAAAGAAGAAAAGGACAAAGAAACTTTATTTCCTAAATTTTTTTGACTTAAAGCTAAAAATAAATGAAAATGAATTTCCTAATTATTTCTAAAGGGTCCCCATTTATTAAAATAAATGGGGGGTGTTGTATAGCACAACAATTGACGATTCACTTGGGAGAACCAGCTATCTCTTACTAACTTTTTGAAATTTCTGAAACTTTTTTGAAATAAAAATAGTTGCAAGAATGAATTTCAAACAATTAATATCTTACTAAGAAATAAAATTCTCTTGATTACAATTCATAAGAATCCCTCTTTTAAGGATATAAGTATGAGAATCTATATCAGTCTTTACTCAATTCCAAAAGATAAAGCAGGCAGCTCTTACAGAGCAGATTTATAAATATTTACTCTTTTATCACAGGTAGAGCCTTTGTTCCAATAGGAAATTTAAGCTCTTGGCGGGTTTACCTTTTACCCAGCAATGATTCATTGTCCCATCTAGTGTTTCTTATAATTTTCAAAAATAAATTCTAACTTTATAAAATTGATTTATTTTTTTTGAAACTTTTTATTTTTGTATCATATATTTATTTACTTAAAAGCCATTGTCTTGGCTTGGTAACCAAATGATGACAATGCCATTCAGTAGTTGTAATTGAACTGATCAAGCTGGCTCTTGATGAGACCCCTTGTCCTCTTGATATAATCTCAAGTCATTACCCTATTTTGGTAGGCAGTATTGGTAATTTCAGTTCAACTATTTCATTATGAACATGGTAAGAAAGCTCGTGATGAGATTTATTATCTTTTAAGATCCTATAGTTATAATATTTTTTGAATTTCTTTCAAAAATTAATAAGTTTTCCCGGATGGGGTGAATCATTGGTCCTTTTGAGGATTCTGGATGATAATGTTGAGTTTTAGATTTCTTCTCTATAAAAGAGTCTTTACTATGTTAAGGATTATTTTCTAGAGTGATAACAAAATAATCATGCTATATAAGGATGAGAGTTCATCAGAGAATAAATAACTTCAGTGAAATTTCATCTTTCAGTAAAAAAAAAAATCTATTTGTCTTTCAAACCTTTCAATTATTTCCTTAACATTTCTTATTTCTATGTGTGATAAATCAAAAAGGATCATCTGAGATATTTATTTGAAAAGAGACAAATTTATACTAAGAAATTTGTATTCTCCTAAGGAAAAGAAAAAGACACTAAGTATACAAGGAATAGAAGGGGTTACCTCCTATGAAAAGTATTTTTTCAAAATCTGCCCAATAACAGGAAAAGAATCTCTTTTTCCTGATAGATATTGCAATCAGAATGTTGATGGGCCTATTTCTTCAATTATTTGAAATGAACCTAGCCATAGTTTTGGAAACTTCATGTGTTTACCTTTTTCCTCATGTGCTTTGTCTAATTTCAATACCATATCACCGATTTGAAAATTTTTTGGAGTAATATAAGTTGAATCAAATGAGGCTTTTACTATCTATTGATGATGTGCATGAGTATGTTTAGATTTTTCTCTTTCTTCTTCTAACTTAAGAATTTGACATTGTCTAAGTTGTAAAGAAGAAGAAGGAGATTCATCAATAAATTGTACTAGGGAAAGAGAGGGAATAACTACATTGGTAGGAAGTACAACTTCTTTTCCATAGACAAGATTAAATGGAGAAGTGCCAATAGAAGCTTTCTGAGTTATTCGGTCTACCCAAAGAGAAAATATTAATGATTTATGCCAATTTCGTTGGCTTTGATCAACATTTCTTTTGATTATTCTAATTAAGTTTTTGTTCGTGGATTCTACTAAACCATTTTCTTGTGGGTAGTAATTTGCAGAATACTTAATTTTAAAACCTCTTTTGACTGCAAATTCCATCATAGTAGTTCCTGATAAGTAACATGCGTTATCAAACATTAAATGAGTAGGTAAACCAGACCTAGTTATGATATATTGGTTGATGAAATCAATGATATTCTTAGAATTGGCTACCATCATGGAATTGCTTCCACCAATTTAGTAAAGTAACCTTTAGCTGTGAGAATATATCTATGTTGTTTGGAAGAGTTAGGAACAATCTCACCGATTATATCTAATACCAATTGTTCAAATGGTTGTTTTATATTGACTGGCTGTAATGGGAAGGTTGGCTTCCATTGTCTTCCAGATGCACTTTGACACACCTTGAATTTTCTTGCATATTCATGAGCATATTTGAAAATTATAGGCCAATAGTAACCTGCATGCAGTATTTTGTGTGTTGTCGTATTTCCTCCAACATGTCCTCTAGCCGATCCATCATGGAGTTCCTGCAAGACTTTATCTACTTCAGATTTTTCTAAGCATATTAGTAGTACAGAATCAAAATTTCTCCTAAACAATACATCATTGATTAATTCATATTTCTTAGCCCTTAATCTCAAAGCCCGTATTGTTTTGTAACTGATTTGGGTCGGAGCATATCCATTCTTTAAATAGAATATGAGATCAGCGTATTGAGATTGTGCATCATTGAGGCTTACCTCTAATGTTTGCACATTTATACATGAATATTCTTCTGTTGATAGATGGAATGCTCCTGTAAGCATTCTACAAAAACCTTGAGCTCTAAAAATTTTAGAGGGTCTTATTTCTACATCATATTATTGCAAAGAGGTAACCCAGTTAGCCCTTTTCTCTCCTAATTCTCTTTGCATTAATAGTTGTCTCACTTCAGAGAATGGAACAATGATTTTGGTGTGAGTTTTTAGGAGAAATGGATTGAAATTATTTATAGCCTTAAAGACAACAAATTCTTGCTTTTCAATAGATGAATAATTTAGTTCTGCACCTTGAAAATTGGAACTAAAAAATGATATTGGTGCTTCAATTTGTTGGTCATTAAGTTGTGTTAAAATAGCAACGTATGATGTATCTGATGAAAAAGTATATAAAGTAAAAGGATTAAGAAAATTGGGGGTAGTCAGGAATGGAGCATTGACAATGGATTGTTTAATCAAATCAAATGCTTCCCTTTCATTATGCCCCCATTTAAATATTTATGTTTTCTTAATCATGTTTTGTAATGGTAAAACTATTTGTGAAAAGTCAGGGAAAAACCTTTTAACAAAATTAATTTTCCCAAGAAATTATTGCATATCTTTCTTATTATGAGGGAAAGGAATTATTTTAATCTCTTCAATTCTTTGAGGATCAATATAGATACCTCTTTTTGACACAATGAATCCTAAATTGTTTCCTTCATCTAATGCAAAAAATGAATTATTTGGGTTTAATGATATGCCATACCTTTTACATCACTCAAAGACTTGCTTTAGGTCATTCACATGATTGGTTACTTATTTAGAAAAGACTGTAATTTCATCTAAATAAATAACCATTGATTTATTTATGAGCCCCCTAAAAATTATGTCCATAGCTCTCTAAAAAGTTGCACCTACATTAATTAATCCAAATGCCATCTTTTGATAGGCACAAGTTTCCCACATAGTCCTGAATGTAGTCTTTAATCTATCATCTAGATGTAGGAGGCTTTGGTTATATCCTGAAAATCCATCTAGAAAGGACATAAGTTCAGAACCAGCTACTGTTTGCAATACCTGTTCCATGGTTGGTAATGGAAAGTTGTCTTGACATGCTTTGTTTCAATTCCTAAAATCAATGAAAATTCTAGTATCGCCATTCTTCTTCCTGACATGTACCAAATTTGATACCTGTTTATAATGCGTGACTGGAAATATGATTTTTTCCTTAAGGATTTTTTTCAGTTCTGTTTTGATTTGATTTTCAAGATTTGGATGAATTTTCCTCAATTTTTGTTGTATAGGTTTTTCTTTTGAGATCAGAGGGATGGTATGTTGAATAACATAACTATCATATGTTTTAAGATCAGTGTAATCCCAAGAAAAGACACTTTTGTATATTCTAAATAACCTGATAAATGATAATCTTTATTCGGAAGATAGACAAAGACCTAGATTGACATTTTTAGGTTTTTCGTCAGTTCCTAGATTTACTAACTCAAATCTTCAGGTAGATATTTGATTTTTTAAGTTAGTAACTCTTTTAAGCCTGTCTTTCAGATCATATAGGTCTTCTAACTTGAAAACAGACTTAGGAATAGCATTTTTTTCTTGTTCTTCCTTAATCTGAATGTCATGTTCATTTTCATCTAAAATTTTATTATCATAAGATCCTTCAGATATTTGATATTAAGATCAATGGCTTTGTACAAACCTTGGACTAATGCTTCGTATTCATCTATATTGTTTGTACAATTCAATTCTAGTCTGCAGGCTAACATTGTTTTTTCTCCTTCTGGGTTTATTAAAATACAGCCAGTGCATGCACCATATTTAGATTTAGAACTATCAAAATAAAGAGTCAAAAATAAATAATTAACTACTGCTTTATCTACAAAATTTATACATTTTGAACTATATGTCTCGGAAAAATTCTCAATCTAAGAAACAACTGCATTATCAAATAAAGGTGATGGTTGTGCATTGAAATTTCCAAAAAATGACTCTGCTGAGTAGTTTCCAATAATGTTATTATTGAATTCTACTGGCTCATTTACTCCTTCAATATCAGTGATTGTATGCTTCATGAACTTTTCACGGTCTACCCGAATTTGATTTGGCTTTCCATTATATGGTACCCACATATGCGACGATTTTGTTGCAAAATATCCATGAAGTTTTTCAAACTAGTCTCAGCTTAAAACTAAGCCATAAAACTCAAAAATATCAGCCAACAGTACATCAATTATTTGAGTAACCTTGGGTTTTGATGAAAATCTGATGGAAACATAATTTATTACTCTTACTATCTCTACTCTGGTTCTATCAAGTTGTACTATATGAACCGGGGAACTCTGAGGAGTTATGTTCAACTTAGCATAGATTGATTTTGGCATTATATTAGAAGAAGCCCCTAAGTCTATTAAACAATTATGAACATTTTTATTATAGATCTCATAGGTTAAGAGAAATGGAGGACTATGAGAGATGGATCGATCACCTGTCATAATCAAGTTAGTAGCATATATTTTAGTTGGAGGAGAAGGTGGCTTACCCTTTTCATTAACATCTTGTACTATTACTGGACCAAGTAAGGTTGAAGCAGGAACCACATTTAAGTCTCTAAGTAAGATTTTATGTTGTTTCTTTAATTTGGTAAGCTCATGAATTGAAATGTTTGCCCTGGTTTTCTTCATATCTTCAACTATATTATACTCAAAAGTATCTGAGACTACCATTGTCTTCGATGTAGGTGGAGTATCTGAAGTTAAGGGACTTGTTTGTGTAGCCTTTGAAGTCGATTTTTTTCTTATTGATTTATCCTTAGCAAGAGTTGAAAACTTTTTTTGTTGATTTGGTTTCATTGCTTCAATAATATTTTTTCTCCTTGTACTCACAGGTAAAGCTTCATGTTGTTTTTCAGTTGGTAGGATGAAATACCACATTCCATTTAGCTCAACTTCTTCTTCTTCATCGTCCTCTTCTTCCTCTGCTTTCTCTTCCTCTGTATCTTGATCGGATTCAACATTAGATATGATATTTGGAGTTTGAGTATTAGAGGACTGACCTTTCTTAAAGTTTCTGAAAGCCTTTTTCGAGATAGAATTTTCAGCAATTTGTTTCTTGATATCTGTCATCTCATTTGTCATAGTCTTCAAAATGTTTTGAATACCTTCCACATCAAAAGGGTATTTTGGCAGTTTCTTTTTATAATCATCTTTGAAAGATACCTTTTTTTATTTTCGATCTTCTTGAGAATTATTTTTCTCAAGAGCAGTTATGTGTTTCTCTACAGATAGAGATTCCTTCATTTTTTCTGCAAGTGTCGGCAATTTTTCTCTATCAACAAAAATAGCTATATTGGATGGAAGCGATGAAATATACCACTCAATTTAAAATTATGCACCAAGAACTTATGTAGCAGTAATTTTATTAAGTAATTTATTATATCTTGACTTAAAATATTTTATCTTCTCACATATTTTAAATTTTAGATTTGATAAATCATTGATGAGCGTGGCGGTGGTCCTGTCATCCCAAAAATTATCTAGAAATTGTTCTTCGAACATATTCCAGCTAGTTATAGAGTGGGCAGGCAGTGAAAAATACCAGGATCCTGTGGATCCTATTAGAGTATATGGAAATAATATTACAACGCAATCCTCTTCAACTACTTATTTTAGACTGATGGCTAACATAAAATTGTGAATGTGTTCTTCTGTCGGAAGACCATCATCAAGATTAAATTTAGGTAACCATATTTCAGGATATTTTGGAAGAGCATGAAGAGGAGCGGGCACATTTACAGCCCCTAGATTGTTTCATGGACATACGTTTGGTGGAGGTACTTGGCCTGGCATTGGAACTTGGGTGGATGTGATGGATTGAGTTTGAGTTGAAGAAGAGGGAGGTTAAGTGCTAGGAATAGTTGAAGGGATAGTAGTTTGAGTACTGGAACTAGTTAAAGTAAGACTGATTATTAGAATGGAAGTTGTGGAAGTGAGCGGAGGTAACGATGATGAAAGGGATAAAATCTCGCTAGGGATTGACTCTGATTGAGTCCTCTTTATTCTCTTTTGAGTACTATCATTGGGAAATTCAAAAGGAAGAATTCTTGTCTTTTGACTTTCTGATCGAGTTAATATTCTTGATGAGAATCAGGATATAGTATGGGTTGAGTATCACTGGGAGACTTAGGAGAAGGATGATCAAATTCAGATTTTAAAGATGAGGATCTAGATAATTTTCTAGAAGTTGATGGGGATCTAAAGGGAGAGAAACTCTTAGATTGACCTTTAGAGTGATCAGACCCTTTTTCCATTCACAAGGCCCTCCTTCTAGCACTAGAATGTTGAGGCCTCGGAATTCCATTGCCAAAACATGGAGTAAACCACCCGGTCCGAACCTTAAAGCAGCTCCTTTTATGTTTGGTGTAGTGCCTCCGACTAGGGATAATGGGTCCAGTTTCCCAATAAGGATGATTTTGGGGTGTGTTTTGATTATACAAAAAGAAATTGAAAATTATTCTAATCTATCACATGCATCTATCTAAACTATCTATTATATTATATTCATGGGGTGTTTCTTCCTTTATGCGATCTAAAGAGATATCCTTCAACTATTAGTAATATAGATCATTTAACAGTTGAAAGAGATGAAAATTATGTAAGATGATTCTTCTAACAAAATAGCTTGATTAGAAGAATCATGAAAAATATATCGCATTCATATGTGTGATTATATATTCAATAAGAAATCACAGAAAAATATTAGAACTAAGGTGCATGTAACATTCATCTATAATAACGTTTCAAATATATAATGCAGTGAAAATATGATTGTCAATCTATAAAGAAAGACTTAATACAAGTGAATAGAAGTACCATATGTACGAAGTTATACTTATGTAAACTGACAGTAATTGATCTGATCCTCTTCACTTTCAAGAAATTTAAAGAGTACAGTAGTGCAACATCAGTTAAACAGCTTTAATTGTAAAAAGATAATAGATTGTGTTCCATTAATTCATCAAAGCACTCACAAAATTACAATAGTGCATTCTTTGCAAATGTTTTTGACAAATTTTTGGACCCTTCTCTAAATAAATGAGAGGGGTTTAAATACTAAACTAACTATGTTCTAAAATAGATTAATACAAAAAAATAGAGGAGGTTTCAAATAACCATCCTCATAAGACTAACTTTAACTACAATCTAGGAAAATAAAGTAACAATTTGACTTAAGAGTTCCATTCTTTCTTTTGGATTTCCTTCCGAAAGTTAACAAATATCTAGCATGAGTTTGAGCTGAGTTGGCTACGAAATTTGTGATGTAACCTATCCTATGAATATCGCATTTGAGAGTGCTGGCTGATTGTCAAATCTATTAAAGACTACAGGATCTGGTATTGATGATAAGGTTTGATCAGAAAATTGCAATAATTTTCTTGATCAAACTTATTTACTTTTTTAATTGTTTCATCCTACATTTCTACCTTTTGTTTCCATTGTGTTTCTAGTTGTTTGACTTCTAAGAGCACTTCAGACCTTCACTCTTTGATAAGTTCAGCTTTCACAAGATGTTCACACACAGATTCAATAATTTCCTTTGCCAACTTGAATGCTTTTTTTGATGCTTTCTCTGCCTGCTTTATTTGTGCTTCCCAATATTTGAATGATATTTCCTTGTGGAATTTATCTACCTAGGGTAGATTAGTTTCCTTTCCTGAGTCTGATGCTTTCCATTGAATGTGTTCATTGATCTTCTTCTCGATTTTCTCACATTCAAGTTTCTAGATATCTACTTGCTGGATCAATATTTTACTTGAGTCACAATAAGAGCCAATAATAGAAGCTTGTTGGCAACATACTTCATGTTGTTGCTTTATCTTGGCATTTACATCCAATGCTTCCTTTACGAAATTCTCTAACTATGGTTGGCTTTGTAATATGGTCATTTTTGCTTCCAGTTGTGTTTGCTTCTTAGTGATTTCTGCTCGATGTTGCAAATTAAGACTCTCAAAATATTTTTGAAATTGGGCCATATTCGATTTAATTTTATCACTGGAGTTAGACTTTTCTTGGTGTAACAGCCTCTCTAATTATTGTATTATATCTTATTTCTACTTCAAGAACATTTTAACCTCAGTGGCCTTATCAACAGTGGCAGTAGCATATGCCCCTGCAAACTGTGATAGCTTGGTTAAATTTTCAGTAGGATCAACTAGGGGATCCTTCCATAAAACTTCAACAGATTCATTTGTAAGGTTTGAGACTATCTCATCAATTCTTCACCTTTTGTTTCTCTTGACTACAGCCTTATGACTAGTACTGTAGAAGATATCTAGCGAATTAATTTCCTCAACTTGTAACACTATCTGTTATGTAAGGTAAGCCGGAATGATCTCTCGACCATGATTTTCTGGAACATGTTGTAGTGGTATAAAATTTTCCACGAACTTCTGGGAATGTTCAGGTGTTTGAAAACTAGTAGCATGATCAGTATTGGGATTTGTTTTAGGAGTTTTATTGCTTTATCAAACTCATCCCATTCACTACTCAAATTCTTTGGTTGGGAATTTTCTGACTGATCAAGTGTATCATGACTGTGCTAACTTCTTGAGAAGTTGACTCTGATTCATTACTTCCTCTTTTCTCATGTATCTCAATCTCTCTGATTACTTAATCAATTATCTTTTCTGGGCTTTCCTTTTTGTTTTTGGATCCATTTTTGTAATGATATGAATTGGGAGATTGATGTTCTGATTGCCTCAACTCATATTTAGACATGTCTTTTGCTTCATTATCTAAGCTAACACTTGGAGTAGGTTTGTTGACATCTTAAATAGTTAACAAGTTAAGAGGAATTCTCTATAGTATCTTATTTCTGTATGTTTGGAAGGCTTCCAAACCATCTTGGTTGGGTTGACTAGATGAAAACTTAAGTATATCGAAAAAAAATTCCATACCTTGAAAGAAATCATCAAATCTGTCTATATTTTTTACAAAAGGCTTCATTTTGAGCTCTGTGATGTAGTTTTTAATTACATCATTTGGATCATATGGCTGTTTTCACATTATTTCCAAATTCAACAGATTAATATTTGAAACTTCCTTTTAGGAATGACCAACATCAAAAAGTTCAAAAGTACTGCATTGTAAAGGAAAATTAGGCCAAACGACCTTCTTAGCATCTTTAAGCTGTTTATAAATACCATTAACAAGCCGGTAGGCTATCTCTCTTGCAAGTAACTTATCAGGAACATAATATGGTAGGACGTGGGGAGAAGCATAACTCCCAAATACTCTGACATAGGTGAAACTCTCCTCTGCAAACCATCTAGCAACAAAAATAATATATGTATTAGCCTCTTTGGAAACCCTAGGGTATTTCTCATTGAATATCATCTGGTGCATAGGTAACATGACTCTACGGAAAATTTTGTAAAAATGAAAATGGAGGTCTGAATCCCAAAGGGCTCTTTGATAAATATGGATTAGAGTAGGGTCTTGGGTGGTCCATTTCCATCCCATGGTAGGAAAACTAGAAGAAAATAAAATTGCATCCATGATATAGGCACTCATGTAAAAGGGAGGTATCTCTCCAAATGAAACACTTATTTTACTCCTATACTCCATGATGTGTCTAAATAAATTATCATATAGGATATTTTCCCAATTCAAAATTAAAGAATTGAAGCTTGTGTCAATTAATGGGACCCAATCTTCAGAAAACCTAACAGTATCAGGTTTTGCATATAATCTGGACAACATACGGGAAACATAATAGTAATGGGAGGGAATTTGGGCAATTGGGTACGTACCGAGTTAATCTCGCTTAAGTTTGCCTTGGCTTTCTTTCCATTCCTTTATGACTTTCATGAGATCTGGAATTTTTGTTCTAAAGCCTTGAATAAAAGCCTTGCATATTTCAACTGCGAGGAGGGTAGATGGTACATTGCTTGTAAGTCTTCTGCCTTGAATGACCCAATATTCTCACCTTTTGAATCTTTGAATGTTCTGTCTTCTATGCTTAAGTGGTCGATTACCCACTTAACCATGTCTCTATAGGGAAGAATATTTGGCTTTGTTGCTACCTTATGGACAAATTAACATGCAGCGTCAAAGTAGGTCGCGTCTGAGGTAACTGACGTGCATGTTGTAGCAACTTTGGTTATTACCCTTGGCTTTACATCCTCGAAAATCTTATACATTGCTTCCCATGATGAAATTTCGCAATCCTTGTGGCAAGTGGTGTCTGAAAACAGGGGAGACATATCTAAGTCTTTGGTAGATGATGCTTTCACAATTTATTTTCCTTTCTTGTTCATTTCAATTTTCCTCACTCCATTAAGTGGTCTCCTGATTTAAAGAAAATAGTGCGAACATTAAAAGTATAGATAATTGGGAGAAAAACAGAATTGAAACAAATGCGACATTCAATCACTTCAAGACTTGCTCGAAGTAGATATGAATCTATCAAAACTTTACTTCTATTTAAATGTTATTAATCACCAATCATCTTTTTAAATTAAATCACTTACACCTTCACGTGAAATGTCTATCGATCAACTTAAAGAGTTGTATCTCGTATTTCTGTTTGATATGACATAAGTTACTTCACATGCTTGAGTAATTAAATTCCATTCATCGCATTTCGCAACTCATAAATTTTTCAGTTATGATGTTACCCATAAATTCTGCGAAATGTGATCTGTGTAAATCGCACATCGCAAATTTTATGCGGTAAATGAATTTTATTTCAGTTAATTTCTACAAACTACAAAGTGCGCATTCAAGAAGTCAAGCGGATGCACTTTATGGCACTTTGGAACTTTATGTTTATTACTTTATTGGCTCGTCGGGTCCGCATAATCGCAACTTATATTGAATTTATTTAAATGTTTTAAACGGTTAAATGAGGTGCGATACGATTTTAGTTTATAATGGCGATTAAATCATTTTCAATAAGATTTTAATATAACTTCGGAGAAATCTTAGCACATTTCGCAACCCACGTGACTTAGCGGGTTTCAAGTTTTTTAAGTTTGTAATTTATGCGGTTTGCAATGCACACTAAGGAATAAAGCAGAAAAGCACAAAGAAACTTTATTTACTAAATTTTTTTGACTTAAAGCTAAAAATAAATGAAAATGAATTTCCTAATTATTTCTAAAGGGTCCCAATTTATTAAAATAAATGGGGGGTGTTGTATAGCACAACAGTTCCACACCATTCCAAAAGCTTTCATTTGATCATAATTTTGAGCACATTATCACTCCTCCCCACTGGAATCTTCTGGACCCCAAAATATCTTTCATTACTAAACATGTGGATGAGGGTATAGGCCCCTCACCCTTCCAGTCTCAATCGACTAGAATTTTCCTGAATTCAACAATATGAGATTTTCATAAAAATTGAGCTTTTTCCTTGATTCTGGATATCCTATCTTGTTGTTGTAGATACCATCATGCTGCAATTTCCCAGAATTTGTTGAACAACAAACTATCCTTGAATAAACAAACATGTTCCCACCTCAGTCATCAATCAAAGTAAATTTCAATAACTTGAAAAATTTCTCACCTCAAACATTGTTGACATGGTGGCTTGTAGCTTTTCTTTCCTTGTACTTCTGTCATCCTTTGACCAAGTGTTTTCACCATTGCCATGTATCATTTTGAAACCCAAAAGAAGTACTTGTAGAACCTATGCCTTATTTTTCATCTTTCCTTGGTGCTTGTTCTTTGGTTTTTGCACCATTTATCACCAACATCTTGTTCCCATCATTGTTCAATACTGATGTGGAATGCTACAAATCTTTCACATCCTGTTTACCTATTTTCAAAGGCAACATGTTAGAGCCATGAAACATCTTATTAAAACCATTCAAAAATTCAATGAAATCATCTTGTTCATTTGATGCATCATCTTGAAATATCTCATTCAAAACATCATTATGCTTGAACATTAACAAAGCCAACTTTTGACTTGCATTCATGATTCTCTCCATTTCTCCTGTATCTATCAGAAACAAACTCATCTTATTCTTATGTGCTCTAACTGTGTACCCAATTCCATTCTTGAACAAGTGGTACTTATTCTCATGGCGATGAAATACTTCCCAAAACAATACATGAAATCTCAAGTGGAACTACATCAAGTTCAACTTCGTTAAGAAAGTTTGAATTGATTGCAAACCTTAGGACGCACTTAATTCTTACCTACAAGTTTGCATTCTTGCATATCCAACCTAAAGGATAAGGTCTTCGATGTGTAATAGTTTCTAGATTTAACCTTTAACTATGTCTTCAGAAATCAAATTGGCTTGAGAACCACTATCAAAAAGAATGTATATTTTGGTATGCCTTGAAACATCTCTAATATGAAAGAGTTCAATTCTTGTATCATCATCTTGAGTTACATTAGAACAAATTCAAGAACTAGTGCTTGCTATGTTCTTTCCTTTCAAATCCATTTTTGTAATCTTGGTTTCATCTCCTGAATCTGAACCTAATTCATGTTCAATGATTGCAGTTGTTTTCTCCTTCTCTTTGGTTTTAAGTTTGTTTGGCTTCAACTCTGGATGGAGTTGCCAACGATGTTCTTCATCATTGCCATTTTTTGAACAATGTTTACATGTAATTTTTTATTTCTCTATTTTAATATAACCATTTTTCTTTCCTTTTCCATTTAAGTTACCCTTTCCTTTACCTTCATACTCAAGGAAACTATCACTTTTCTCATTTACACTATGTTTCCCTCTTACTTCTAGATGTGTGGCTTGAACACAAACCTCATATAATTTTGTGGGATTGAACATGAGAATAGTATGTTTAAGATAGTTGTGCAAACCCCCAATATACTTTAACCAAGTGTCTTGAGAAGGTAAATTGACACCCAAAACTAGTGCTCTTCTCCTAAAATCTTGTGTATAATTTTGAACACTTTGTCCCTTAGTTGTCTAAAATTATGCCAGTCCATTATGGATTTCTATATATATCCTAGAGGGTAAAATTTCCTTCAAATTTCAGCCTCAAATAAAACCAAGAGAATGAGATCTTACCATGGTTTTTCATTTCTTCTTGTGTCTTGTATTCCCACCATACTAGTGTTGCACACTCCAATATCAAGGGAGCTAACTGAATCTTTGTGTCATCATATTGAAGGTTTTTAATCCTGCAGTAGACCTCCAATTGACGAACCCAATTTTCAAGCTTCTCTGCATTCACTTCACCATTATACATAGGCAGCTCAAGTTTAATATCAAGTTTTAAAAAGGGTTGTTTACCAATTCATTTTGAGGTATGATGATGACTATGACTAATGGTTGTAGTAGTGGAAGAGGATGAAGGTGAAGGTGAAGATGGTGGTGAGGATGATGGTGGAGTAGATGGTGGCTTATCACCATTTCCATTACCTCCTCCTCCTAGAGAACCATCTCCTCTTAGAGGCTTGGAGCTTTCACCCTGCAACCTTGTATTCCTCTCTTCATAGAGGACCTTCACCTTATTTGTCATGTCAAAGAAAGAATTCCTGAAAGCCTTCTCATACTCTGACATATTATCATTTCCTCTTGTTGAATTTTGCAACAAGAAACAGTGAAATTGGCATCCGGAAACAACATCCATGATCCTAGTGAAAATTAAGCACCTACACTAGGGTGGGGCCCACACAGGCTATTTTTAGGTGAATGTAATTTTTTATTTTCCCTTAATATAGATGGACACTAAACTATAATCTATTCTCAATGTGGACTTTAAAATAGTTAATTGAAGTGGACAATCAGTTAGCTAAGTGAATTTCATGTTAAGAGGTTGGTTGGTGGGACATGCAGAGTGACTTGAGTTGTAACTAAGTGAATCTAGCTATAACAGAGTTGGAAGTGTAGTGGTGCATGAGTTTTGCAAGTTGTAAATTAGTTTAACTTAGTTAAGTGAGTTAAAGTCAATTGTGCTAGTTGTAATTGCAGATACACTAGTGAGAGATCAATTGAATTAAATATTAATTAATTCACATGTAGTGATCTCACATGCAACTGATGTTTTTACTATTATTAACTGCATGCATGTTTGATCCAGTGGAGACCCATTTGAGTTCTAGGTGAAAGGGAAGATAACTATCATTTGTGACAGTATCCGCTTACACACATGCAAGCACACACACATTGGATGAGCCCATGATATTTATGCAGTCAAGGCAGGCAAGGCATCCATTATTCAGGGTTATTTACCATTAGGGATTATGTAGTGGTGGTAGGCTGTCTGGAGACAGTAAATTGGCTAAGCACCTTGCCAATTTGTGTATGACAATGTGAGACAATTAGTTGATGTACTTAGGGCTCTTATGAGAAGAGTTGTGTATGTAATTGTTTCATGATCCATGATATAATATACAATAGAAGATAGTGGGGTTTTTAGTTGTAAGCTTTCCACGGGAAATTATCTGTGTTGTGTGTGATTGATCTTTCTTCGTGCTTATGTGACTGATCTTTCTTCATGCTTATGTAATCGGCGATTGTGTTTTTAATTCCACAAATATTTGTAGAAGAAATTTAGTATTTAACTTTAGAAAATTGTTATATCAGGTGAATCCAAGATATACATGCATATTTTATAATTTCTACATGGTATCAGAGCACAGGAGCTAAGTTTGTGGTTGGAAAGAATTCAAACTTGCAGAAATACTTTCTTGGTGCTATAGTTGATTCAAGATCGAAATGGCTTTCAATGGCTTGAGGTTAGAGTATGCACTCGAGGGCAGCATGAAATACATTGCTTGAAAGGAAAAGATGGAGGCAGTACTCGAATACCATTTCTTGAAGGAATTCATTGAAAAATATGTTCCTAAGCCAGATGTTGCAGATGTTTTAAATCTGGATGCATGGCAAAAGAAAGTGGAAAGGGTGAGGAGGATCCTATTAGAGGGAGTACCAGACCACATTGTCTCAAGCCTCCATGGTAAATCCACATCATATGTTATGTGTAAGGCTTTGGTGGATCTTATTCCAAAGCAGCGGTGACCATAGGAAATTTGTGCTCAAAGATAAACTCAAGAAGATCAAGATAGAAAAGAATGACGCTATTCTGGTATACTTTAAAAAAAAAATCCAATGTCGGGATGAACTTGGGAGTGTAGGAATAACTGTCATTGATGATTATTTGGTGAGTTTGGCTCTCCTAGGACTTCCTAAGAGTTGGCACAATTATGAAGACTCTGTCAACGAACGGAAAAAATTGCCAGATTGGGAATGACTGTGGTCAGATCTGGTGCAAGAGGAGTTCAGGTGGAACACTAGAGATGGATCTTCATCAAAGCATGATGATAACGAGGATTTTTCTTTGGCTTCCAAGGAAAATAAGGGGAAGGGGAATAAATTCCATTCTAAATCTGAGGTCAGTGAAGATGGAAAGGAGCACAACATGTCCAAAGTGAAGTGTTTTCACTATCACGAGTATGGACATGTTGTCACAAAATTTCCACAAAAGAAGAAGAAAAAGAAGGTTGTTGTATCTGCAGCTGGTGAGTCCCTTGCCTCGAAATTTGAGCTTGAATTCTCATTGATCGCATGCATGGTTTCAAGTGCATTGGGATCAGGGTGGTACTTGGATAGTGGTGCTTCCTTTCACATGTGGGAGACAAGAAACTTTTCAGTGACTTGGAGGAGAAAGATCTCCAGATGCATATTGAAATGGGTGATGACAAATGGTACAATTCTACCGGGATTGGTACCATTACCTTTCAGAGGGTGTCAGGTAAACTCTTTCAATTAAAAAATTTAATGCATGTACCAGGTTTGAAGAAAAATTTAGTCTCAGTTGCAATATTAAAGGATAGAGGCTATGGTGTTGTTTTCAGTGAAGGAAAATTTTTCCTGCAACACAAACCAACAGGACAAGCCAAGAAGATTGGGATTCATGTGAAGAATCTCTATAGACTTGATGTAGATGTGATTTCTATAGAGCTTCCAACTATTGGTACGTGTGATAAAGCCATGCAATTGACCCTTGAGAGGGAGCTGAATTTGCATGTAGGTGAGAATGAACCTCAAGATGTGGAGCAACCACATGCAGAGGATCATGGAGTGGGAGAAACCACTCATGCAGAGAAATTTTGAGCAAGATGGGCAGAGGGAGTGCATGCAGCTATAACACCAAGTGAGAGGTGGGATGACATGCATGAATAATCCCAAGAATAAATTTTGGGCAGGATTCATTGAGATGGTGTGGATCTCATTAATCGAACCTGGATACTAGGATCCCACAGAGTAGCAGTAGCAGGATCAGTTGGATTGATGCAGTTAGATGTCGTGAGGACATGAAATCAAAATGAAAATGTCAAATAATGGAGCACATATCAGAGTTGGCAGCAAGTGCAGAGTGCATGGATGCATGTGTCAACAACGTAGAGGATCCAGTAGACATGTGCAGTAGCTAGCAGCAAGTCAAAAGACTTTGATGACAGATGCATTATATTGATTCATTTGTTTGGAGGCTATTTAGTTTCGGAAGTGTTGCATGCAAAGTTTGCATGTGCGATAAACACTAGCGAAATGTTGCATGCAATAGTTGCATGTGCGAAAAACACTAGAGAAGTGTTGCATGCATGAGTTGCATGTCACATGCATGGAGTTCCATGTCGCATGCAAGGACATTCCTTTCTTGTTGAGAGGGGTTGTTGAAGTTTGCAACAAGAAATATTGAAATTTTCATCCGGAAACAACATCCATGATCCTAGTGAAAACTAAGCACCTACACTAGGGTGGGGCCCACACAGGATATTTTTAGGTGAATGTCTATTTTTATTATCCCTTAACATAGATGGACACTAAAATATAATATATTCTCAATGTGGACTTGAAAATCAGTTAGCTAAGAAAATTTCGAGGTAAGAGGTTTGTCGGTGGGACATGCAGAGTGACTTGAGTTGTAACTGAGTGATTCTAGTTGTAATAGAGTTGGAATTGCAGAGGTGCATGAGTTGTGTAAGTTGTAAATCAGTTTAACTCAATTAAGTGAGTTAAATTCAGTTGTGCTAGTTGTAACTGTAGATACATTAGTGATATATCAAGTGAACTAAATATTAATTAATTCACATGTAGTGATATTACATGCAACTAATGTTTTTACTATTATTAACTGCATGCATGTCAGATCCAGTGGAGACCCAGTTGAATTCTAGGTGAAAGGGAAGATAAATATCAATTGTGACATTATCCTCTTGCACACATTCAAGAACACACACATTGGATGAGCCCATGATATTTACACAGTAAAGGTAGGCAAGGCATCCATTATTCTGGGTTCTTTACCATCATGGATTGCGTAGTGGAGGCAAGTTGTCTGGAAATAGTCAATTAGCTAAGGAACTTGCCAACTTTTGTATGACATTGTGAGACAATTAGCTAATGTACTGAGGGCTCTTGTGAGAAGAGTTTTGTATGTAATTGTTTCATGATCCATGATATAATCTACAATAGAAGATAGTGGGGTTTTTAGCTGTAAGCTTTCCATGGGAAATTAGTTGTGTTGTGTGTGATTGATATTTCTTCATGCTTATGTAATTGGCGATTGTGTTTTTAATTCCGCAAATATTTGTAGAAGTGATTCATTATTTAAATTTAGAAAATATTTAGATAGCGTGAAACCAAGATATACATGCATATTGTATAATTTCTACAACTCCTTCATGAGACTTTCTTACTGAAGCTTTTACTGCAATTGGAGGTGAATCTTGTGGTGGATATTGTGGCAATTGTGCCCTCCTTCTCCTTGTGCCAACTAGGGAACCTACACCCACAAACTTGAATTCTCCTCTCTTGAGCTTCAACCTTGTAAGAATTTAAAGACTTGCAAAATAATTAAATCCTCCTTGCACAAGTAAACCTAGTGCTCTGATACCAACTAGTTTAGAATGGGAATATTAGTGTTTGGTGTGCTAATATCTAGTTCAGAAAATAAACAAAGTGCTTGAGGATTATGAGGTAAATTGAAAGTTAAACATGAGTTTTTATGTGTTTTTATGTTAATTTCTTGATAAAATTAACATAAACAGAACATTGAACATTAGAATCTAAGAGACATGGACATCACCATAAACAGTAACACAATAGCACATGATGAAGAAGTTCACCCCTCTTGAGCTATGTCTCCTGGTCCAACTTCCAATGTCTTGGCCCTCTTCTATTATGCTCAAAAGTGTGATTACATGTGTTTACAATGCTCAAACAACTTTGAAACTTGTTCCTTCAGCTCCAGAATGCCCAAAAATGCCTGTGTAGCCTCTTTCTGCCTCGAATTTGGTCAAAATCTCCTCAAGTTATGATCTCCATTAGTTCCTCCACTATACATTGTACAAAACCCTCAAAATTTGACACCGAACCCACGATTTCGCCCGCAAAAGTGCTAACAAAGCGCCAATTCCACCAAAAACCGGGTGAAATTTTCGGTTCATTAAGTTTCCCAATAAGGCCTTAAATCAAAATTTTAAACCATATGTATATGGTTAAATAACATTTTTTTTATAATAAACATCCCACGTGGTCTGGCTAACCGCCAACATCAAAGGTTGATGGTGGTCACATGTTCATTAGCTCATGGTGTGGTTAAGGGTTGATGTTAGTGGGAGGGTGGTTAGCACCGCTTCTTATCGAACCAATAGTCTCGTGGTGTTACATGGCGGAGGTTAGGCTGACGGTTACTCATGGCTGCTAGCCTAGCTGACGTTTTGGGTAGTTGGAGTGGCAGTTTCCACGACATGTTACATGGAGACGACGAGTTTAATGTTACGGTTATGGTAATGTAATGGGGGTAGTGTGGGGCTAGCCTCCTGCTCACGGTCCCCGCCCTCGGTGTGGTGACCAGGGTTGCGGCTAGACCCTAGCCCTCAACCCCAATTCCAAAACCATATGATAACAAAAGGATTTGAAAACCATAGTAGGCTAAGAAATAACATTATGGTGTGGTGGAAAAGGTTTGGCGCTTGGAGTTTGAAGGTCGTGGTTTTGACCCCTACCCACTCTACTCGGACTTCAACATAAATTTTTGTGGCCCTCGGGCTACCATGTGGCAACCCCTAGTAATGTGACATGGAAACTTGTGATTGGTTGCCCAATTAACCAATCAAAATTTTTCCACAACAACCAATACAAACTTTCCACTTGGCACAATATCATACGCTGAGGAAAACCATTAACCAAGTAAACCTGCATAGTCACCCTACCACATAGGCATGGCTAGTTAGTTGTATGGACTACTCACTAGGTTGTCCTGCATTTTTTTTTTAATTTACATGTTTGAAAAAGTGGTAAAAACACGTTTTTGGGAGCATATAGTGTCGATTTTCCATGAAACGAGTTGCACTGAATTTCGAACAACGAGATCTACGTGGTCGTTCAAGTTCCACACCATTCTGATAACTTTAATTTTTTAGCATAATTTTAAGCACCTGGTCACATGTAATAGGACAACAATGTTATGCAAATAGCTCACAAAACTGAAGAAAATATAGATCAATGACTTGAGAAATAGCCTCTTTGAGGGAGAAACCCCTTTTACATCACATAAATGAAAAATTATTAGATTATACAAATGATTAGACCTCCTTGGTATATATAGGAGTATAAGGGGTCACAATATAATCAGATCCTACATAACAATAATAATGTAAGTAAAAAAAATAATAATAGTGGGATTTTATGGGGCACAAAAATAACAATATGGGGGACACCTGGGTACAAAAATAACAATAGGAGGCTACACTAACGATAACAATACGGGGGATACACTAGTATTATAGGCACCTAGCATGCCCTTCTCCTTCAAATAAGTGTTTTCCTCAACACTTGAGTAGTTTTGGATGCTTTTATAAAAAATTCCCATCCTCCCATGTAGAATATTTAGTACGTGAGTTCTTCAACTTAATGAGATACTATGAAATTAATTGATTTTGTGGTTGTCAATTTCTTTTTTCCATGACTGCTTCAGGCTCAAATATGATTTTCCTTCTTCGCCAAGTTCTGGAAATACTGTTTGAATTGGGAGCTTGTCACCGATAACCTTCTTTAACCATGAAACATGGAAAATTGGGTGTACTCGGGATGATGCATGAAACTCTAACTTGTATTTCATAGTACCAATATTTTGCAACGCCTTGTAAGGAACATATTAGTTTGGTGATAATTTATCCTTCTTAGCTTGCTTGAGGGACATTATTTTGTGTGATTTTAGTTGTAAAAATACCTAGTCACCTAAATAAAAACTTCTTTCATTGTATTGTTGATCTACCTATCATTTTATTCGATTCTGCATCAAAGTGGGGTTATCCTTTAATATTTGTAGAACTTTTTTTTGATGCTCGATGTGATCTTCCACTCCTTGAACCTTATAATTTTATCTTAAATATGATGTGATGGATGGTGGATGATATCCATAAAGTTCCATAAATGGGATCATTTTTTTTGCAGTATGGAAGGAAGTGTTATACCACCATTCAGCCAGAGGTAACCACTTGATTCATTGTTTTTTTTTATTAGATACAAAGCAGCTAAGATATACTTCCAAAAAAAAATTCACTATCTCAGTTTTCTCATAAGATTGATGATGATAAGAGGAACTATGCGCTAATTGAGTACCAAGAAAAGAAAAAAAATTCGTCCAAAAATTTGTATTGAAAATGGGATCTCTGTCACTTACAATAATCTTTGGGTGTCCATGTAGATTTTGAATTGCTTCCATAAATGAAAAATCAACTGTGTTGGCTTTAAAAGGATGAGATAGAGCACAAAAGTGTGCATACTTGGTGTGTCTATAAAATACCACCATAATGAAACTCTTTCCTTTAGACTTGGGTAAACCTGTGATATAATAAATTGAGACCTCCTCCCAACGTTGATGTGGAATGGCTAAAGGTTGTAATAGATACGAGGGCTTAATTGTATCAACTTTATTTTGTTGGAAAACCATACATTCTACCACAAACTTCTGAATATCATATTTACGGCCATCCCAAAAAATATCTTTCTTAACCCTATGGTAAGTCTTTTAAAATCGTGAGTGCCCTCATAAGGGGGAGGTGTGTAATTCCAAAAGAATATTTTGTTTGAGTTGGTAATTATTACAAAGATATAAGCGATGCTTGTACCATTATGAATTTTTTTTCCAGATAAATGTATCATATGTAATTGGATCTTGCTGCAAATTTTGAATGAGTGCCCACACTTATTCATCATTCTTCCATTCATCCATTTATTTATTTATCCAATCAGGTTAGATAATATAAATGGAACAAAGAAATGCTTCCACATACTCATTCTTTCTTGAGAGTGAATTTTCAACAACATTTCACTTCTCTCTTTTGTATACAATTTCAAGTCATAACCCAACATCTTTGTGACTCATTTGTGTTGCTCTTTTGAAGATAATATTTTTTCCAAAAAGTATTTAGGACTATCATGAATTTATTTTACCTTGAAGTGTCTTCCTATTAAGTAAGGTCTCCATTTATTTAGTAAATGTAGTATTTCTGACATTTCCTTCTCATAAATAGGTTTGTGTAAATACTTTCCCTTGATTGCACAACTTTCAAAAGCAATGGGTCTTCCTTCTTACATTAAAAAAACACCAAATCCATTTCTTGAGGCATCACATTCCACAATAAAGGTTTTTGTGAATTCTAGCGTAGCTAAGAACGGTGCTTGGCACATGGCCTCTTTAAGATGTTCAAAGGTCATAGTTGTTTCTGGAGTCCAATAAAATTCATATTTATTCAGTAATTTTGTTAGAGGTATTGCTTCTATTCTCCCATAATTCTTAAAAAAATTGTTATAATACATGTCAACCCGAGAAATCCTCTATTATGCTGTAGGGTTGTGGGGATTTTCCATTCATTAATGGCTTTAATTTTGTTAGGGCATACCTTAACACCCTCATGAGATACAATATGACCCAAATATTCCACCTCCTATACTCCAAATAAACATTTGGAGGTTTTTGCATATAATTGTTTCTCCTATAATAGTTTGAGCACCCTATCAACATGTTGAACATGATCCTTCCAAGGCTTTTTGTAGATTAATATATCGTCAAAACATACTAACACAAATTTTCTAAGGGTTTGAAAATGGAATTCATCAAACCTTGAAATGTGTAAGGTGCATTAGCAAGGCCAAAAGGCATGAACAAAAATTAGTAATGGCCTTCATGTATTATGAATGTTGTTTTCAGAATGTCTTCAGTATTCACTCTTATTTGATGATATTCTGAATGAAGATCCATCTTGGTAAAGTAAATTGCTCCATGTAATTCATCCAATAATTTTATTAATGACAGGAATGGGGAATTTATCTTTAATAGTGAACTTGTTGAGCTCCCTATAATTTGGTCACATATTCCATGATCCATGCTTCTTGTGCACCAATACTACTGGGGTAGAGAAATAACTTTGACTAGGTTGAATTATACCAGCCTCGAGTATTTTTGAAACCATACATTCAATTTCACTCTTTTGGGCATAAGGATATTTCTAAGGTGTGGTGTTTAGAGGAAAAATTCCTAGAATCAATTAAATAGCATGATCATGATCACTAATAGGTGGGAGGCCTTTGAGAGTCTAAAATACCTTGGAATGGTTATCCAAGACTTTTTGTAGATATGTAGAAATAGATGATTTTGATGTTTGAACCTCTAGTGAGCATAATTTTGAAATTATGCCTCGTTTTTCTTTCTTCCTAAGATTTTTCATTCCATTAGAGCTAATTATCTTCCATGGTTTCTCTGCAATACCCCTTAGTTCAACTTCCTTTCCTTCCCAAAAAAGAATCAAGAAAATTTCTTGAAAATTAAAAGTTATCATCTCCAAAGATTGGAACCATTGGAATCCTAGTACAACATCAGCACCACCCATGGGAATGGAAATCATTAGACTAGTAAATACATATTCCCCCATGGTTAAATTGATATTATGGCACTTTTTAGAGAAATTTATAGTTCCTTTGTAGCCGTCACTTGACACTTTGGTGCTAGATATAGAAATCAATTCAATTCCTTGGCTATCTTATAGTGAATAAAATTATGTGTACTACCTGAATATATCATCACTGTTACCTTTTTCTTCTTGATATATCCTTCTATCTTGAGAGTTTTAGTGGTAATTCCCACTAATGCATTATAAGATATGGTCAGATTCATTTCTTATTTTTACGGGGTTGGTTCCTGGTGTATATCCTCCTCTTTTGATGTTTTTTTTTCCTTTTCTTCCTCCCATTCACAATCTATGTAAAATAATTTCTTCTTAACACACTTATGACCTTTAGTGTATTTACTATCACACCTGTAAAAAAATCCATTTTTCTCTTTTTTACTCCAATCATTGTGGTGTTAACCTTGTAGGTTGTGTAAGGCTAGGAGCAAAAAAACTTCCATTTTATTCTTGTGAGTGGTATGCTTCCTTTTTGCCATAATTTTGGTTTCAACTTTTCTTGCCACCTTGAATTCCTTCTCTAATGACTTAGGTTCCCAAAGGAAAACCTAAAGTTGGATGTTATCCTTTAAAGTCACTATGAAGACATCAATCCTATGCTCCTATGGAATATCAGTTACCCTGATATTCAATTTTTGGAAGTCCTCAATGTGATCCTCCATTTAACCCTTTTGTTTGATATTTATCAATCGGCTAAATAAGGTGTTTCACTTTGTATCCTCATAATGTTCTCTCATTTCCTCCCAAAATATTGACCAAGTACTAAGTGTTTTATGAGAAAAAATCCATCTATACCATACAAATTGATTGGGTTCTAAATATAAATATTCAATGTGTACCTTTTAAGTGTGTTTCACATCATGGAGATCAATTGATCCATTTGTAGTATTCATGTTACTATATCCTTGCCATAACACTCCCTCATGTCTATATTTGGATTGTGGTGGAGTATATAAAATCATAATTCATATTTTTTTTTTCCTCGTCGTGATTTTCATGGATTACCTTGTCACCACCGGGAAACCTTTCTTGCAGCAACTTTGTCAACTCTTCCAATTTGACATTAATCACATCCATGTCTACTTTAAAAACTCCCATTTATGGTTTTAAACCATCCTTAAAACCTTCCATGTCCCTTTTTTATTTTTAGTTCTAAACCATCCATCTTAACATTCATCATCGCTTCCAATTCATTTTTGGTTACTCTTTGTGAGATCAAAATTTTTTGCACTTGGTCTCATAATTTTGATATATCATGTTGCATTTCTTCCTCTTCTTCATGTGTCATAGAAGATATTTATTATTTCTTACTAGGTGTGTCAATTTTTTATTTCGGGGAATTTTGGAATTAAACAATGATATTTATGCTTCACTATGCCCTTTGAATCACTTCAAAAAAAAAATTCAAACCAAAGTTATGCAAAATTTTAAAACAATACACATCCTTTTCTTTCTTTTTTGCAGCTTCTTATTGAAACTAATGTATCTTTGTAATTTGGATCTCCAAGGTATGAAATTCTGACCTATGGTAAGGCATTGAGCCTTCCTTCCAATGCCAGAAGTAAGACCAAAATTGGATTCTTCAAGATAATTTAATGCCCAATATCCCACGATGAATTGGTTATGGATTGGTTCAGTAGAGAGACTTGTAAGGAATTTCACATGTCAATGTTTCAACCTTCGAACCTAAAATTGATACAGGAAAAGCTAAATTCCATGCAAATTTAGTCACCTTTTATGAAATTCAAAGATTATGCTCGTAGAGGAAGTTATGAAGATTTTCCCAAGGTCACATGTTCGAGAGTAAATTCTGGAGCATGAAAAAACCCTAACTTATTTGGACCCTATATCATAAAATATAGTGAAACAAAATTTGAAATTTTTACAATAAGTTCATCACAATTTCGGCTCCTCGTGGCCTCAATTTTAGCGTCATAAGCTTTGTATTAAAAAAATTATAACTAAAATTCCAAGGTGACCTATTTGAAGTAGCGAAACCCTAGAATCCAAAGCTCTAATACCAAATGTTATGCAACCATCTCAAAAAATTAAATAAAAGATAGATTATTAACTTGAGAAATAACCTATTAAATGGGGGATCCTCCTTTACATCACATAAATTAACAGTTATTGGATGACACAAATGATTAGACCTCCTTGGTATATATAGGAGTCTAAGGGGTCATAATATAATCAGAGCCTAAATAACAATAATAATGTACGGGCACAAAAACAATAATAGTAGGCTTCGATGGGATACAGCAATAACAATATGGGGGATACATGGGTTGAATAATAAAAATAGGGGGATACACTAACAATAACAATAAGGGGGATACACTAGTATTATAGGGACCTAACAAAAAACAAGTGTAGAAAAGGAAGCAAAAGGCTTGGCATGCCAAGAACTTAAAAACAAATCATTTAAAAGAAGGAGATTTAGCATTGTTGTTGATCGACCTCAATACTACAACAATAGTTTTATAACTCCTATGGGGTTCAACTTTAATTATCAATCTGGGGTTTGTACAAACTTAAGAGATAACAATATTATATGTACAGAAGGAAATATATTATACTTAGGTTGATATGATCTAGCTGAAGAGAAATAAAAATATTCATATACCACTATGCTACAATAAATGCTTAAAAAAATACATGAATAGTAAATAGATAAATTCTAATTTACAGGAAAGGAAACAAATATAGGAGACCTTATTCAATTGTAGGAAATTGAATGATAGAAATTAATCCATAATCTATTTGCATGAAGGTAAATGAAAAAATGTGATTCTACTTTGTTTTGTAGAAAGTAAACCTATTTTATTGAAGGAAAGGAAATGAATGAAATAAACATATGATACTTGCAAGAAAGAAAAGAAAATACTTCAATAATTCTAGGGGAAATCAATCCCACTCTATGGTGCATGAAAAAATAAATTTGTAGCTAAAATAACACATACAAAAAACAAACCATAATATCAGGAAGAAAGATATAGCTACAAGGGAAAAGTTCCTAAGGGGTCTTTAAACCTCTAAACACCATCTCCAAGGTCTTATGGGTGTTTTAAAATGTTGAGGAATGATAGAGAAGACTCTAGTGAAATTTTGGAGGCATTTTAGGGAAATTTGTGTATTTCTACAAGATGGCCCTGTTTTGCTACAAGAAATGTCTGAGAGAAACTTTATGAAGTAAATATGCGACTTGAAGAATGGAAAATGTGGTTGCATTTTTTGGAAGGGAAAATAGGTCCTTACCAAGCGCAATCACACTCAATGAGTTAGCTTATACAAGGAATAAGCAAAACTAGGAGTTTCATCTAGCTCGGTTATACAAAATTTACATCATTGATAATTTGTAGAGATGTAAAATAGTGTCTGAAAAGGTGATGATGTGAATGATCCAAATGCATGAAAAGAAAACTAATTTTTCCTATGCAAAAATACATATATATCTAAAATAAAATTGCATGGCTAGCTGATAAAAGTAATATGTATAAACAACTATTAAACCAATAGTTGTAGGCAAGAAAAAAACCATGGAAAGGATGAGATGAATTTGAAATTAAGACTACTATTGCATAAGGAAAACTATTTTGGTGCTCATTAGAACAAGGCACATAACCAAAATTAAGTAAGGAGCTCACTTATAAACCATGCAAAGATAATACTTTTCTCAAAAATGAGATTTATAGAAAATCGCAACTACACTAAATAAATGGAAATGAAATGTACAAGAAGGAGGCTTGAGAAACTAGGTTGGGCCGCATAAATGAAGGAGTCTCAATTACCTTAGAAGAAAATCAGACTGAGAACAAAATAATTATTTTCATTAATCTTCACAAGTGTTCATACATGAAACATGACAATTGAAATAATAGGAAAAATCATTTCTATAATGTTGACTATCTTCCTCTAGAATTTATAATCCCCGCTAGGCAACTAAGGCCCCTTATTTATACACAAAGTGCTTGAGAGGAAACCTCCTTAAAGGGAGGAATTATTCCATCCAAAATCCTTTAAAATTTGGATCTAGTTCCTATTGAAGAATTTAACTAATGTCAATGTCCATAATTTCTATTTGAGTCAAGAAAAATAAAAATTATTTATAAAAGAAAATTTGTATTGACTTATTAAAGCATGTCGTTCATGCTTGGGTCAATTTTCAATAGGTAAAGCCTCCATTGAAGTCCTTTAGGAGATCTGTTGATTCAAATTCAAATTCATTATGTAAGAAACCATTCTTGGGTTCATGTGTCAAAGAAAGAAAATTATTTTATTGTCTTATTCCTCCCCCATCAAGTCAGCCTCTTCAACAATCTACTAGTCTACTACCAACAAATTTAGAAGTTGGCTAATCCAATTATTAATTTCAACTCAATTACAAGAATGAAAAATTATATATACCTAGGTGAACTCGACATTGAGTAGAGAAGAAATCAGTGATATTACATAGTAGCAAAGTGGAGAAAAGGTTTGATTTTCAGCTCATAAAAGACAAGAAATCAAGGATCTAATAGGGAATATATAACATAAATTGCAGGGACTGAGAATGTTAGCCACATATAAAGGATAAAAATTGCAGAAAGGTAATTGCAGTAGACCGAGAGTTGTAGGATCAAATTAAGTTGATAATTTCAGGAGTAAGGAAGACCTTAATTTGCATAAGCGTAAAGAGTTGACCAGTGTTGAAGATAAGGAAGACTGAAGTTTCAAAGAATATAAGGAAACCAAAATTTTTCTTCATGGGAGGCTAATTTGATGGGTGGAGAAAAATATGTGTCATGGTCAAAAGAGGTCCTAATCTATCTCAACTCGAATTGATTCTACTAGAGGAAGAGTTTGACTCGGTTGTCCCCTACATAGGTGTTTTTCCCTGGCTGAGTGCCTACATCTTGTGTCCCTTGTTGTGATCTTATTTGTTTGGAATTCATCTTGATGAAAGTAACATAATAAAACTAAAATAAGAACTAATAAGAATAAAGGAGTAATCACAAGAAAATTTCAAATTATATCTACATAAGGAATATATTCTATGCAATTCCCTTGATTTAACAAGCATGGTTTCAGAGCTTGGTTCAATTAGGGGCAGAAATAAGGTCACTTAGGGATTCAAAATTAGCAAGGAAATCAATCATTCAGGACCAACCTTCTCAAGGAAAGAAAAGGTTCTAAATTTTGGGCATAATCGCAAGTCGTAGTTACAGTGATTAGGATAGGAAAATCAAACTTTGTTGAAGAGGCATATAAATATTGTTTTGAAGGATCGAGAAACTAATTTAGTATCCTTCACAAGGCTGAAAATATTGATGTAAAGAGAGAAGTACTAGAATTGATTTACAAGGCCTATAAACGTCAATCAAAATCTAAACTTTGTAATCCAAAGCCTTCGAACTATAGTCTTACTTTGTGGATGTTCGAATATAGATTCTGTGCATGTGTGTTTGGAGTAGAATCATCTATAAGTGAAATGATATTTTATGAATAGAATACTCACTATGTGTAAGATTAAATTTGCAGTCCTTTTAGCATAAGATAAGTCGAAAATTCTAATGAATCACTATTATATTGTTAAATATCTTATACCAACCATAGTCATATTGGAAGGAGTACAAAGACTCCTTTCTAACCTTGAGCATTGAATAAAAAAAAATTCCATTGATTTAAAAGGAAAGGATCATGATTATGGGCATAGGTATGTGCACAATCATATTCAAGGAGGACCAAAATCTAGACTTGTGCATTTTAAATTGTATGGATATTGTCTTAAATTTTCCTTGAAAGTCATGTTTATCCCATACATTCATCTTGAAATTAAAGGAAGAAATTATATTTTAAGTCGACACAGTAGACTTAGAATCTGAGTTTTAAGCTTCCTCAATGTTTGACTCATCACCTACAAAATTGAAGCAAAAAGGAATCCAATATTTGAAGGACCAGCTTGAAGAAATCAAGTAAGTATTGTTTTTTGTTTTTTGTTTTCATCTAACATTGTGACTACAAGTTTTTCAATAAGAGAAATAAATTTAATGGAGCATCGAATCTTCGAGCATAGAAGGTTGAGGTATGTAATATTGAGGTATCATTCCTTAAAAGCGTTCAACATATATTAAAAATTAAAAAAAAATCAGTATTTTGTTATATACTTAGGATTGGATTGAAGGTTTTTAATACTTAAGATCATAAATATAACCTATCATATACTCTTGCTTCTAATTCCTTTGGTTTATTAGCACGACAATGTCCCTATAGGTAATTAAAGATTGTACTTCCATTCAAGAAATCCTAGTTAGACATTATGTTATTGTATTTGTATATTATGTGTTTTTCAATAAAATAATGCATGGATATATTGAAGAAATAAAATATTAACTCGTATAGACCATGAATATGCTAAGAGGGAGTCCTAGAATAATAAAACCCTACAAGGTTTGGAAAAAGAGAAAACTCCAGGTTTTTGAATCCTAATGATTCTTATTAGGGTGATTAATATCTTAATTGAATCTACCCTCATTATATTATCTACCTTGTTTATGAAACACTAACCTTTAGGGTTCAATGTAAAACCCTAGCCTACGGATATATAAATGAAACCCTAATCTACTTAGGGTTTGTACAATGAAATTTTGTCCTTACCCAGGATATTTTGACAATAATATTGAAACCCTAATCCTATTAGGGTTGTTAATAAAGAACCAATGATGAAAAAGTATATTCTTGTAATATTTAGGATTTTGGTATTTTATGACAAAATCATAGTCTTTTAGGGTTTGTTGTTATTGTCCTAGTAATACACCAAAACCTTAAATAAGTTAAGTTTTTTGCTGATAAATAGAAACCCCATATTTTTGCGGTTTGGTGAGTCAGGTTTTATAGACAAAACCCTTACAATAACTAAAAGGAGGTCCTAGGAATGTATTCTTCCACTCAATTAAAACCCTAGCTTGATTGAAATTCTTGTATATCTAACTTTGATGTATTTTTCTAGGGTTTACCTAAGTATTGATATGATTATCTATTACATGATAATGAAACCCTATATATGCATATGATAGTATGCTAACTTGATTATTGATGTATCTAGGGTATATGATGCAAGAGCATGAGACTTCGAGAAAAATTACTTCATTTCTATTCAAAAAATACAAAAAAAAATTACAAGCAAAGGAGTGGATTCCTTTAGCTAGAAATTTATTGTTTTAGTAGATAAGGTTTGACTATTATTTAGGGTATTCGAGCTCTTTAAAAATGGATTCAATGTATTTACTTTTTAGTTGATAAATTTAAGGAAAATATTGTGTAGAGGGACTTTATCTAAAATTAGACAAATTCGATCCTCAGAATGAGATCAATTTGTTGTATGAACTCTATTTATGTAAGTTTGGACAGCGTGAATGAGGATTTTGGCCGTAGAGTGTTTGATTTTTAAAAAAAATTGAGTTCTCTATGTGTGAATGTCAAATCCCGGAGGGTTCTAATTATCCTTTGAAATATTATTGAGCTTTTTCAATTCCAGTTTGAACTCGACTAAATCGATTTCTTCGTATGATAAAATTATATGTGGCTGTATTATAAACTGGGATTGTTTTGATGTTAAATACATGTGTGAATTCCTTACGGCATAAGTTGAATTTTCTCTGTAAATTTCTATCTGTGTATTTTTCAATATCAAGCTACAGAAAATTTGAGTGAATTGTGATGCATCGAAATCAGTTTGCCTTTCGAAATCTTAAGGAAAAACTTCCCAGGAAAGTCGAATCTGGTGGAGTGGAAGTAAAAAGGAAATGTTGTAGTGCGTGAGGAGTTTAGAGGAGTTACAACCATTGATTTGAGATATGATGGTTATCACATATTAAGTTGCAAGATCCTTAATATCTCAACCAGACCCGATACTTTATATATTAGATTTAAATGAATTGATTTGACTGCCCAGTAGTTCATTTGATCTGACAACATTCACATTAAATTTTTTGATCCAATGAATATCACATAATTATATACACATGGTTTAATGTAGTTTTTGGATGCGATAATAATTAAACTCCAGTTTAATTATCTTTAGTTTATGGGTTTAATGTAAAGGTTTTTATAAGGGTTGGTTCGTTACCATAACTGTAAGAAGAGAATTGCGATTATTGTTAAGTTGGCTCTGTTATATTTATAGAGATTTAATTTTATGCATAAAAGTAAGAAATTTGTGAATGACCAATAAAAGTAAGGACTCGATTCAGTCAGATTTGACTTCTGAATTAGAAGGAATTATCTCAAAGTTTGACAATTTATCATTAAAGCATACAACATTACCACCATTAGTGGTATTAGAGCAGAATTTAGACACTAAAAAATATCTCAAAGATCAGGAAAATAAATCCAACATGGCTTACATAGTTGGAAGAGGAGGTGGTGCTGGTCGAAGAAGAGGAATACCAGTTGCAAATGCTGAAGTGTTGGAAGTTATGCAATAGATGCAAGCTATATTAGAAGCAATGGAAATGGGAAATCAAAGAGATGTAGATGCTGGAGATGTCAGTGAGCCTGAAGTTGAATCTGCAGAAGAGGGAGAACCTGCAGAAGTTACTCCTGAAATGAGATTTTTTAAATCAGTGTTCAGATCCACATCTAAACTCAGACTTGAAGTTTCATTTTTTACATGAGGCTTAAACGCAGAGGAGTTGATAGATTGGGTTAATGACATGGATAATTTATTTGATTATGAAGAAATGGAAGAAGGCAAAAGGGTGAAATTTTCTACCACAAAATTGAAGGGACATGTAGCACTTTGGTAGGATGGAGTGCAGGTAGAAAGAAGGAGACTTGGTAAGCAGCCAATAAGAAATTGGAACAGAATGGTGGCAAAGTTGAGAATTAAGTTTTTGCCAAGTGATTATCAACTTTCATTATTTAGACAGATGTAGAACCTTAGACAGAGGTCAATGACAATAAAATAATATACAGAGGAATTTTACAAAGTGAGCATAAGAGCAGGGAAAATTCAAGATACAACAGAGAAGATTGAAAGATATATAAATGGTCTTAGAATGGAGATACAAGTTGAGATAAGTTTGTTGTCTCCTAAAACAGTGGAAGAGGCTTATCAGATAGCCTTGAAGACTGAAGAAAAACTCATGAGGAAGCAATCTGCCAGAGGTAGAGGTATTTTCCGAGGAAAAGGAAGTCAAGGTGGTAGAGGAAGATCTACAACACCTAGAGAAGGAGCTAGCAGCAGCTCAAGTCAGCATACACCCACAAAAGGTGATGCAAGTGGTAGAAGGAGTTTTTATAGAGGAAGAGGAGGCAGAGGCAGAGGAAGAGAAATCAGATGTTATAGATGTAATAAGCTTGGACACAAAGCTTATGAATGTCAAGAGAATGTGGGGACAAATCAGAGAAATGTAATTGTTGCTCAGAATGAAGAAGAAGCGGAAAAAATGCCAAAAGCAACAAAAGTTCCAGAAGTAGAAAATACACCAAAGAAAGGAGAATCTTTGGTAGTTAACAAAATTTTGTTAAAATCAACAAAGGAAGTTGTTGAACCAGCACAGAGGAAAACATTTTTTAGAAGTGTATGCAAAGTTCAAGGAAAATGTTTTCAAATGGTAATTGATAGTGGCAGCACTGATAATTTGGTGTCTACAGAAGTGGTGGAGAAATTGAAATTGAATACAAAGAAACATCCAACACCCTAAAGGGTTCCATGGCTTCAGAAAATACATCAGTTGTTAGTGAATGAAGAGTGTGAAGTGGAATTCTAGTTGGGCAGCTACAAAGATAATATTATGTGTGATGTAATGCCTATGGACGTATGTCACATATTTCTGGGTAGACCTTGGCAATATGACAGAGGGGCTATGCATGATGGGAAAAATAACACATACAAGTTTTGTAAAGATGGTGTCAATCATACATTATTGCCTATAGGAGAGGAAGATGCATCAAAAATAAAATATGGCCTGAAAGCTTTGCTACTAAGTGGAAAATAATATCTGCATCAGATTGAAGATGATGAGATAAACTTTGCATTAATTTTCAAACCTAAGGTAGTAATTACTTCCACTAAAATTTCTGATTTACCAATTGAAATTCAAGAGATGCTGGAAAATTATTGTGATATCATTGTAGATGATTTTCCGGATGAATTACCACCTATTAGAAAGATCAACCATCATATAGATTTGATTCCAGGAGAAAATTTGCCAAATAAAGTAGCATATAGGATGACTCCCATAGAAAATGAGGAAATCAGGAAGCAGGTACAGGAACTATTAGATAAAGAACTGATTAGAGAAAGTTTGAGTCCTTGTGCAGTGCCAACAGTGTTGAGTCCAAGAAAAGATGGAGGCTGGAGAATGTGCACTGACTCAAGAGCAATAAACAAAATAACAATCAGGTATAGATTTCCTTTACCCAGAATTGAATATTTGATGGATTGTTTAAGTGGAGCAAGATATTTTACAAAACTGTATTTAAAGATTGGCTATCATCAAATTAGGATAAGGGAAGGAGATGAATGGAAGACAACCTTTAAAACAAATGAAGGATTGAATGAATGGATGGTAATGTCGTTTGGATTATCAAATGCTCCCAGTACATTTATGAGCCTTATGAATGAAGTATTGAAATAATTTATTGGTAAATTGGTAATATTATATTTGGATGATATATTAAATTTCAGTAAATCTAAAGAAGAACACATGAGACATCTGAATTATGTCTTAAGTAAGTTGCATCAGGAAAAGTTGCTGGAAAATTTTCAAAAGTGTTCATTCATGAAGGAAGAGTTGATATATTTAGGATTTGTTGTTTCTACTGATGGATTGAAAATGGATCCAGAGAAGATAAAGGAAACCATAGAATGGCCTTCACCCAAGATTGTTTTTGAGGTAAGAAGCTTCCATGGTCTTGCTAGTTTTTATAGAAAATTCATAAGGAATTTTAGTAAGATCAACGCTCCTATTATTGAAACCATAAAGAAGGACAAACAACAATTTAAATGGACTGATGAAGCAGAAAAAAAATTCCAATTGTTGAAACGAAAGATAACAGAAAATCCCATTTTAGTTTTTCCTGATTTTAAAAAACCTTTTCAAGTGAAATGTAATGCCGGTGGAGAAGCTATTGGAGCTATTTTAAGTAAAGAAGACAGACCTGTAGCTTATTTCAGTGAAAAACTGAATGTGACAAGAAGGAAATATTCTTCTTATGACAAGGAATTTTATGCAGTTGTGCAGTCATTAAAAAAATGGAGACATTACTTGATGTCTAAAGAGTTTGTGCTTTATTCAAGAAATCTTGCATTGCAATACATTATGCAGCAGCCAAAACTAAATTAGAAACATGAAAAATGTGTAGAGTATCTTCAAAGTTTCAATTTTGTATTGAAACATATAACTAGCCAAGCAAACAAAGTAGCAGATGCCTTAAGTAGAAAAAGAATTTTAGTTCAAGAAAGTCAAATTCAAGTGTTGAGTTTTGATTTTCTTAAAGAATTGTATAAAACAGATTTGGATTTTAAAGAGGCATTTGAAGCATGCAGTAATCATGTTTTTTTAGACAAAATTAAGTGGCTGGATTTTTTCTTGCAAGAAGGCTTGTTATTTAAACGAAATCAGTTGTGCATACCAAATTGTTCTATGAGAGAAAATTTAATTAAGGAGAAACATATTGGTGGACTTGGTGGACATTTTGGTGCAGACAAGACTTATGAACAACTGAGTTATTTTTATTTTTGGCTGAAGATGAGATCTGAATTGGAGAAATATGTGCGAAATTGTAAAGTTTGTCAGTATGCAAAATCAAGTAGTCAAAACATCGATTTGTATGTTCCATTAGCTATTCTAGATAGACCTTGGGATATGGTAAGTATGGATTTTGTTTTGAGTTTACTTAAAACACAGAGGGAATGATGCAATATATGCTGTAGTTGACATATTTTCTAAAATGGCACATTTTATTCCATGTTATAGAACCAGTGATGCTACTCATGTTTCTAATATGTTTTTCAAAGAGATTGTAAGGTTGCATGGGTTACCTAAAAGCATTGTCTCTGATAGGGACACCAGATTTTTTGGTAATTTTTGGAGGACATTGTGGAAAAAGCTTGGTACTAAACTAAGTTTCAGCTCAGCTTATCACCCTTAGACTGATGGACAGACTGAGGTGGTGAACAGAATCTTGGGTAATCTTTTGAGAAGCCTTGCAAGTGAACATCCTAAATAGTGGGATCATATTTTGGCATGGGCTGAATATGCTTATAATGACTGTCATAACAGGATTACAGGGCAGAGTACATTTCATATAGTTTATGGAATGCACCCAAGAGGAGTGTATGAACTAAGAAATTTGGGAAAAGCAGAGATTAGAAGCACTAAAGGAGAAGATTTTTCTTCAGAAATACAAGCAATACATGACCAGGTAAAACACCATTTACAGGACAGCAACATCAAATACAAAAGCAGAGCAGATTTGAAGAAGAGGGAAGTTAATTTTTAGGTTGGAGATTTGGTTCTAACACACCTGAGGAAGGAAATATTTGCAAGAAGGGCGTATAACAAGTTAAAATTTAAGACAATTGGGCCATGCAGAGTATTGAGAAAATTTTCTGCAAATGCATATGAAATTGAATTACCCCCTGACATTGGAATATCTCCAATTTTCAATGTTGCTAATTTGTACAGGTATGAAGACAGTGACACAAATAATATAGCTGAAGGCAAAGAAGAGATTGACTGGTTGAAACAGTTATCCACAACAAAAATATTGCAGCCAGAGAATATTTTAGACAAAATATTGTCTAAAAAGACAAGAGGATGGGAGTATTTTGAGTATATGATCAAGTGGAAAGATCAACCAGTTGCAGAGGCTACTTGGATGACAGAAACCATGTTACAAAAATTGGGCAGCTTTGTAGAGGAGCTCATGGACAAGAGCCCATGAATAATTTTGTCCTTAGGAGTTTGATGCAGGAGCATGAGACTTCGAGAAAAATTACTTCATTTTTATTCCAAAAATACAAAAAAAAAGTTTACAAGAAAAGGAGTGGGTTCCTTTAGCTAGCAATTTACTATTTTAGTAGATAAGGTTTGACTATTATTTAGGGTATTCGATCTATTTAAAAATGGATTCAATGTATTTAGTTGTTAGTTGATAAATTTAAGGAAAATATTGTGTAGAGGGATTTTATCTAAAATTGGACAAATTCGATCCTTAGAATGAGATCAATTTTTTGTATGAACTCTATTTATGTAAGTTTGGACAACGTGAATGAGGATCTTGCCTGTAGAGTGTTTGATTTAAAATAAATTTGAGTTCTCTGTGTGTGAATATCAAATTCTGGAGGGTTCTAATTATCCTTTGAAATATTATTTAGTTTGTTCAATTCCATTTTGAACTTGACTAAATCGATTTCTCTCTATGATAAAATTATATGTGGGTGTATTATAAACTGATCTTGTTTTGATGTTAAAGGCATGTGTGAATTTCTTATGGCATAAGTTGAATTTTCTCTGTAAATTTCTATCCGTGTATTTTTCAATTTCAAGCTATTGCAAATTTGAGTGAATTGTGAGACATTGAAATCAGTTTTCCTTTCGAAATCTCAAGGAAAAACTTCCCAAGAAAGTCGAATCTGGTGGAGTGGAAGTAAAATGGAAATTTTGTATTGCGTGAGGAGTTTAGAGGAGTTACAACCGTTGATCTGAGATTTGATGGTTATCGCATATTAAGTTGCAATATCCTTAATATATCAACCGGACCTGATACTTTATACATTAGATTTAAAGGAATTGAGTTGACTGCCCAGCAGTTCATTTGATCTGACGGCATTCGCATTAAATTGTTTGATCCAATGAATATCACATAATTAGATGTGCATGGTTTAATGTTGTTTTTGGATGTGATAATAATTAAACTCCAGTTTAATTGTCTTTAGTTTTTGGGGTTTAATGTAAAGTTTTTTATAAGGGTTGGTTCGTTGCCATAACTGTAAGAAGAGAAATGCGATTATTGTTAAGTTGGCTCCGTTATATTTACAGAGATTTAAGTTTATGCATAAAAGTAAGAAATTTGTGAATGGATGATAAAAGTAAGGACTCGATTCAATCAGAGTTGACTTGTGAATTAGAAGGAATTATCTTAAATTTTGAAAATTTATCATTAAATCCTGAAACATTACCATGAGTATATAAAAAAAACCCCTAGTTTATCATGAATGCATACTATTGAAACTATAGATGAATAGTATTATTATGTAATTGTTCAAAGATGAAGTCTAGGGTTTATGAAAAAACCCTGGCAAGAAGTTGGATGTGTCTTTTGCGGTATATGATCCTAATTATATATAGGAACTGGATACATATTGATGCCTTCATTATGATGACATGATATAGTTGACTTCATGCTTCTGTATACCTATACTTGGTTGTACGTGATATTAAAGTATTGCAGGTACATAATCTTGAAGATAAAAAAAATGTTTGTATGATAATAATAATAAGCATGATGAAGGAAAATATGGCCTTGATGTCGTAAGAAGGAAAGAAGTCATGAAAATTTCTTCTATGTTTTAGAAGAAATAAGTAGTTGATCTCCCTAAGTTAAGAGGGATCCTGAATAAAATAAAATATATATCTCCCTAGTTGAGAGAGAGATCATATTATGACAGTGAATACTTTGAAGTAAGAAAAAGTACTATCGATAAATGTTCACGAAGTTGTAAACAAAATACTTGAGAAGATCTAAAGATGTATTTGGTGTTGCTGAAGAAATGAAAGAGGAAGAAAGCTTCTGGAAAATGATATATGGATAACTTGGTAAAATTAGTATAAGAACAATTGAGGACCCTAGACGTTTGTGTTCACTTATATTTGAAATTTTATTGCTAATTTGGGTTTCTGTTTGTATAGGTAAATCTCTCCATAAAAAGGTTGAACACTCTGGAAGCATTCTTGGACAAGTGGATATATATGATTTAGTTTTTAGGAAGAGATGAAGTGTCTAATGGAAAGATGCTTGGGAGGACATCTAGCCAACCTATATGTTGATTTATAGATCCCAAAGAGGGATGGTGGAATTGGACATGGAGCTCTGACCTTAGACACACACCTAGATCCCTAGGTTGGTGGTAGAGCATAAAAACCTAATGGTACCTAGAGTTGGATAAAGCTTGATTCCCCTTAGTCGCACCTAGATAGAATACCCTGGTTAGGTATGTAGTCCGTAGCACTAAGTGTGCTAGAATTCTTCATATTTCATATCATTTTGAGATATTCCATGTGCTTGTATATGTATTTAATTATGAATACATACCTAGTTAAGAGGGAGTGTTGAAGAATTTAACTAGTGTCAAGCTTCATAATTTTTATTTGAGTCAAGAAAAAGAAAATTTATATTGACTTATTAAAGCATGGATTTCATTCTTGGGTCAATGGATAGTAGGTAAAACCTTCATTGAAAGACTTTAGGATCTTTTTTGAGTCAAATTCAAATTCATTATCTAATAAACCCTTCCTGGGTTCATAAGTTTCAAAGAATCAAAATTATTTTATTTTTTATTCCTCCATCAAGTCAACCCCTTCAAAAGTCTACTATTCAGCCACAAAAAAATTGAAAAATTGGTTAATCATATTATTCATGTCAACTCAATTACAGGAAGAAAAAAATCTATATACCTTGGTGAAATAGACTTGAAGCAAAGAATAATTCAGTGATATTACGTAGTACCAAGGTGGAGAAAAGGTTCGATCTGCAAATCATACAAGACAAGAAATGTGAGGATCTAAGAGGGAATATATAACATAAGTTGCAGGGGTTGAGAATGCTAGCCATTGATCAAGGCTAAAAATTGTAGAAATGTGTTTGCAATAGGCCAATATTTGTAGGATAAAAGTAAGTTGATAATTTCAAGAGTAAGGAATACCTTAATTTTTAGAACAATAGAGAGTCGTGCAGTGTTGAAGTTAAGAAACACTGAATTTTGCAAGAAGATAAGGAAACCAAAATCTATCTTCATGGGAAACTAATTTGATGGGTGGATTAAAATTTTTCATGGTCAAAATAGATCATGATCTATATAAACTTGAATTAATTCTACTGAAGGAAGAGTTTGATTGGGTTTTCCCTAGATAGGGGTTTTGCCCTGGCTAAGTGCCTACATCTTGTGTCCCTTGTTGTGATATTATTTGTTTGGAAATTGTCTTGATAAAAGGAACATAATAAAATTAAAATAATAAATAATAATAAGAAAGGATTAATCACAAGAAAACTTCAAATTCTAAGAGAAAGCTACCTAATGAATCTATTATACGAAATTCCCTTGGTTTCTCAATGGTTTCCTAGTGTTCTTGTAGCCATAGGGAATTAGACAATGTCCTTGAGCCAGTTGAGTTGTGATTATCCTATAGCAGGGGACAAGCCCCGTAATCTTCTCCTACTAGACTCTTGCAATATTTGAATAAGATATCCTTAATATCATGCACAATTATTTCATTAGGAACACAAGATATAGAAAATATATCTTAACCCTCCTAAGAACATATTAATGTTTGAAAAATACATTATCAAATGAAAAAGGAAATATTAAATATGCCAAAGGGTGGAAGGGTGGTCAGATGGGCCTTCAATTATAGCTGTTTGGGAGACCCATCATACCCCACTACTAAAAATGTTGCTCATCCTTTGAGAAACCTAGTCATATTGTTGCACAACATTCATTTCCCTGGTGGCTTGCTTAACATCACAAGTTGTCTCAGTTGTGGTGGCCCTAAATAGATGAACTCCTGCATTCTCATCAATCTTTGTCCACCCCTTGTTTTCTTCTTCCTAATGCTTATTCTACTATAGTATCAATAGTAGGGGAGGGGTGAATTTAAGTCTAATCTAGTGGACTCCAAGCCTCTGGATGATATTTTTACATAGAGGTGTTTTAGTCAATGCATTGCATAACCTCTCTAGTGAATGCTACTCTCTTATTCTCAAACTATGTGGTAGGGTATGCCACCTCCTTTGGCATGCTTGCAAGATTTCGTATCCCAGTAATATAAAATTATCTTCAAAATGAAAATTTCCTATTCTTTTTTTATTTATATAGAACTTCCATTTTTGGATCTTCTGTTATGAGACTATGGTTAGCAATGTCATATGAGGGGATGATAATTCTACCCTGATTGGAAGTGGCTCTTCTACCTCCTTAGCCATGATTCTCTTAATTTATTTTGTCATTTTTTCCTCATGATTCAACCAAGAATCTAAATACATTGGTTCAACATCACTTAGTTGATATTTGGGGTCTAAAATATTCATATCAAGAAATACTAGATTGTGCATATAAAAAAATTCATTCCTAGCCCTATCTTCAATGCTACATTTGAAGAAAAAATCAATTAATTTCCTGACATATTGCAAAGGAATGGAAACTTATTGGGCCATACTAATATGAAACTGGCACCACTGGTCTTTTAGGAAAAGGGAATATTTTCTTTATGTTTCCTACAATGTATAGCTTCCATGGATAAACTAGCCATTGTTGCCATTTGTCCTTCTTTCTCCTATAGCAGTTTTTGACTTTGTTGCAACTAGGATTTAAACTCCTTATTATCGTTTTATAAATGGTCACTTATGTTTTCCTCCCTGAACCTAAGGTAAACCATCTCTTCCCTCATTTTCTTCATTTTTTCCTGCATAATTCAAAAATCTTCAACTCCTTTTTGTGATTTTTGTATCTTAGGAGGTACTCCAAGTCTTGAGGATCGGGGGTTTGGAAGGCAAAGCATCACAAGATTCACTTGTGGCCTTGGAACCCAAGATTGGGGTTTTTCACCAATCATGTTTGGATAATTTCCATGGAGCACTTGGACATGTGATGGCATAACATGATATAGGGTGAAAAGGAGAATCCAAAGCTTCGAGAATCGTCGAATTTTGATTTTTCCATCGTGAGATATGAATTTTTGAATTTCATGAATGGGCTTGCACCATAAGTGTCAAGGTCAGCCTTAGTCAAATAAGCCTATTGACAAGTTGGACAAGCCCTTAGATGACGTTTTTTAGTAGCCCTCTTATGTGTATAAATAAGAGGTGAGGATGAGGCATTTTATCACCCATTTTTTGCAACACACGCAAGGAAAAAGAGCTCGATGAAGGAGAGAAGAAGTCATAGACTTGGTTCCAGCTAGGAGGATGGAAAAAAAAGGGAAGAGGGATTGTCTTTAGAGCTAGTTCAGGGATCCGAATGCTATAGAGAAGATTGGGGTTCCTTTCTGTAAGGTTGAGGCTTTGAGGGGTTGTTTCTGTGGATATTTGAGGGTTGATGCAGCGTGCACATGCCCTAACCAGGGACAATGGTACAACAAAGTTGGAGCAACAGTTGTGTCATGTGTTGGGTGAAATATTTGACCAATTTTGGATCGGTTTGTTGAGAAGCCTATGGAAGAAACTCCAACTAGTAGTAGATCTCGCAATGCATAAGTTTACTAGGAGAGGACTATTGGTGAATTTTGCTAGCATCCATGTGGAATGGTTTTCTAGGTTTTGGATTCTCTAACTAGGAGCAGATGCTACAGCGAGAATTGGTCACTCGTGGAAAATTAGAGGGTAGCATGAGAGTGGACCAAGTGTGGATGAGATTGGGAATTTATGGTCTGTTGGAGGATAGTGTGGTAGTGCCAAGGTTGGAGCCCAGCGTGCAATATCTTCATGGATTTAGGTGGTTGCTAGAGTGGCAGTCATTGAACCTCAAGGGTTGGATCAACTAGGAGCAGTTTTTGCAACCCTAGACTTGTGTGTGGAGAAGGACTTATCCAGCAGATGATGGGAAGTCCTCCTAGCCCATGTTCATTGTGGGAGATGGACATCTTGTAGTGATAGGTGGCATCCCTTTGTGACCTATTGGTCTTCATCGGAAGAGCACAAAGAGAACCTAGTGTGATGAAATCCCTGAGTGGTTGAGGTGTAGCAATGGGTAGATTGAGAGTTGTTCACAAGTTGAGCTATGAACAACTCCATACGATTCTCGAATTGTTGATGTATTGGTGCAAGAAAGATCAACTAGTGAGAATATTGATAGCCAAGGTTCAGTGTTCAGGTGGATTTGGAGCATTGATATACGCGGGAGATCAAGATCGAGAATCAAAGGATCGGGAAAATACCAGGTACGACTGAGAGGATATGAGATAGTTGACTGCATTAGCTATAGGGTTAGAGTATCTTATTGAGGGAATATTGGTTGTCGATGTACTGAAACTAAGCCCCATTTTGTATCTTGTACTAGTGGATTATTGAGGGCCATTATCCCTGGTACGGAAGCCCTAGACTATTGTATTATATATTGTTTAATATAAAAAATTTGGGTTGAAAAATGTAAAAAAAATTCTATATTATGTGCTTGTGTGATTTACTGTTCTTTATATTCCATTATGAAAACTAGTTATGTTGAGATTCTTATTTTGGCAGCATCATAGATTTGAAGATTCTATCCTAGAGCCAAGATCATGGAAATTAAACATGGTATCAAATTGTATATGATCTACTTTAAGGGACAATGAATCAGAGTGTGCTAAACAAAGAAACTCAGTGGGATTTGTGGGTTTCTAGATCATGGATCATAGGTTTAACTGAAGACATGGAGATGTTGTCTTGACTAGCTTGGCAACTAGATTGGGTGGGAGTTGTAGTGGATTGGTGGTGAGCCTGGTGAACAATAGTTTTTTTTAAGGGCAGAGTGTTTATCATGGACTTCCATTTATTTTTCATGGATGGTTGGGAAATCTCGAGGGTTTCTTTGGCTTGGACAAGATCAGGTTGATCGAGATGGCTTCACGTTATGGAGTTCATATTAGCAAGCTAGAGTTTTCATTGGATTGTGATGTTTCATATCCGAGATTGAAGGTATTTTCATGAGCAGTATTTGATCCAGAAGGATGATCTCTTGCAAGACTGAGCTAGAGGATATCATGTAGGTTCAAAGGGATTGTAGCCTCTAAGGGAGAAACCCTATGGAGATTTGGGATCTTTAGGTTCATATGTGATGAGGCAAATGCACTACCGAGATTGCAGGGTTCGTTCGACATAGTATGTTGTAGAGATGGACTCTAGATGGGCCAGTTTCGTCGGATGATTATGGATACTTCCTAGTCTTGGAATTACCTCCCTCATTAAGAGGGAGTGATGGTTTTTTTAGCTTGGGAGGTGCTCCAAGCCTTAGGGAGGGGTTTGGAGGGAAAATCGCCACAAGAGTCACTTATGGGCTTGGAACCCAAGCTTGGGGCTTTGCACCAATCGTGTTTAGGGAATTTCCATGAATAACTTTGGACATGTGATGGCATAAGATAATAGAGGCTGGAAAGGAGAATCTAATGCTTCAAGAACTATCCAATTTTGATTTTTCCTTACTGAGATATGAATTTCTGAAGTTCATGAATGGGTTTGCACCATAATTTTCAAGGTCAGCTTGAGTCAAATAAGCCTCTTAACAAGTCGGACAAACCCTTTTATGAAATTTTGGAGGATACCTCTTATGTGTATAAATAAGAATTGAGGATGAGGAATTTCCTCATCCATTTCGTGAAACACACACAAGGAAAAAGAACTCGGTGGAGGAGAGAAGTTGCATACGTGGCCGCATATTGGAGGATGGAACAACAAGGATAGAGGGATTGTATTTAGGGCTAGTTCAGGGATCCAAATGTTGTCGAGAAGACTGAGGTTCCTTGCTAGAAAGCATAGGCTTTGAGGGGCTTTTTGTGTGGGTACTTGAGGGTTGTTGTAGCATTCATGTGCCCTAACCATGGAAATAAGTACAACAGACTTGGAGAAAAATTTGTGTCGTGGGTTGGGTAAGATATTTGACCAGTTTTGGATTAGTTTGTTGAGAAGCCTATGGGAGACAATTGTTGGAGTTATCTTTAGTGTGAAGAAACTCCAACTAGGAGCAGATATCATAATGGATAAGTGTCCTATGATAGGAATTTTGGTGAAATTTTTTAGCAACCATGTGGAGGGGAGGGGGGAAATAGGAGGAACTTGAAGAAACACCAGATGAGGAACTTGGTGAAGTATGTTTTTTCCCCTTCTAGTTCTAAGTTAAGGGTTTCTAAAAATTCTTCTTTATCTCCGTCTATAAAATAAATTTGAGAAACATGGTTTTGTAGGCCCTCCAAATAATCCAAGAATATCAACCTTATCAACCCATGGTGAGCTAGGTAATGGTGTTTTCCTCCTTTCACCCTTACACTCATTTCTTTGATAGACAGAAAGAGGAAGTGAGGGATGTTTATCTTGTCTTGGATAGGAAAATATACTTGGAATTTTAGTTGATAGATAAATTTAAACTAATATGCATACATAATGTTGAGCCTCCCTTCACATGAGATATATTTGAGAACACGGTAGGCCACTTCATCGCAAGGGTAAGGAAATCTCTCCCTTCTTACTCCATTTTTATCTTATGCAGGTTTCTCATATTGGTTGTAGTGGCTTCAAGTCTCTCTCATTTTTTCCATTTCACTCCCCTCAGAAGTGTGGTGACCCTACTAATCATTTATTTATTTAGGTAAATGTTTATGCCTCTAACTTGCAGTGATAGCATCATTCCCTTTTGGTTTCTATAGATTTAAGGAAAATTCTTAGGCAATTTCATCATCAAAGTTTCTTAAGCTCTCGAAAACCCTAATCATTAACAATTTTCATAAATTTTCCTGATGTGAAGTTGTTGATTGATCCTGGAGGGGTATGTAGGCTCCCTTATATTGAATGCCCCTCCCATTTCTTCATTAAACTTTTATTATAGTGGAACAAGGATTTTCCCTTTGTTGCTACAATATCCTAAGGTTCCTTGTGCAATAGAAGGTGTTGAAACAGAGGTAAACTTGATAGTTTTTTCTACAAGGCTGAGGGAAAGAAAAATTCAACATGCACTCATTATTTACTCAACACCCTATACTTTCAACATGCGATATATTTGAAGTAAATTCTCATTCAATTCATTGTTTTCCTTACTAAAATTGAAAATTGTGAAAATTACAAAGTCCTTTTTCTAAGAATTGAAATGGTTCGTTGAGTTTATATATCAAATTTCAGTAAGGGGAAATTGTATTTACACACTTCTTGATGATTTTACTTTACACTTCAGATTTTGATGGAAATTATGGTCATAAATGAATTTCCTGTAGCACTCTACTTTCTTCATGTAGCACTAATCTGCAAACCCTATAAATTCCTATAACACCTTACATAGGAAATTTTTTGGTTGTGTTGACCTCTTGTAGCACTAGCGGGCCTCCTTGGAATTTAAAATAAAATTTTCATGCAACATTATTTTTGGGTTCCCAACTTATGTGGTTAGTCATTAGGGTGATGGTCTCGGCATGCTATGTGACTTGGCCCCACCTACCACATTGAACACCACATTCCATAATTAATAGGCATGTTGACCCACCTCCTCGAGTTATGTTCCCCTCTTTCTCATTTTTACTTCGCACATGTGGGTGACATTGGAGAGGACTAGAATTGACTACCAAATATGGCTGAGATTGATCTAACTAAGCTTGGCCTATAAAAACTTTTCTTCCATGCATTTCCAATATTTTTTCAAGCTAAATTAAGTTCATAGGGGAGTTTTTGAGGATTGCATACCTATTCCTTACCCTTGATATGTTTCTTTATGTGATATTGAGGCTTTTGATGTGACTATTGAATCTTCCTTTGATGGTTCTGAAGTTGCTTTTTATGACCTCTAGAGGCTTCAATATTTCTCCTATTGCTTTTGGAGGTTAGCTAGAGCTTTTATTATTTTTTTTGTTGTTATGGTTCAGATGGTCAGATTATTGTTGTTGTGGATGACTTGGTGCTGTTGATTTCTGGTCATTATGATTTTTTAGCAAACTATAGGAGATCATGTAGCTACTCAAGATTTTTTTCTAATTTCCTAGGATATGGTAGTCTTCATAGCTCCTTGGATTTATACAACAAATTTGGGCTTGTAGGACTTCTATAGACCACTACAAGACTTTTTTTTTTCATGTAGTTGCCACAAAATCTCCTCAAGCTCAAAATTTCTTCTAGTTGTGGCCTTCAAAAATTATTATATTTCAAGAGGTGGCTACTTGTTGTGATGGAGAGGCATTCTCTATTGATGATTGGTGGAAAAGAGGTGGGAGGTTGGAATTTGATGGGTTTTCAGTAACAATGATGAGAAAATTGAAATCTAATGGGATGTGTAGGTGTTAGGGGATTCTAGAGGCATTATACCTTGTCCATATATGGAAAAAATTTAGTTATACACCCTTTTTCTGAGCTCAGTGGCTTCTTGTATCAATACAAGATATTTCTTGTATCAATTCAGGACAATAACTAAATTAGATAGAAGAGACCTAGAAATGATGGAGAAGGCTTAGAAAAAGTTTTTGAATGAGTGATATGGATTCAAATAAGATTGTTGAAGGCTCTGAAAGTGAGTGATTGGACTACAGGTTAATCTTCTTGACTTCTACTAGAATTTTTTTGTACATATATCACTTGTTAGAAAAAATAAAACAGAGGTGACTTCTTTCCTTCTTATTATTCTTTTTTCTTTTTCTTTTTTAATTCTAAGGCCCACATGATGCCTAATAAAGGTTTTTATCCTAGGTAGGTTAGTCCCAGGTGCATCAAAGGATACTTTCACTCGTGGGCCTTTTATTTTATTTCTTTTCTTTTATTTTCTTCAGGCTCATTCACTACCTCGAGGAGGTTTTCATCTTATGATCCTACCTTAGGTGCCTTAGATGTTTTCAACTAGGATTTTTCACTTTTTTCTCTCTCTTTTTTCTTTCTTTACCAAGGGCTAAATATGTTGGGAGATATGATTCTCTCAATAAAATTTAACTCTCTACTTATTGAATTAAAAAAACTCAACCCTTGAGAGGGGCTTCCTATAAATATTCAATCTGTAGTTATTCGCTAGAAGCAGTTTTTTTTTCTTCATCAATTTTCCTTAACTAAACTGAGCCATTATCATGGCATTTATCCACTAGGTAAGGACCTAGGCATTTGGGCATGAGTTTTCCTTTGAATTATTTGAACCTAGAATCATACAAGAGGGCCCATTCACCCTCATATAGGGTCCCAATATTGATGTAATTGGACCACTTAAGTTTTCATAAGAGCCTGTTTACTTAGTTGAGTCAAGAACATTTAGTTGTTTCAATCTCTCTTCCTGAGATTTTGGAATGTCCAAGTCAAGTTGTGCTTCCATTCTCAGTGTATTGTTGTCAAATTCAATGGATAGTAGGATTATATTACCATAAAACAACTCAAAAGTGGTGAATATAGTGGTGTTATTTTAATTAGTTTTGTAGGCCTAAGTGGCCTCAACTAGCCTATCTTCCCAATATTTCTTAAAGATGCTAACAACCTTAGTCAAAAACATTTCTAGTGCTCTATTAGTCACCTCCTCTTTCCCATTTTCTTGAGGGTGATATGGGGTAAATGTTCTATGTTTGATATGATGTTGCCTCATTATCCCCTCTATGATATTGGAAGTGAATTGAGCACTTTGATATGTCACTAGTTCCCTTGGGAAACAATACTTATAAAACAAAAAACAAAAAAAATCCCTTAAGAACTCTACTACTTTATGTTTTTTTGTTTCCTTTACTTCTTTTACTTTATCCCACTTGGTCAAATAATTTATGCACACAATGATATATTTCTTTTGCTAATATGGGGGATCAATAGATCCAATGAGGTAAATGCCCCAATTCTCAAATGGCTCGAAATTCACTTGATGTTGTATGGAAATCTCATCCCTCTAAGTAGGTTTTTTCATCCTCTGACACTCATCACATTATGCAATGTACCTCCTGGCATCTTGATGGAGGGTAGTAAAGTAGTATTCTCCCTAAAGAGTCTTGTAGATTGTACTCTTAGCAAAACAATGGCCCCCACAAGGTCCATCATGACATACTGAGATGATTTCATAGACCTCATATTCTCTTACACATCTCCTTAAGATTTGATCAGGCCCCAATCTAAAGAGGTTTTCCCCAACCCAGGTATAAGGAGCACTTTTCCTGACATTTGTTCTCTTTTCCTTTGAAGACTAGTTAGGGGGAAATTGGCTAGCAACCAAAAATTTCTCTATATTAGAAAATCAAGGAGACATAATGATATATAAACGAGGTGCTCAGTCGGAACTTGGTCATCCACCATTTTTGGTGACTATGTAATTGATTTCAACCTTGGAAACTTTTTACTAATGAAATAAATAGCATAAGGAAATTTACCTTCTAGTTTCTCTAATGTTGTCCCCACTACTTTACTTGATTTTCATGTGTGAATGTGGAAGGGAAAGGCCCAATTTAAGCCCTTGAGACCTGATGTAGTTTTTATTTTCCTTTGAGTTCTTAAAACTCATTTTTGAAAAAGGTGTTTCCAACATAAATATGATTCTTTTATTAGTAAACCAAACAATGGTGAAGCAATTTTACTGAAATATTTAATAAATATCCTATAGTATCCAACAATTCCTAAAAATATCCTATGACATTTTGTCTTTGTGGGACAGGAAATTTTCTAATAATTGCAAATATATTTAAACCAACTGTAATTCCATATTTAGAGAGGAAGTGGCCTAGACCACTACCTACATTCATAAAAAAATTGAATTTTTCAGGGTTTAAGGAGATATTCATTTCTATGCATCTTCATAAAACCTTGCACAGGTTAGTGAGAGCTTCCACGATATCATTTCCATAAGGTGTGAATTAATCCATTTAAATATCTACTAACTAATGTAAAATATCAACAAAAATATTCAATACCGATCTGTAGAAGGTGGTAGGGACATTGCAAAAGCCGAACGGAAGGACCCTATAGGAAAATATCCCCCATGGGTAGGTGAAAGTGGTCTTATCCTATTCCTCGAGACTGATTTGGATCTAATTGTACCTGCTAAATCCATCTAGAAATGAAAATAACTTCTTTCCTATAATATCATCCAAAAATTTGTCAACAGAAAGTAAAGGAAAATGATATTTATTGGTTTCCTTATTAATCTCTCTATAATCAATGCAAAATATCTATTTCCCATTCTTCGTAAGCACAATTAATCAAGGTAAGACCCACTCAGTATTTGAAATTGATAGATATAACTTGCAGCTAATAATTTCTAAAACTCCTATTTTACAATGTCCTATAGTCCAAAATTCATTCTTCTCTGAGGTTTTTGGATATGTTTATGGTATTCCTTAATTTATATTCACCTCTTTTTAATCCCAAGCAAAAGCATCAAGATTCTACCTTTAATGAGAAATTTTTCTTCCTGATCAATTGAAAGAAAAGGGCTGATTTTTAGAGTTTTATAAGGGCTGAATTTTAAAATTTTCACATTACTTTTCTCAGAACTAGCAACGATTAAATCTTCCCATGTGTTTTATTTAAGTTTTCCTAAACGCTCCCCTTTTAGACCATTAATTTCATGGCAGCAGGATACTTGTTTTTCATAAAATTGTCAATCATATTGTCCTCATCTAATTACCTACTACTAATAGTGGCTTATAATGTAGAAATGGTGTCAAGTGATGACTGATAGGGTTATTCCTTAACTTCCTCTTCTACCCACATAGGAAAATTGTGTTCAACAAGGGGTTGATAAATGGGATATATTACGACTTGTTTTGGTAGTTGCCCATTTTTAATTGTCATATTTCTAGCTCCACGGCTGATATAACCATAAACAGTAGCTAACCAAGGTCTTCCTATGATAATAGGATAGCCATTGAACTTGGGTTTAGGCTGGAGAACAAGGAAATCATTGGGGTACTCCTAGGAATCAATGGAAACCATGACACGCTTCGGTACTACTGTGGATATGTTTGTCACAAACCACCCCACATTTACTTTCTTTACAAGATCTCCAGGGTAAAAATGAGCTGAGAATTACTATGCATGACCCGATAACCAAGTTCCAACTATGGAATTTGGGTCTACCACACTAAAAATCACTACAACTTCTTAGGGACATTATACCACCCAAATGTCACACAACATCCATTGATGATCTTACCTTAAGTTGGAACTATATTTTCTTCTGACCTCGTAGCCCAGACTCACGCATGCCAAGTTTTTTGTGCACCCAGAAGGCTCTATTCGCTCACACAAGCCTTCCTCCATGTGGCTACAATCGATAATTCTCAGTTAAGATACTACGACTACGAAATCAGTGCGAAATTTTCAGGGTTAGCCTATAGGCCACTACCTGGAACTCTACAGAATCAAGTCTACGATGACCACAAGTATGCATAGCCTCTACTTAGGCTTAGATCTTGTTCATCCATGCCATTCACATGATAAACATTTATATGGTAAACATGGTAACTATAGGTCAAGAATGCATATTTATACATTATTTCCTAAGTTTCATCGGAGATTCATAAAGAAGGCTCACTACCCTATCAAGCTAGCTGCAACAACATTTGTTAGTTCATACATTCATATAACCATTCAATAACTTATTCAATCATGAACAATATCTATACCAAGAGCACATCAATTAACCATGCCTATAACCAGCATTTAACCAGAATGACGCTATGAAAAACCATTCATAAAATAAAAAAAATAACCCACACATGTGCTCATTGATCCCAATAATAAATAACACATAATAAGATATGCATAAGCCAACCAATTCAAGGACTTCCACATACTACTCAAGCATAGATTGGGCTAAGAAAAATATTTCTTCCAACCAATCACCCTCGTGCCATATTCCAAGTATGAATGTGGAATCACATGGGATAAACAAAAATACAACCAACAAGGGCTTCTAGAGGCTAAACCACCTCAAACCTCAACCACAATGATTTCACCTATACTAGTCCAGAAATCACCAAAACCAAATAATCTTGGATGCATCTGACTTTATTCACCATACCCATAGGAATTTTCTTGTCTCCACCCATCTGCCAAGAGTTCCAGGAGAATGCCCATCCCCATCCCAAACCTTTGGGATTTCTCTTGAGACCACATCACCAAGATCACAAATATATCAGCCATCCAAATATTAACCAAAACAAGGAACCCCCTACATCATGGCTATCTAGGAAATAGAAAGGCAAGGCTAAACCCACTATCAATCTAGGAAAATCTCATGCCAATGAAAATAAAGTAACGAAATAACCAAATGCACGTACCATGCACTCAAATATCAACAAGGAAATAACACATGAATCTGTTACCTGCAATGTTCTCCTAATTTTTATGCTTTTTCAATCTTCTTCTTAGTTTCCTCGATTTCCTTTGCTTGCTTGCTTGATTTCTTCTGTCCAAGAGCTATCTCTCTCTCTCTACAAGTCCAAGTGGGAATTCCTCAATGTCCATGTGAATGCTAGAATGCACCTAGAGTAACCAAGAAGTGATAAAGAGTAACTAAGAGTGACTAAGAGATACATAGAATGTTATCACTCTCATTTTCCTTTTTCTTCATTTTCCTTCATTTTCCCTCACATGCATATTCTTGTCTCTTCATCTTCATTTTCTCCTATTTTATTTTATTTTTTTTATTAATTTCCATTTATTTCTTTTTTTCATTTTCCAGTTCCAATGCAAATTTCCATATCCAATAATAAACCATAAGTGATGCCCACTATAATGTATTTACCCTCATTTGGCTTTGAATATGTGACCCATGACCTTGGTTTAATTTATTTATATGGAAAATCAACCTAGGGTTGTTATAAACCCCTCCCCTTGGGGGAACTCCATCCTCGGTGTTCTATGAAACTTATGACCAACAAGACATACTACTTATTGAATGTTTATAAACACAACCTGATGTTTTATTTACAATGAAAATTGATGGAGACATGACAAACATACCTCTTATTGGATCTTTATAACACAACTCGATGTAGCATATATATATACACACACACAAAAAAAAAACTAATTTGTTCAACTAGAAAATAAAGAAGGATATAATGCTCGCATCTGATCAACCATCTCCCATGTAGCTTCATCAGGCTTAAAGTGCTTCCATTACACTTTAGCTTGCTTTTTTTCTCAGTTCAGGAGCATGTGTTGTTTTTGTTGCAATATGCATTATGCCTCTACTGGGAACTCTCCCTATGGTTCCACCTACAATATAGACCAATAAATAACATGATCAACATCATGTACATATATCTTAAGAAATGAAACACCAAAAACATCATGGACTTTCACTGATGGAGGAAGTTCAATTATGTAGACCACTGGTCCAATCCTCTCAAAGATCTCAAAAGGCCCACAATACTGAGGTACCATCTTGGCACATGACCCAATCCTCAAGGATCTCCTCCTGGGCTTGATGTGAAAGTACACATGCTCCCAAACCTGAAACTCCTTGAATAGTTCATGTTGATTCGCATAACTCTTTTTCCTATCATGTGATTCCTTTAAATTCCTTTTAATAACATGAATGTCCCACTCCATTTAAGCCAACATATTTATTCCAATCAACACCTTGTTCAATGGATCACTTGAGCTTATACGAGTATTACAACTCCACCCATAGAGAGCATCAAATGGACCCATCTTCAAGTATTCTTGATACCCATTGTTGTAAGAAAAATATACCAGTGGAAGATACTCTTCCCACTTCCTTTGTTGATGCATGACACACATACTCAACATATCCTTAAGGATCCTATTAACACTCTTTTTCTATCCATCTACTTGTGGATGATAAGTTGTACTGAAATCTAACTCTAGCCCCAAGTCTGAAAACAACTCCTTCTAAAACATGGAAGTGAACTTGGCATCTCTATCTAATATGATCTTCTTGGGAACCCCATGAAACCTCAATATCTCCTTAATGAATACCTGAGCCACTTCACTAGTTGAATTAGTAGACTTCACTACAATGGAGTGAGCTACCTTTCTCAACCTGTCAACCAAAACCATGATAAATTCATGCTGCCTCAATGTCCTAGCAAACCCTATAATGAGGTAAATGGAATTGACCTCCCATTTCCATTCCAAAATCGATAAAGGCTGAAAAAAAACATATGTATGATTGCATTCAAATTTTACCTGCTAACAGTCCAAGCACCTTGCAACAAATTCAACCACCTCTTTCTTCAAATTTGGCCAATAGTAGAACTTCTTGATAGTTGTCAAAGTCTTTTGGTATCCTAGGTGGCATGAATACAAATTAACATGAAAATTTCTCAAGATAATCATCTTCAACTAATTTTTATCTGCACGTATGTCTTGTTCCTAAACCTGATCAAGCCATTTTTCATGAGGTGATACTCCTCATCTCTATCCCCTTCACCTTTTTTTTGTAATCTTTGCTTCAACTAATGGTACTTCTCATCATGCTACTCTGCATGCAAGCTCTTATCTTGTAAATCTATCCCATAAGAGCTCATAGCTGAAATATGATTCACCTATACACTCCTACTGAGAGCATCTGCAACCCGTTTCTCCTTATATTTGATGTACCTAATCTCAAAGTCAAATTCGTTGAGAGTATCCCACCATATAGCTTGCCTTACATTCAAGTTGGGTTGGTAAAACAAGGACTGTTGAAATTTACAATAAGAAACAGTGAAATTGGCAACCATAAAGGAAAAAAAATTGCACAGACACTGGTGTGGAATTTCAGTCACACATTGGTGAGAAATTCAGTTACACATTAGAGTGAAATTTGGGTATCTAATTTATTTTTCCCTTAAATAAACTGCACAATAAATTGTAATTTCATCTCATAACAACTTGTATCATTTAACTAAGTCACGATGACTAATTTAGCTCAATAAATTCAATTTGAGGGTCTAAGATGAGGCATGTAGAGTGATCCAAATATTTTTGGGGACGAGTTGCAATTGTAGCACTAGTGTGGTGTGAGTGTAATCAGTTAACTCAAATTAATTGAGTTAAAATCAATTGAACTAGTTCTAAGTGAGTGATGAATTAGTGAGAGGTCCAATGAATTAAATTAGATTTAATTCACAAATAGTGATCAATCAGATAATTGATGATTTGCTATTAATAGTTTCATGTATGTCAATTCTGAGGAAGACCCAGTTGAGACAAAGGTTAAAGGGAACATAACTATCAGTTGTATTTTTAGAGAATTGCTCGAGTGCAATTATAAATCCATGAGGAAGCCATGATGGATTGTGAAATCAAGCAAGGCTTATTTTCCTGTTCAATAGGGGTCTATTTCCCTAGTGATTGTGTGAGCAAGGCTGGGCTTAGCAGAGGCTAAGAATTGGCTAAGTGTTTGTCAATTTTGACTGAGCATTGCAAGTTAGTTTTGAGCAGGATCAAGGTGAGACAGTCAGGAGAGTGCATGATTTTCTTGGTGTGAGAAAGCATTGTATTGTTTCATGATTCCTTGACTTTATAAAATGTATGATAGTGGGGTTTTGAGCAATTTATTTCCCAAAGAAAATATTTTGTTGTGTGATTGATTTACTTCTTTTTCTTACTTGCATGTGATTCAGCGATCATGTTTTATATTCCACAAATATTGTAGAAGGATTCAGTATCTTGTTTTAGTAAATCACAACATCAGATTGAATCCATTGATATAGAATTTATATAAATTTATACATGGTATCAGAGTGCCATGAATCACAATAGAAGAGAATAAATCGAGTTTGTCTTGAACAGGTTCAAATTTGTAGATTTATTCTTCAGGATCCAGTAGTATATCAAGATGTCTTTCAATGACTTGAGACTTGAATATGCACTCGAGGGAAATTTGAATTATATTGCATGGAAATATAGGATGGAGGCAGTTTTGGAAGAAAATGGGTTGAAGGAATTCATAGATACTGATATTCCCAAGCCCGCAGCAGCAGATGCCCAACTTCTTGATGCATGGTAGAAGAAGATAGCAAAGGCGAGAAGGATATTGTTAGAGGGATTTCGAGATAATATTTTCTCGAGTCTCCATGGGAAGGAAGATCCATATGATATGTGGAAGGCCTTGACATATATGTTTCATAATTTCAGTGACCACAGGAAGTTGGCGCTGACGGACAAGCTCAAAAAGATCAAGATGGAGGAGGGAGAGATGGTACCAACATACTTGGAAAAGTTCACTCAATGTCAATATGAGCTTGGAAGTTTTGTTGTGATAGTAGCCAAAGATGATTTGGTGATCCTAGGACTTATATGCCTTCCCAAGAGCTGGCATAGTTATCAAAACTCTATGAATGGGAGGGAGAAGTTACTAGACTGGGAGCGTTTGTGGTCTGACTTGGTAATAGAATAAATAAGGCGGAGCACCACAGATGAGACCTCTAGCACCAAAAAAGAAGAATATTGTGCATTAGCCTGAAAAGGAAATAAAACCAAGGGAAATAAGTCCCAAGGTGAAGAGGGCAAGAGAGACTTGTCCAAGATCAAATTTTTTCACTATCACGAGCATGGGAACTATGCCTTGAATTTTACACAGAAGGTGGCAGGCAAGAATAGCCTACAATTGCAACAGGTGACGCATTGGCTTCAAAGTTCGAGCTTTATTTTACTCTCATTGCATGCATGTCCAGCACTCATTCCATATGACGGGGAAAAGATATATCTTTAGTGACCTCCATCAAAACATAGGGTTTTGAGATGACATGAGGTATAGCACAACTGGCATAGGTACAGCTACATTTCAGAGGGATTATAGCTCCCCTCTAAGAATAGCAGAAGTTTTGTATGTTCCAGGCCTACGGAATAATCTTGTATCCGTAATGGTATTGGAAGAACATGGTTATGATGTGATGTTTAGAAAAAGAACGGTTTTCCTTAAACACATAGCCACAGGATAAGTGAAATAGATCGATGTAATATTTGAGATCATGTATGCTCTCAAGGTTGAGGATGCATGCAAAGATATGAGGATAAAATAATTGGTTAATGACTTGGTGGTTGAGAGGGATAAATTATCTCTCAACATGCAGCCTTAGAAGAAGTATAAGAAGGTTGTGGAGCTGCCACAATTGGAGAAGCAGATAGGAGACCGAGTGCAAGAGTCCACTCAAGAAGATACCTCCAGGAGAGGAAAATTTGAAGCTAGATGGGCACAGGGAGTACATGCAGCTATACCTCCAGGTGAGAGGTTGGGTGATGTGCATATATAATCCCAAGAATAAATTTTGGCAGGATCCATTAAGATGGTGTGTCTCATGGATCAAACCTGACTACGAGGAGCCCATAATACAATAGTAGTATGAAGGATCGGTTGGATTGAGTAGTCAGATGTTAGGAAGAAAGAAATTAGAGTGACAGATGTTGGATACTGGAGTGCAAATCATATTTGGAAATAGTGCAGAGGGCATGGATGCAAATTTCAGCTACATCGCAAAGGGTCTAGTAGACAGGTGCAATAGCAAGCAGCAGTCAGAAGACTATGATGACATATGCATTATATGGATTCAATTGTTCGGAGGCTATTCAGTTTCAGGAGTTACAGGTGCAAGCAACATTGGAGAAGTGTTGCATGCAGAACATTCCAAAGGTACCGGATCGAGATAGATTGAATTCCTTTCTTGTTGAGAGGGAGTGTTGAAATTTACAACAAGAAATAGTGAAATTAGCAACCAGAAAGGACAAAAATTGCATGCACACTGGTGTGGAATTTCAGTCACACATTGGTGAGAAATTTAGTTACACATTGGTGCGAAATTTGGGCATCTAATTTGGTTTTCCCTTAAATATATTGGACAATAAATTGTAATTTCATCTCATAACCATTTGTATCATTTAACTAATTCATGATGACTGAGTTAGCTCAAGAAATTTGAGTTGAGGGTCTAATATGACGCATGTATAGTGATCCTAATATTTTGGGGGTCGAGTTGCAGTTGTAGCACTAGTACGGTATGAGTGTAATAAGTTAACTCAAATTAATTGAGTTAAAATAAGTTCAACAAGTTCTAACTGAGTAATGAATTAGTGAGAGGTCCAGTGAATTAAATTATATTTAATTCAAAAATAGTGATCAATCAAATAACTGATGATTTTCTATTAATAGTTTCATGCATGTCATTTATGAGGAAGACCTAGTTGATACAAAGGCTAAAGGGGACATAATTATCAGTTGTATTTTTAGATAATTACCCGAGTGAAATTATAAATCCATGAGGAAGCCATGATGGATTTTCCAATCAAGGAAGGTTTATTTTCCTATTTAATAGGGCCTTATTTCCCTAGGGATTGCGTGAGCAATGTAGGGCTTAGGAGAGGCTGAGAATTGGCTAAGTGTTTGTCAGTTTTTCCCGAGCATTGCAAGCCATGTTTTAGTAGGATCAGAGTGAGACAATCAGGAGAGTGCATGATTTCTTGGTGTGAGAAAGCATCGTATTGTTTCATGATTCCTTGAATTTATATAATATATGATAGTGATGTTTTGAACAGTTGCTTTCCCCAATAACATCCTGTGTTGTGTGATTGATATACTTATTTCTCTTACTTGCATGTGATTGAGAGATCGTGTTTTATATTTCACAAATATTGTAGAAGGATTCAGTATCTTGT